>BMAU01015660.1:0-80012 GCA_019973935.1 Trichonephila clavipes | reverse complement strand
GGTGTGTTATTGAGCTATCCCGGGTGTAGGGATCAAACACTAACTTTTTCATTCCTGAATTGAACAATCATGATGTCCAGGAGCTGTGGTTCCAACAAGACGGCGCAACATGTCACACAGCTCGTGCCACAATCGATTTATTGAAAAACACGTTTGGTGACTGCCTAATTTCACGTTTTGGACCTGTGAATTGGCCTCCAAGGATCTTGTAATTTAACACCGCTAGACTATTTTCTGTGGGGCTATGTAAAGTCATTGGTCTATGTGGATAAGCCACAAACGCTTGACCATTTGGAAGAAAACATTCGCCGTGTTATTGCCGATATACGGCCACTAATGTTGGAAAAAGTCATCGAAAATTGGACCTCCAGATTGAACTACATCCGAGCCATCCGTGGCAGTCCTATGCCAGAAATCATATTTAAAATGTAATGCCACAAAATTATCTTTCGAATAAAAAAAATTCATGTCAATCAAATAATACATCGTTGTTTTATTGCAATTTAAAGTTCTATACCTCTAAAAAAACACCCTTTATAAGATAGATGTAGAATATATAGATATAATGTTCTGCGATATTTATTGTAACAGTCACATTGACACGTGGTATATACAGTGATGAAAATTGAAGTATATAAGCTAGAACTTTCTTATAATATCTGAAGTAAATTATCAGAATGTATTTCAATGTTTTATCTCAACCAGATAGTATATTATATATTTCATTAATCACAATGAGTAAAAATAAAGTATTTCAATGGGATTAAATTTCAAAAATTCAACGTTTTCGAGGAAACTTTCATTTTTAGAAAAACAGCTCTTTTTATTCTAAAGGAAAAAACTCAGTTTTTTTTAAAAACAATTAAAGACATTCATATAAATTTGAAAAACACTAATATCATAAAGATAAGATAAGATAAACATAGAATATATATATAAGATTCTGCAATATTTATTGTAACAGTCATATTGACATGTTATTTATATATAGTGATAAAAATTGAAGTAAGCAAGAACATTCTAATAAAATTTAAAGTAAATTAGCAGAATGTATTTCATTATTATTTCATCAACAAGATAGTATATTATATATTTCATTAACCATAATGAGTATAAATAAAGTATTTCAATACAATTAAATTACAAAAATTAAAAAAAAAATATCAAATCCAATTACACATAACAAGAACTGTTTGCCAAGTCTGATAAAAAAAATTAAAAAGCACCGTTACTATAGGCTGCATCTTTATTCGTGGCATTTCTCTTTTCCCTTTTTTTTGTTTTGTTTTGTTTCGTAGAAATATTCTGAGAAATGCGTCGTTTATCTTGTCTTTCAGCTATAGTCAAAGAAAAACTGTCATTTAGGCTCTTTCGATTCAAGAGATTTCACATAGCCCAAATTGTGCTTTTCGATGGCATCCGTTACTGCTATTTCCAGCCTCCTTTTGGAGACGAATACCCCTTTTGGGCATTTTCGCCAAATGCATCTATGCAGACTTTCATTGGAATTTTGCGTCTTTCCTGCTACGCATCTGTCAAGAATGGTGTCTGAAACTAAACGTCGATAAACGGGCATAATTTTCTCCACTACTAGTCGCGACAATAAGTTCTCATGGAACTGTGTGACCCTGGGATTTCACCTTTGGCTATAGCTCTTTTATAGAAACACCATGGTGATTCCCCTTCAGGACACTTACAATGCATAGGCTCTTTGTCAGTTGACGAGCAATGCATCAGGCTGGCATTTGTAGCAGTTTTCATTTTATCGGTATCAGGGCATTGTCTTTTATTGCCTTTCTATAGTAATTTTGCAACTTTGTGATGTTTTTATCTGTAAGGCTTCCCTACTTACGCCCACTAAGATTCACTTTTTTCACCTTCCACTCTTTCACTTTGTTGCGTAACGATGTGCATAGCCTCTTCGCAATATGATTCAGGCACTCTTCCTTTTCGATTTGTATATCAGAACCATATTTTCAATTTTTGTCCGACAAAAATTGTAAAGTTTTTGAGTCACCATCACTCAGCATGGAAACGAATCTCATTTGACAATCACTAAATGACCGTCTCCACATAATTAGTGCAGCGTGCATCTTCCCGGATCCAGACGTTCCATCAAAATTTTTGTCACACTCATCCGCATGTCCCTTTTGCCATATGTGAAACTCCGCACTACCGACTCCCATATCTCGACGAACAACTACACAATTCTGACAGTATTTCGACAATACTTCAAAGTCAAGTACAAGTCCACTAAGGACATGGATGATTATTCCTAATCCTAGGTTAGATGTATGTCCTCGCTTTTGCCAAGTACCGTCATATGACGCACTCACATCAATTATTTCCTGATTTTTTAGAGAAGCATGAACTTTTACGTGAGCTTCCTTAGCAGCTTGATGTGACATTTCGAACATTTTTTTCTTCAGCTCTTTGTTCTTCATGGATAAGTTGTGCATGCATTTGGCAAATGTTTTTCGGTCCATTGTTGGCATGTTGAGCACAGATGAAAAAGTTTCCAAATTTACATGCCCTCTACCTATGGATAGGAAGGCACTCACCAGTTTGCTGTTTACATCATGTGAATTTTTGGCCTCTTCTTGGAAACTTGAAAAAACACTTCCATAGCTTTCACTACATGATTCTCATAAAAGTTCCATCTTTGCAGAATACCCCATGGAATAGTGTTGTTTTATAGCAAGGGTATAGTTTGCACAATATTTACAAGGAACTTTCTGCAATAGTTCAGAAAACATAGCCTTGTGGGTGAAAATACAGCTTGCCTCAGGTTGGGAAGATGTACTCGGTTCAGATAATGTATCTCTCTGCATTATCATATTATTACTGTTTTTTTCATCAACAGTTTCAGGAGATTTCTGCCATCGCTTCTTGCTATTTTCAGCCAACGTCTTTCTCCTTTTGGTAGGAAGACCTTTAGGTTTTTTATATCTCGATGATATAAGATCCATATAATAATTTGAAATAACAAAGGCAATTTAAAATGAACTTTAGTTCTGAAAAGAACTTTTTGTTTTGGTAAAATCAATATAAAGTTTGAATAAAATTGAACGAAAAATGCAAACGCAAGTTCGAACGAATTGTAAACAAATAATGCCCTCAGATACAGTTAAAACAAATTGTTGCCATCCAGACCTTGATCAATTAACATTTAAAAATAATAATTAGAGAGGCTATGTCTTCAGTAAATAAAATTCGTATTGTCAAAGTACATGACAGCTTTGTTAGCATGACATCAGAATTTAAACAAAGGGGCGTGGTCATGGATGACTAAATCGGAACTACCCCATAACTCAGTAAAAAATGCATAAAACCAAAAAAATTTTTTGAGTTTGATAGAGAGGCTAATATAATATTAAAATAAGTCAAAAGATTTTTTTCGATATTTTAGACAATTTTCCACATTTTAACTGCCCACTGTAGCCTTAAACAAAAATACAATAATTACGCTTTTAGATCCCTTTTAATTATTTAAAAGAGTATTTTTCCATAGAATGAATTTTTCTTTTGGACAATATATCGTTTTCTAATATATTGGAAATCATGGAGCAAGAAATATCCTTCATATTGAACTTTTTTAAGTAAATGCTGCAGCTAAAGTATCAATATTCAATCTTGTTTTCTCAATTATTACCAATTGGAAAAAACTCTTTCAGATGCTATATTAGTTCTAGGGCAGCACAACGTCAATTCAACAAGAATAACTAAATTTTATATAGAATGTGTTCGTTTTTGAAATGGTTTAATATCCCCCCCCCATCTTTTATCAATTTCAACATGTTGATTTCCCCATTGTTCTAATTTATCATAATTTAAATATACATAGGTGTTCTAATTTCTTCAGACGCGTAACAGTTCGGCCTGGAATCTTTGAATAGAGATTAACAGATTAGTTTTAAAATATTGAAATGGAGGACACTTTTTGAGGAAGGGCAGAGCCTATAAAAGAACAACTGTCCTCCCTAAAGGAGGTCGATCGGTCACCTTACCTATCTGATGGACACATTACTAAATGGTATCAATGTTTAATATCAGGTACCTGGTATGATCCAAAGCTCTGAAAAAATTGCAGATATTAATGAAACGTAGAAAACGATTTCTAAGACTGATATTTCATATTGTAATGTTTCTATAATGGTTCAATTTTTGTGATGCCTTTGCTGGATATATCTGTCACAGGAAAATGATGAAATTAGGAATTTCATCAAATCCCTAAGAGATGATCAATTGACGAGAGATAATAAAATAACGTCTCTTCGAGGTCATTCCCTGATGAAAGCAAGGAATTTGAACAAACCCTTGACATATTTCAGTGAAATGATGAAATAATATTGTCAAGAGTTTAAAAGTGTTTATTTAACAAATAGGGTGCATTATTAAACGTAGAAGTAAGTAATACAATAATAGTCAATGAAATACAAATTATTTATTCGAAACTAATTAACAAATAATTAGAAAATTAGGTTGGTATTCTTTGACGTATAACATCTTTCCTCTCGGTTGCTTACGCACTAAAATAAAATATGTTATCGCCTATGTTAATCCTATGGTGCCATTTTTTTAAAGATATGGGGTTGATATTTGGGGGATAGATAGTACTACCTGTTTGGTTTGGAAGTTCAAGGACTCGACACCTCCAGGTGTCCCCCCCCCCTGGACAGCATTTTGCCAGTGTAAATCCTGACAAGTTCATTTCATCATTTCACTGAAACAGCAGATTTGATAAAATCACTTTCATCAGGAAAATCATTTCGAAGAGACGTTATTTTAACATCTCCCATCAATTGGGATTATATGGGGGGGAGGGGATTTGATGAAACTCCCAATTTCATCATTTCCCTGCGACATATTTACTCCAGTAGATCGGATTTTTTCAATAATGTAAAAAGGAGAATCAGTATCTACAGTTAAACATCTGCTAATGTTAAAATCAATTCAGAACTTTCTTGTGAATTTTATGATGCAATTAATGCAAACAATTTCTGAAAAAAAGACCTTGGAATTCATTCCTAAACCATTTCTAAGAGATGTCATGTTTAGTAAAAAATACACCTAAACTTTATTTAACTTTTTCCGTCTTCCGTTTGATCCTGCACCTTCAGTTGGATTGTGTAAGTTTTTTTAAGGCTGTTTTCGGTAAAAGTACGAGAGCTCTAACTAAACGCGAAGCAGATTTTCAGACAGAAAAATGACCCAATTTCCATGGAAATTTGCAACATTATAACTCGTACCCCTGTTAACAATATAGTGTTTTTAAAAATTTCAAAATATTCCGTGAATACTTTCTTTTTCGTTTTAATACGTGAAGACAAGGCCCATTTAACATTACGGTATAGGATAAAAAAAATGCAAAACACATTTTAAACCAGAAAAATGAATCAAATTGGTTCAAAATGCGAAGTATGATAAAAAATGCTGCTCTCTAAAGGATAATGAAGCCAGAATATCATATTACTTTTTCATTTCTTTTATATCTGAAAAATGTTTCGAAATTCGGGTCCTATTCTTTAACATTAACCGAAAACAGCCTTAATAGTTCAGTTGTCATTTGACGCATGCGTACTAGCAACGAAGGTCATTGAATCAACACTCAAAGTATACATTTCAAAGATCTATAAAATGGGAATTCAAAATCTATTTTCCAGTGAAATAAATGGCCACGTGTTAAGAAATATTATCTGTAAAGTGCAGTGTTTTATGGGTATTGAGAATTGCTTGTAATAAAAATTTTATGTATTTTCTAATGGATATTTAATGTTAACTGTCAGTCGAAGGTTTGTCAAGTAAATATTGCTTTTTGGTTCAAACTTATTCTATTTTTGCCGTTTATATCTTCGTAAGATAAAACATGTTTATGCACGGTATCAATTATAAAGAAAACACTTTACACTGCTTCTAGTAGGTAAATAATGGTTGAAAATAACTGAAAAACACGACAGCAATTATCCAAATATATATATATATATATCAATAAAAACCTACATTAATTTTAAACTTCCGTATTTGAGTTCAAGAAGGAGAAAGCAACATTGTATTGCACAACAAATAAGCAGGATTCATTTAGGAATGTTTTTTATAATGCTTCCATTCATAAAGAACGAGAAGGGTGCGGTCCGAACTTGTCGCATGAAGCCATTTTCCAACAAATATTTCAAGTTGCAAAACAACACTGAAAGGAAAGACATGTCGCAAACAATAGTGTTTTGAAAATTATGAATCATTCTTAACTGAATCAAGATGTTCGTTTGACAGCAATAGCAAGAATTACATATTAAATTAGATTTGTTAAATTCTCAGAAAGAAGCCGCTGCAGCCTGGTCATGAGTTCAAACCCTAGTGCTATTGAAAACCCACCGTGTAGCTGATGCACGTTAAATCTGCCGAGGTTCAAAGTCCTCCCTTTGATTGGAAGTTAAGAGAGGGGATGCAGGGTCAAGTGTCGTCCTCGTTACTTGACCGAATTCTAAAAGTAATAGGTCCGACGCCAATAACCCTCATGTTGCTTTCTAAAGGGTGTTTCTTTAGAGGTATAGAAATTTAAATTGCAATAAAACAACGATGTATTATTCGATTGACATGAATTTTTTTTATTCGAAAGATAATCTTGTGGCATTACATTTTAAATATGATTTCTGGCATAGGACTGCCACGGCTGGCTCGGATGTAGTTCAATCTGGACGTCCAATTTTCGATGACTTTTTCCAACATTTGTGGCCGTATATCGGCAATAACACGGCGAATGTTGTCTTCCAAATGGTCAAGCGTTTGTGGCTTATCCGCATAGACTTTACATAGCCTCACAGAAAATAGTCTAGCGGTGTTAAATCACAAGATCTTGGAGGCCAATTCACAGGTCCAAAACGTGAAATTAGGCGGTCACCAAACGTGTCTTTCAATAAATAGATTGTGGCACGAGCTGTGTGACGTGTTGCGCCGTCTTGTTGGAACCACAGCTCCTGGACATCATGATTGTTCAATTCAGGAATGAAAAAGTTAGTAATCATGGCTCTATACCGATCACCATTGACTGTAACGTTGTGGCCTTCCTCGTTTTTGAAGAAGGATTCCACCAGCCCATAAAGCGCACCAAACAGTCAGTTTTTCTGGATGTAACGGTGTTTCGACATACACTTGTGGATTAGCTTCACTCCAAATGCGGCAGTTTTGTTTGTTGACGTAGCCATTCAACCAGAAGTGCGCTTCATCGCTAAACAAAATTCGCTTATGAAAATCGGGAACAACGGCAATCTCGGTTGGGGCCCATTCGACGAATCTACGCCTTGCTTGATCATATTTAAAATGTAATGCCACAAGATTATCTTTCGAATAAAAAAAATTCATGTCAATCGAATAATACATCGTTGTTTTATTGCAATTTAAAGTTCTATACCTCTAAAAAAACACCCTATAGTATGACGTTAATAAACACTCACTCACTCACTCGCTAGCTGTGTACAAATTAAACAAGACGAGAAATTGTCTTTTTCTATTACAGTCGGACCTCTTTATAATGAACTGGCTAAATCCCAGAAAAGAGTTCGTTATATGGAAAAATCGTTGTATAGCGATTCATCGTTTAATATACTTTATAAACCACATAAAACAAATTATAAGTTCATTAACGCTATATATTAAAAAAATAATTATTCACGCCTTTTTTACAATTAATATATGCTCCTTTTATATGTCTTACCCATCAAAAAATAAAGAAAGAAAAACTGCAAGGAAAACAAGAAAACAGAATGTCGAGAAATACACTGTATTTTCAATATTAAGAAAATAGTTTTATACTTAAGTTGACGAATTTTAAGGACATTTTATAATTTAAAATCGTACAAGTAATATTAATCATACATTATTTTAGAATTGGGACACGGGACAACTCCACTGAGGATGATAGAAATCGAAGATGTTTCTAGTAAACTAGGCAATAGGGATTCAAGGTTGCACTTCTTGGATGAGACGTCCAGAACTCTATTGCTCTCGGCGAGTTAGGAGAGATCTAATAAAACAGTTCAAGATTTATGACCATCATAAAATGTGTTAGAGAGAATAACTTGTAATTTTTTCAGAAATACTTTAAAAAAAGGAAGAACAAAAATTGAATCACAAAAGAAAAAGTTCGTTATGTAGAAAATACATTTTGCTATAGAGAGGTTATTTTAAAAAGAAAATTGTGAAATGTTCAAGGTTCCAAGAAAAAGTTTGCAATATAGAGGTTCGACTGTACTTATTAAACATTAAAAAAACTTATTTCACACATTCAAACGTTGTTGGTTTCATTTGAGGTGAATTTATTCTGCACTGTGAATTAACACAAGGGCTGTTTACTAGCGATTGATCTCATAATTTGAGCCGCGATCAAGTGACGAGATCGACACCTAAGCTGGCCCCATTTCGGAACTTCCATACCATGCCAACGGGAGGACTTGGATCCTTGACATATTTAACGTGCAAAGGTCCATCTACACGGCGAGTTTTCAATTGCACGAGAGCTCCAGCTCATGTCACACCGGCCCTCCGTTCGTGACCACTAGGCTGCCGCAGCAACCTCGGTTACTGAATTTGATAATCGAATTATATTCCGAAGTAACATAATGTTCAAATAACAATGAAAGCTCTGTACAGTAGAACGTCGTTTATCCGAATCTATTGGGACCGTACACCGTTCAGATACGTGATTGTTCGGATAACCGAAAACCGAATGTGATCCATGCAGTATATGAAACCGGACACTATACCAATACTGAAAATCACATCCCATACAGGAAACGGACCATGGCTTGCTTTGTCACGGGTTCGAGCCCAGTACCACTAAAGACCCGCCGTGTAGGGCAGCGATGCACGTTAAATCTGTCGAGAGCTGAAACGTCCTCCCGTTGGTGTGGTGTGGTAGTTAGGAGAGGGGGTGCCAGCTCAGGTGTCGTCCACGTCACTTGACCATGGTTCAAAATTACGTGGTCCGTCGCCAAAAGCCCTCGTGTAGCTGAACAGTGCGACGTTAATATTCTATCTATCAATCAACCCATACAGGAAACGTGTTCGAAGAAAAAGCAAAATAGGTGCAAAATAGCACAATTTTACCTTTATTGTGGAAAATAATCACTTATTTTTCGCTGTACCATTGTACACCTTCGTTTTTTCGCTGCAAGGTCTAAGATTCTCTTGAGCAGCAGTAGTTGAGTAGGACAGCATTCTGGTTGTTGTTCGTACTAGTCCATTGCTGTCTTTAACGCAGAAAACGCATCATCATTGGATGGACCCTTGCTACTTTCGTTGTTGTTGTCCTCATCTTCATCTGCTTCATCGTCGACAGGGTCGGATTCTTCTTGCACGGAAGTCACAATCTCGTCATCATTTAGCATTTGAAATCCACTGTCTTCTGCATCGCATGCCATCCAGGTTTCTACATCTTCTTCATCGCATTCTTGAAATCCTGGGATCGATTGTACAAAATCGGTAATCTCCTCACTGTGGTCGTCATTGAAGTCTTTTTCGCCTTCTAAATCTGACCACACCTTATTCTAAATCACAACTGAAATTCCCAAATATCCCTGACCTTGAATTTTCCCGTCACTTTTGGCTTCATGCGCAACAATTGTTGAGCATTGCACTGTTCGAAAACGTATCCATATACAGTACATACAGTTGACAAAAAAAACTGATTCGTATATTTGTCGCTTCGGATAATGAACTTTCGGCTAAACGACGCTCTATTGTAATGTCATAAAACAGAAACATGAAAGCTGTTGGCGAAGCACCTTATAATTCTAAATCTCGGTCTCCAAACGTCCACCCCAACATGAAGGAAGCCAAATTTTTTAGCTCTGACGGATTTAATGTGTGTCGGCCCCTTTAAGGGACGGGTCTTTAATGTTTTCAGGAATCGAACCCATGAATGGACAGAAACAATGCCGGCCACGAACTTGCTATCATGTCTACTCGGCTACTACTGCCAGATGTATTTACATAAAAAAATTTTCATTTTATCAGAATATTGCCAAAATTGGCTATAAAACTGATGGAGTTGCCAATTTTATTGAAAATAATAACCTTTATTACTTTGTGTTCCACGTAACCCAATGGACTAAATTCATGTGACATCATAGTCACATAACTACAGCCCTATGAATCCAGCCAATGAGTTCGTGCGCTTCGCTGTTGCCAACTTTTGCTTTTTGAAAAAATTACTTTTAAAAAGTACCTATCTGTCAACAATAACAACGCAAAAAGGTAAACAAAATGCACTTGATTAAAAAACCCAAGTATGAAGTAAGAATTTTTTAATTACGGAAAACTTCTGAAAAACCTTTACACTTCATTTTCCTTACCCAATTATCAGATTTGAAATTTTATCTAAATTTTACATGTGTAGAAGAACAATTACAAGTCTTATATCAGTTCTGAATTCAAATGGAGAACACGTGACCATTGACCATTGTCATCACAAAATAGATCTGATTGTTTAACGTGCGTTTGTAAAAATTTACTAATAAAGACTCTCCATTTAAATTGAAAGCATGACGAATAAAAATTAGTGTATCATACATTTATTGCATTTTTGTATTTATTTTGAAGCCAATTTCTGACGTCATGGTTTCATGATGACGTCATTTAAATAACCTTTTACTGTTCAAAAACGCAATCTCGTGTTAAAATAGAACATACAAAATCCGATTCCGCACAAAATGGCTACGAATCGTGAAATTTCATTTTTTAAGCAGCAATATTTTGAAGTATTTACCGGACACGCATCGTAAGAAAATTACGTGCTTTTCTCAAAATGTATTTAATGCTAAAAGTCAAATAAAATCCTTGTCGAATGTGTATCCTCGGCAAACTTTGATATTTTTGCTACATTTTAATTTAGTGAAGAAATTCTATATCTTTCTTTCACAAGTGGAATAACTAACAAAAAGAACTCTCCATAACCAGTTAAAGAGATATCAATAAAATCACACAGTTTATAATACTTATAAAATCAATTCTAGTCAATATTGAATCTACACAAGTAGCACAGGGAAAAAAAGGCAAAATTTTGATGTATTAAACACATTGATGTACATGTATTACTGGCAAGTTGTCATAATGCTTTTCAAGTTCTTACGCAATCTGAAGAAATAGAAAACGAATAACGTTACATAGTTAAATTCATAACAGTAATCTTTTTCGATCCTTTTATAAGTGTTCCACTATACGCGTTAAAATCTAGTCGTAAATGCAATTATGTATGTAGATAGAACAGACTTTTTAATTTATTCAGCAGAATTAAGTTTGAACGTTTGTCATCTGTAGGAAATGGAACGCGCGAAGCGTTCCTCCGTCCCATATCGAAATGTATTCGGGCCTTGAAGTGAAGAGGCCTGGATTAGAAATTAGTTTGGAAAATAGTTAACGTTAAATGTATAAAAAGAATTTTATTTGTATAATTGTATAGAACTATGCATATTGTGTGAGCAACACCTAGTATAACTATAGTTAACTCTTTATCTACTGCATTATGATTTACTGCAGTCTTTTCATGCAATATTTTTTTTAAATCACTACATTGAAAATTAAGGGATATACATAAACAAAATACTCCACTTTGGAAAATTTAATCCGTTAGAGCTAATTAATTAATTAAAGATATTCAACTGTAAAATTAGTTTTATACACTGTTTACTTAAAATAAATAGTCAAATCGATTGCTAAGGTCTTCATTAACATACAAAAAACAAATAAGAAGCTTACCTTTTGACATTCACTATTTTTTCGGAACAAAAATGACAATCTTCGCAATCCGCTGAAAACGCAATATCTGCTATAAAACTATTCGTCTTTTCCGCTAGAATACTCATCCTAGAACCAGTGCTGCCTTATATCTTGGAAAAGTGGATTTTAAGAAATATTCCTGCTAAGTATCGTCAGAGTATTCATAAAAGTAGTTATTCTATGTAATTATTAAGTGAGTAGTACTTATAAGTACCGTCGGTACTTATAAGCTATATACCTATATTAAGTTATATACTTATATTAAGTTATATACTTATATTGTGTTTGTACATTTTACTCCTCTAGTTGGTCTGTTTCTCTAAAGACCCGCCGTGTAGGGCAGACGATGCACGTTAAATCTGTCGAGAGCTGAAACGTCCTCCCTTTGGTGTGGTGTGGTGTGGTAGTTAGGAGAGGGGGTGCCTGCTCAGGTGTCATCCACGCCACTTAACCATGGTTCAAAATTACGTGGTCCGTCGCCAAAAGCCCTCGTGTAGCTGAACAGTGCGACGTTAATATTCAATAAATCAATCAATGGTCTTTTCTATCTGATTTAGCCTTTTAATTATGAACCGTATAAAATTGAGAGGGTCGACACCTGATCCGACACCACATCAAGTCATTATACGCTACCCCAGCGGTCTTTAACAGTCGGATAATAAATCCCTCTAATCACAACCAATAACTACTTCTAATAATTATGAACTGCAGCCGAAAGACGAAGTCGGCATATGAACTGGCATCCCATATAAACCAATACTCCATAACAATTTTATCGCCGCGGATCGGTCAGCGTTTGATAATTTTACGTGGCCCACTAAGGCGTTGGGGATGGGGGAGGAAAGTTGATATTTATATTTTAGATCAGCGTTTATCAAACTGTGGGGCGCGCCTTCCCTAAGGGGGGTGATAATCCTACCTGGGGGGCGAGCATATCGAAAAAATCGAAAATAAAAGATTTTAAGAAAATATTAATTTACTGAAAGGAAGCAAAAGAAAATACATTCTGACATAATAAAGAATAAAATACATGTTTACACTGATATAATATACTTATAAGTGTATCAGTACTGCACAATGTATTTCACCATTAATTCATCAATACTAAATTAAGAACAAATTTAATGCTTATCAGTGAGCCAGCCCATGGGCTTCTTATAGACTATTAATTGTAAATATTTTTTTATCTTGCTACAGAGCCCTATATCTAACAGAATTAAGGTGAAATCTTACCTTTTCTTTGCAGCTTGCCTCGAAGTCGATCGGTCCGAGCAATCTTATTCCTTGAATCTAACTGAATTACGCATACTCGTAATCATTGACGAGTCTCTGTATTCATAGTAAACTACATTTAATATCCACTTAATTACATTTTAAGATGAAATAGAGAAAAGCTTAGAGAACTAATACAATTAAAATTACTGCAGGAAATATCGGGAGTGGTTGCTCTAAGCGTTCGATTTTACATTCTCTGTGTTTAACAAAAAGGGTAAACATGCAGTCCCAGCTAACGGCACAGTTGGCAGTTTTCGAAAGAAGTGGAAGTTGAAGTTTCAACATATACAAAATTATATACAAAAACTTATTCTTTCCTTGATAATTTATACGGTTTATAATTGGAGTGGTATTGCAGCTTTAACGTCAAAGTACATTATTATTGAATTCAGTGGCGCACACAAGGGGGTCCGGACCCCCCTTGCCCTTCATTTTTTTCCCCATTGATTATAATTCTAAGTATATAGTACGAAAAATTTAATTAAGTATTTGTTATTAATGATTAATTTTATTAATGCTAATTATTTATCCAATAATTAGTTTTTTACTGTATTTTGCTCCCCAAAATCGACAAAATCAAAAGGAGCATGATACAAGAATGGTGAACTTTCGACCCCGGACCACCCACCTTGAAAAATTCCTGTGTGCGCTACTGATTGAATTCAATACATTGTTACTGCGCCGGCTAGGGAGGCGTGGTCGGTTTGTCGCCGGCCTTCTGCACCTAAGGTAGCGGGTTCGACCCCCGCCCAAGTCGGTGGATTTTCATGATGCAAAAAATCGACAGCGGCCATGTCGTATGATTATACGGCATGTAATATATCCCTAGAATATCTGTTTGACTTAGGTACTCTCGGCAAAATTAAATCCTAGCACAGCATCGCATCGTCAGAGCTCATGTGCCTCCCTCTAGGGAGGAAATTGGGCGCCAAAATTACCTGTGGCGATTGGTATCCGCCTATAGAGTGTCACACTAAAAAGAGATACCAGCTTCCGAGGGATGTACTAGGTCTGCAAAGGTAAAAACACAGCAAATTAGAAATTTTTTTAAAAAAAACATTATTATTGTATGGAGCGGGAGCGAGGAAATTTATGATCTAAAATTGGGTCGCATATATTGAAAGTTTGAGAAGCACTATTTTATATTGTTTGGATTTAATAATTTTAATTTGTATTTAAACATAATTTCAGGATTAAATACAGTTACAACAAAAAATGAATATGCTGTTGTTGCGAATGCCACCTGTCTGACGTAGTCAGATCGAGGCCCGCGAAATTCATCATGGCTAGGGGCTAGATGTGCGCCTGTCGTTGGCCTTAGCCTTAAGCACCCTGCAAGTACGATTAGCTCGGTTCCACCTCAATTTTGCGGGAGGACACCCTGGGTGAGGGTCAGGTGTCTCATCCCCTTCCACCCACCTCACGAGAGGACTTGCGGATCGACGGCTGTTTAGAGTACCCCCTTGCCGCGATGGCACTATACATTTACAAAAACAGCCATGTCTTCTCCGAGATTCGATTCATTTATTGAATATTAACGTCGCACTGTTTAGCTACACGAGGGCTTTTGGCGACAGACCACGTAATTTTGTAACCATGGTCAAGTGACGTGGACGACACCTGAGCTTGCACCCCCCTCTCCTAACTACCACACCAACGGGAGGATGTTTCAGCTCTCGACCGATTTAACGTGCATCGCTGCCCTACACGGCGGGTCTTTAGTGGTATTGGGCTCGAACTCGTGACAAGGAAAGCCATGATCCGATACCTATACCACTCGGCTACCGCGGCCCTCCGGGATTCGAACCCAGGCCCTACGACACAGTAGTCAGCGTCTCTAACCACTATACCGGATGGGCGACAAAAAAAGAACACAAAGTGATTTCCATAAAAAGTAGCACAAACCCGAGAGAAATACACCACAGTAAATAAAATAGAAATAGTCTAATGTTCTTTGTGCGGTCCGATACAGGTACCGGACCGCACGGGAGCACTTGAGCACAAGGCTCAAAGTGCTCCCGTAGACTTGACAAGGAAGTTAGGAGGAAGGTGCCGGCTTAGATGTCCTTCCAATCCCTTCTTCGTGGCTCAAAATTATGAGGTCCATCGCCAAAAGCACTCGTGTTGTTTCAGAATGCAGTGTGAATCAAAATTCGGCCTACTTTAGCTCGTCTCGAAAAGAACCGAATGCGATTCGTAATTCTGAGACACAGTTCGGATGACAAGATCAGTATCTGAAATGGCACCCCAATAGGCTACATACGCCTTTACTGAAAGGTTATAATGGTTGCCTATTTCAGACAGACTGTTTGGTCTGCTAAACATTGCTAGAAATTTTGTCGGTGTAGACATTCACGCTTCTATCCCACTCAGTCACATCCATTTTTCTTTGGGATCCTAAAACTTGTGGTGGTGTGATAACGATATAAACCAATTATAGCCACCACGCGACGACGATCGTTTTGGCGTGAAGACTAAAATACTCGTTTTCCGAACGGAAGGTATCTAGATCGAGTCTTCCTTCCTTCAAACCTATACAGTGCAAATGTGAATAAGAGTGTTTATTAACTCCGCACTATAAAGCAACACCAGGACTATTGGTGGTGCACCAATAGCCTTCGTAATTTTGAACCTCGGTCACGTAATGTGGCTGACACTTGAGGAACCCCCTGTGATGTTTGAGATAAATAACGGTAGCGTGATTTTGATTAATTTAAAATATTTAGTTTATTTACGTCACAGCTATTGTTTACAGAATTACACATTATATTTATTAAACTTAATAAAAGATTATTAGAGTTCAAAACTGTGGTTTGTGAGAGGAGAGTTTCCTTTTTGCACGCCTGCTTCCTTCGAAGGGTCAAAGCATCTCTTTCTTGGCTCTCCCTCTCTCTGCTCGGGGATCAGGGGTGGCGCTTCTTAGCATCTCGTTACATCCAGCCAGAAGCGGGGAAAGGATCCCTCGTGATGTAAAGGGTCGACGGGCGTTCCAAGTTGATACTACTCTCCAAACAACCTCCTCCCCACTCTAACGTCAGAATTTTGAGCCCTGACAGATTTAACAGGCATCAAGCCCTATATACAGAAAGTGTTCAGTGGCGTCCAGACTAAAACTCATGACTCACCAGCCACAAATTCGTGACCATGACCACTTAGCTACCGCGACTACTCTGCCCAATCAAAGTTAACGCTTGAGGTATTGCATTATATATATTTGACTATTCGCTCTCTTTAAATTCCAAATCATTCGAACGCCAATATTACCTGCCAAAGATAAAAATATGATACATATAATGGCAATTTAAAAAGATAATTGCTGCAGTATTATATGAACATTGCTGATTGAGGACATCTTTTAATAATTTATTAAAAAAATGGGTTTTAATCAGTCATGTGGCTATCCTACCTTCCCCCTTTCTGCTTATAACTCTAAACGAAATCAATCTTGTTGAAGGTAAGGATAAAAATTCTAAATCCATTATAAGAAAAATGTAACTTACCTAAAGATGCATTGAAAAATGCATAGACCACAATGAATCTGTGTACAATAAACTATTTATTGCCAGATTTAGGATCCAAATGCATATTCAAAGCTATAATATTGTTATGAATTTTGTGTAAAATATTGTAAATAATTTGTATATGGATGTGTAATGCCTTTAACTTACTCTAAATTAGATTTAATTTACGTTAAAAGTGCAATATTCGCAAGCAACGCCGTCCCTTACGTTATAATGGTGATTCAATGGGGACGAAATCTTGGCGATAGAGCCAAGTTGGCGTCATTTTTGGTGACTGACTTGGCGACCATTTTGGCGATCATGTTGGCGAGTTCGGAACTCTGAACTTTTCTAGACATTAGTAGAGAAATCCACTCATTCCCAGACCTATGACGCAAACATGTCTTTCTCGAATTATCCGCGAGGGATTTAAATAGAGAGATGCTCGCCGAAAGTCAGTTAGTTAGCAGTGTTAGCAGCAGCGATTAATTAGCATTGCTTTGATTAGAGATTAGTAGTTTTGTCTCGACCGCGATTACTGATTAGCTCGGCTGCGCTTGTGAATAATCTTTTACATACGTGTATTTTATAGACACCGATAATTGTGTTTGAATGCTGCTGAAGGTGTGAAAACCTTATGTGAAATTTATTCTGCGAATTTTGCTGCTGAATCCTGTATTTTCCTGTAATCTTGGATTTTTGACAATAAACTCGTATCACTCTTAAAGAACTGTCTTATTCTTTGCGACTGATTTGCAAGAAATCCCCGAACCCCGATCAATGTAACAATATTACTGACAGAATTGTAGTACAGCAATATGTATAAAATTAATTTTACTAAAATAATTATGTATATATAAGCTGAGTGTATTAAGTTAAATTTTAAAATTATAGCCACCCATCCGGTATAGTGGTTAGCGACGCTGACTGAGGTGCCATAAGGCCTGGGTTTGAATCCCTGAGAATTTATGGATGTTTGTAACTGTATAGTCCCTTTGCGGCAGGTTGTTACTCTAAATAGCAGTCGAGCCGCAAGTCCTCTCGTGAGATTGGTGGAAGAGGAAGTGAGGTGGGAAGCTCCTGACCACCACCAAGGTGTTTTCAATCAAAATTGGGGTGGAACCGAACCAAAATCGTACTGTCACATGTATGGTGCTCAAAGCTATGGCTAACGAGAGGCATACAACTAGCCCTATGCCGCGATGAATTTCGTAGGCCTCGACATGACACTGTCAGATAGGTGGCATTAGTAACTACAACAACAAACTAAAATTATAGGAGTTACATTAAGAATATTTTCGTATTCGTCTACACCAGAGGTACTCAAACTATTTTTTCCTGTTGAGTCGCATCCATATGTCAGCTAGTTCACGCGGGCCGCAACATGGGGATGAGTGGGAGAAGGGGGAAAGAAATGCTTTAAAACCAAAATAACATTGGTAAATTAAAATGTGGAAAATTTATCAAAATATTATATAGTTTCTGTTTTCCCTTTTTTAGTTATTATTTTTTATACTTTTTTGTCACTAACACAAAATTAGAAGCATTTAAGAAACATCCCTTCACAATTTGTGCATCAATAAACGGTTTCATACCATTACCAATAATATAACAAACTTCATGCGATGTCTTTATTATCACTGACAAAACACTTTGTTGCTGTTGCAAAGATTATTCAAGAAAGCCTATTTATCACCTCTTGAAAGAGATCTTCGACGAGAACAGTCACTGAATGATTCCTGTTTATTGGTATTTTTTAAATGCAGCTCTTTCGTGACAAATCAAACAATTACTGATCTGTATGTTTGTTTTGCACTACAAAATAGTCAACCTCCCAATCGTCTTGAAACGATATATTTTCTTCGAATATTTTTCACTTGCAAGATATGAAAGATAGTTACAAATTACTAGTTCCACCCATAAAATTGTCGTTTTCCCACTGTTGTCTGTTATCACTAACCGTAACCGTTCCAAATAGAAAAAGAATATCAATTCGAACCCGTGCGACTCCGACAGCAAAAAGCAAAGTGAAGTATTTGATTTCTTGTCAAAGAATTTCCCACTAAATTTTTAATACAATGTTCTTAAATAAGTAAATTTTTCAGAGTAATGGCCACTTAATAGCCAGGCTACTTAAAAAGGCTCGGTGGGACGCAGGTTCAGTAACGCTGGTCTACACTATAATGGTAACGTAGAAATAAAATTATATTGCAATGTGTTATTTTCAAGAACTATATATATATACTGTGACGCCATCTATGAAAATGCAAAAATAATTGATGTGGAAAAATTTAATTTTTTTTCAACTTAAAGAAAAATATTTCTTGAGGACAGGAGAACCGCATTAGGCCAATATTATTGGTAAATTTAAGTATCAGTGGAGCTAGAAAGAAAGTTCCCGATCACCTGATATTATCGTAACGTTACACTATTTTTCATAACAGCTTAATAATGATACGCTATCATTTGTAAGCTAATACGAGCAAATGTTACATTACCCTATTTCGTTACCTCCATATCTACCGATAACCTTCTCACGGTTTTTGTAATCAGTAGTCATCGTTACTGAGTACACTATTAGTAGAGGATTTATATTTAGTTTCTTCAACGGTGCACAACTTTCGCTCGTGATTTAGAGTTCGCAAATCGGTTTTTTTGTCAAAATCTTACCTATCTATTATAAACCCTGATTGTTCTGGAAAACCGAAAGTCAAAATTTTGTATTTTTTTAAATGATAAATAATTTTACTTTTTTTTAGTGTTATTCACGAAGTATTTATTTTGGAATTAATTTAAATTCGAATAAAAAGAAAAAGTATACATTGTATGAACGAATGAGTAATGTATAAGAATATGATAGAGAGAATTAAAAGTGGAATTTGAGTGTCACATGATAAATTTTAAAAAGCAGGAAAAAAACATTATCTTAAACTAGGAGGGGTTAGTCCCTGTCCACCTAATGGCTGACCAATCCCCCATTGTACAAATTATACAACTCTGTTCATACCTATAGCTCAAGTTGTAAAACTATTATTTACATGTATTCTGTAGTTCTCTATTGGCGATGCAGCCAAGTTGGCATCATTTTCGGTGAGCAAATTTGGCGACATGGGGGACATATGAATGCGCCTGGAAACTACTGGAGAAATCTATAGAATCACGATTAATATATAGATCCGACGTAAGCGGATTTTTCGAGAAAGCGCTGGAAGGTAGGGGTGGACCTCCTAAGCAAATCTTTCTCGGCGCTCCTCTTCAGTGAAAGACAATTTTTCACACCCCATTTTTTGCCACTTTATCTAATATATATAAAAATTTATTACAGCATCACGAAAAACTTTTTTTATGTATAAAAAAGAAATGTATTCATATTTTAGGTTATTTTAACATCCACATTATTAATCAACCTCGAATATTTTTCTTCTTGCATTAAAGGGACGACTAGGGTCAAGTTGGGGGAATGTGGGATAAAATCAAGCTTTTTTTAGAAAAGGCTCTAAAATCGAACTATTAAATTAATTTTAACGAAACTCTTTTGATGCATTTTATATACATTGGATTCATATAGATTAAATATGAAGCATAGTCCTTCAATTTTGTAAGATTGTTTTCTCACAGTGATACATTTGAAAGAGCATGTTTTGATACTCCCAGTTTACCACATGGTGGGGGAAAGGGGGGTAGTTTTAAAAAAAGGTGTATATTTAAATAAAAACATGGAGGTATTCTTTTTGGAATAGGAATACACTGAAATAAATGTGTCTTAATTATATTTAATGGTACAAATGAGCAAAAAAAATTACATATTATTTAATTAAAGAAATAATGCCCACGGCTACCAAAATTAGGTTCACGTAGTATACGGCATATATCACTGAACTCTGCACAATCTTCATCTCTATAGCAGGAAAAGTTGTGATAGCCCATGGGCTGTGGATATCATCTCTTCATCATCCACACGACCTAAGTTTGAGGGGATAAAAGATTGGCCACGCAGAAATTCCATGCTAATATTAGTTTATTGTTTTCTCAATTTACATTCAGCAAAGCAACACAAGTCTAGAAGGCTTATGATCAGGAGTGATGAGGCATAAACAGTCAATCTAACAAATAGCGCAATCAACCACCGAATCTATACTTATAGATGATTCCCTGACTTTACTAAAATCCACTCCAGTATTAAAAGTTAATCTAATCTATCTTACCTCTAATCCATGGCGAACAGTTACCAGTCTTTATATCGTCAATATAATCCTTGATATAACTTGCTCCGGCAAATGGACGATCATCTGGCTTCGAACTCACTTCAAACTCTCCTTCTTAGAACCTCGCCAGCACTATTAGATATCCTCATAGAACTCCACGCGAATACTAAAGCTCCAATATATACACAAATCCTAATTTGCATAATCGCGTTCTCTTCTTGAGTTGGATGGAAAGAATTGCCATTCTGGCCCCAAAGATTTCCCAAGAGGTTTTTATAGAAGACGTGATAAAGCCCCGTCACAAAGTGTAATAGAACCCCAATGGATTACTTGATCAGATATGTACAGTCATAGAACTCATTAATTTCTATCACTTGTCCGATGAATTTAGATGATTAACTTCTTCACCGTTACTCAACCTCTACCCATGACCCTTGTTTTACTTGCTCAGATTTTTTTCTTACTGAATTCCTCTTTCCACCGCTTTTCAAACCCTCTTATCCCTTCAACGCAAGGTTTTCTATTCGGGAAAAGAAGCTAAGCTGCCTTATTTGTTCTCAAGTAGGTTTCAACAGGGTTTATAGCGTCTCTTCTATCAAAAAGAAATCCACATTGTCCTAAAAATTGTAAAGCTACCTCAATAAACATTTCTTCTTCATTTATTCCATAGGAGGATGTACCTGGTCCTTGGTGAGAACTTTTAATTACTGCTACGAGGCCATTAAATTTTATTTTCAATCTAAATAAACTGAAGTTCAAATTTACTTAGTCGCATCATGGCCAATGTTAAATCAACAAAATTCAACTAGATTAAATACTCAAAGATTAGACGATCATTATCATACGTTATAATAAAATTTATTATTTCACAATTAAAAAATTACATTTACAATAAAAGAAAACGTAACTTTAAGAAGGGAGGAGGACTGGAGGGGAACATGTTTGACCGGTATCAATGGGGGCGGGGGTAGCTACTTCACACTTCGTTTCGCACTTTTACATCGTAGTTACGGTATTTTTTGGATGAAAAGAATCTCTCGAACTACTAACTAAAATTAGATGATCGCGGGCGCCGAAGGCGCCTATTCCCAGAAGGATGGGAGAAAAAGATAAACCATGATGTGAAGGTTGAACAAATCAAGAAAACTCCCACAAAAAACGGGGAGGGAGGACTACCCCAACGCACGAAACGCTCTAACGAAGCAGAACGCCTGCGGGGGGAGGGGAAGAACGCAGGAAGGAAGACGGGACGGCCGAAGGCTGTGAATCAAGACGGTGAGAGATCACCTCAGAACCCAGAGTGAATGATGCAGTGCAGTGCAGCTAAATCGTGTTGTTAAAAGTGTGAAAAGAGTGTTTTTTGTTGTGTTATGGGGGGGTGCGGGTTTTTCCACTTCGTTGAAGAGTATGAATATTTAATTTTAGGATGAGGATACGTAAACAGTGTTTGTGCTTTGATAATTGGATTGTCATGAGATTCTATAGATTTAAAGATATTTCTAGAGAGTTTAGTGATGTAATTAGAAATCGGCTCCATATGTAGATCGTTGTGAATCACGTCATTTCGGACGTACCAAGGCGCGTTCGTCATGACGCGGAGTATCTTGTTAGAATCTTTCGAAATTGGCGCGCGTCTCCTTAAATAGTGAACCGAATCACCTGCAGATTCTGGGGCAGGACTCACAACTGTCTTCCAAGCTGAGTCTCTGATTGGATATATCCTATCGCGCAGAGTTACATTTTATAAAATTTATGGGAATTTTGACACCCCAACAGGCGAGCTAGAATCTTTGACAGACCCTTTCCGAAAGAATGTAAGACATCCGGTCAAGGGGGCACATGTAGAAATTACCAAGAAAAGTGGCCGTCCAGCCTTTTATCATTACCTATCTTCTGTTAGTTTCTTCAGGAACACTAAATTTCTCTGATGTAGCATTTAATTGTAGATTTATTTTTTACCTCCAAAACAGCTTTTTTCAGTTCACCTTTAGTGTACCTTGGACCACTGTTTTTCGTAATGTAATTTTTTGGCATATTTGAACTATAAAAGATATTGAAAAAATTAATATCAATAATAAAATTTAAAGTGTTATTAGTATCTACTTAAAACATATTCAGTTTTTTCTCTTCCTAAACTAATTTAGGAAGCAAAAATTTTAAAAAAATGTTTTTCAGTATTAAAATTACTACCTAGTGAATAAATACTAAGTGAATTAATTGTTTTAGTTATTTTATTATAAAATATAGAGCATTAGACATTTGTTAAAGTTAAGTCCCTTTCATATAGCACTTAGCTAAGTCTAACCATACCCCCAAATTACCCCACCGAAAAAAATCATGATAAATAGAATTTATAAAATTTATTTTTACCTTTTTCAGTAGATCTGTTCCTTAGATATTGCTCTACAAGTCTGACGTAAAGTTAATAGTTTTTGCTAGTTAATACTGATTTTAGAAGAAAGTTCATTACCAGCCTAAACTAATATACCATATGCAACCAGCATATCAAGAAACTTAATAAACATCAAACTTGTTGCCAACTTCAGAAACTAAAACGAAAATATCTATTATAATCTCAATATATGTCTCTGAAAAAGAAATATCAAAATATTCTTATTTAAAAAGAGAAAACAGCTTTTTTTCAATATACCCCCCCCCTCCTTTACCCTATAGGCCCACTTTTCCCCACCTGACCCTATAACAGATATAACCAATAACTAGAAGAAAAAAAATAATAAGATATATGTTCTTAACTAGCCCTTGTTTAAATTTCGATGAATGGCTAAGAACTACCCTTAAGTTGATTTTTGCAGAAATTAGGAAACTTTTCTGTAATACAATTTATATTTAAACAAATCAAGAAACATAACTTTTGCAATGACAAAGAAATAAATTTTATTAGTAAATACACATTACCCAACCGCTTCGCTGGGTACTTCATTATACTGTATGACCCTATAGCTCAGTCCTATCGTTAAACTTTTTAGTGCTTTGAAAAACACTCCAATACATTTCACCTCTTGATTTTAAAAGGACAAGATTCAAATTTCTAAGACAGAAGGAAAATTATCTTTCACGCTCCCGTAATCCTCTTCCTTCATAGTGGATTTTCGCAAAACCCATTTTTAAAGGATTTTTTCTAAACAAAAGAAACATACTTGCCAAATTTGAAGTCAGTAGCTGTGATCTCAAAATCGGGAATTTTTTATCTATAGCACCTCCGAAACCCCTCAAGGAAACCGATTCCTCAAAACACGTTCATAACAGATCTTTACTCAAGAAACAAAGTGGCCATGGTAGCCTAGTGGTCAAGGCATCGGATCGTGGCTGGCGTATCAAGAGTTCGAGCCCAGTACCACTAAAGACCCGCCGTGTAGGGGAGCGTTGTACGTTAAATCTGTCGAGAGCTCAAACGTTCTCCCGTTGGTGTGGAGTGGTAGTTAGAAGAGGGGGGTGCCAGCTCAGGTGTCGAACTCATCACACACCGACCGCGAATCCGTTACCTTGACCACTAGGCTACCGCAGTCACTTCTCTTAATGTTAAAAAGATAAATAATAAAGAGCAAAATTCTGGTTTTAGGAAACAAAAAAAAAATTTCTAAATCATGATATTAGCAATTTTAAATTAATAAACAATAAATTATCAAGATAAAGTTCGCAGTCATTTATAAGTAAGTCAAATAACACTGATTACTCAAACGACTAGGAGAAAAAACTTGTGTGTTTTTTTTTTTTTTTTTTTTTTTTGATTTTCCTTACCAGTATTATTTTGAATAGAAAGTTGAAATATGTGCATTAAAAAGATTGTTACTATCAAATAAGTGTTGTTTAATTTCTCCATTGTCTCACACAAATGCATTTCAGTATTACTTAAAAAGTCTTCAGAATTTTTCTGGAATTATTCCAAGTCATCACTTAAAGTTCCCCAAAAAAGATATGTATTTAAATGTCATGTTAATCAACCAAGACATTCACGACGTTAGTCACATTTGCTTTGATTTCATTTTTAAACTTAACTCTCTTATCTCAGCAGTCAATAAAAATTTTTAATTCTAAATAAAACAGTTGGAATTTAAAATTAAAAAATTTTTGGTCTTCTATCAACTGCGTAGATTAGAAACTATGGTAGCCAAAGCTACTGATTTTTTTATTTTCTTTCCTATTCCCTGTCCAGAATTACTTACGTTTCTGATTATACTGCCAAGAACGTTTGAATAACAAGATCACATTTAAGAACAGATATTAAGATCCCTGAAATGTTCTTGACAATAAGAATTACTGTCCTCCGAATTTGACTGATACATGTGCAAAGATTGCGTAAACAATTTTCGTGAAGCCGAGAAGTAATTCTATTCTGACAGTTGTTCCTGTGACAGATGTTGACAACTTTTAACTTTTTATGAGTCATCCATAAACGTACTTAGTATTCAAATATGGATAAATGAAACTAAATTGACGTTTAAATTAGGTTTTTTAAACCTCTATTGAAACTTATTTCCGAATGCTAATATAATATATATAAATCTTGATGTATTTAAATTGTGCTGAAAAAAAAATCGGGGGAAAATACTATAAATTTATCCTATTAAGTGGAATTTTAAATTGCTGATGTATTATGATGTAAATGGTTTATTCACTCTCAAAATTCTTTTTTCCATTTTTATTTACTAAATAACAGATATCATGTACAAGAGATGAGTTTAGTAAACTTAATCAGAATTTAAGAAGAATCATTTAATTTTTGGAAGTTATAATAACACATTTTAATAATAATGTTAATAGCAATTGTAATATATCTTACCTCCATGACTTCTTTTAAAAATTCTATTATTATGTGCATAATAATGATTAATAAATTGTTTCTGTAGAAAATTTAATGTCGTTAAATTCCTAAAAATTCCACGTGATATAAATTTTATGATTGCACCAAAGAATTAACAATAAAAAGAAGAGTTTTTTTTTTAAAAAAAGACTACATTGTTATCCGATACTTTTTTGAAAAATATTTAAACTTATAAACGTGCAATTTACATATTGAATACATTTAGAATTTTATTATATGGAAAAGTATTAAATATAGAATTATTTCGGTGAATATAAAGCACAATTATTAAATTCGGTGAATTATAACACAAATCACAAGTAATTTTAAAACTTCCCGCTATCAAATAAGATAATTTTTAAAATTCTTATTAGTATTTCATGCCGATATTGTAGACAAGTGGCAACGCTAAGACTGATAACGATAAATATCAGTAACCATGCCAACCAGTCGATCGTGGAATGTTTGCAAGCACTAGAGCCCATGAACATGAAAAGGTTGAGCTTCAGGTCTAATGCAATGTTTAAAAAATCAAAATATATAAATTTATTTCTTCTTTATAGTTAAAGTTAGATTAGTTCTGCTAAGCTTTACTTGAAAGTATTATTAGTTTTAACTACACATATTTGTAAATAAAAATTCCTCTAACAATTTTTTTCCCTAGCTAAAAAATCAAAACTCTTAAGCGTAGTTTTAAAATAAGTCTTCAAAAAATTATTTTTTTATTAGTATCGATTATAAAAAAAAAGATATTCTAGATACAAAAAAAACAATTTTGTTTTCTTAAACCAATGTTTTGGATCGGAGAAGTAATTATATAAAACTATGCTTTATATGTACAACAATGTTTTTTTTAAGTTTAAAGAGAATTTTCTGAAAAAATGTGTCTTTTTATATTTTTTAGGAAAAATATACATTAAAAATTTATGGTTGTGGTATTTTAATTATTTACAATATGGGACAATGTTTATATTGTACATTAAAAAACAAGGCATATATTTATAAAGAAACTTATTTTGGAGTGTTTGCTCAGGTATAATTAGCCAAAAATTTTAATATAGAATTTGGAGTAGTTTTTAAATATTAGGTCATATTTTCCAAATACTCATTCTACACAATATTAAAATTCACTGCTTCATTCAAAATTAAAATATAAATTTCAAATGTGTAATTTTCAGCACTTTTTGTGGTTTTATATAATATACTCTAAAATCAAAGTCTTTTACAGCTACAAGAAAGCTTTTGCCGATGGACCTCGTCATTTTGAACCATGGTCAAACACACACCATGGCACACACACTAACTACCACACCACAGCAACGGGAGGCCGTTTGAGCTCTCGACAGATTAAACGGCGGGACTTCAGTGGTACTGGGCTCGAACTCATGACACGTCAGCCACAAGTCCGTTACTTTGACCAGTAGGCTACCGCAGCCACTTTGCTACTTAGTGTCACTTAAATTAGAATATACACTTGCTCACAAAAGTAAGTATGCAGCCCATAGCTTAAGTGATAAAGCTCTAGTTCTCAGACAAATATAAGAAAAATATTATTTTGGAGAGTGCTGTTTATAGCTTCTGATTCAAGTTATAAAGTAATGAAAAATAAACCGAATCATTATATTTTAAAAAACTTTAAGAGTAATTTTGTTATCTACCAGTAGAAATTTAAATCACAAAAGTATGTATGTACTCTGAATTTTTGACTTTTAAATAGGCTGAATGAAACTTCTCGAGTGATTTTTCGTATTTCAGTGATAAGTTTAGGAGTTCTGCTACAAAGCTTGTAAGTTTGAGCTTTAAGTACATCAACAGTTCATCAATGCCTCCACGTGGAAAAGAATTATCAAAAGATCTAAAGGATGCAATAATAAAGCTCTATAAGGAAAGCAAGTCCCAAAGACAAATCGCTAAAATCATAGGCAAAAGTCCTGCAACAGTGCAAAAAATCATTGAAAAGTTCCAGGCTGAGGGAAATACTCTAAACAAGCCAACAGGATGACCGCCCATTTTCACGGAACGAGAAAGGCGAATTATTGTTGGAAATGTGAAAAAAAATCCGAAAATTAGTGCACCAAAATTGACAATTGATGTGAAAAACAATTTTGCGAAGTCATGCAATCCTGAAACAATTCGTCGTGTGTTACAGAAGGCAGGATACCATGGTCGAAATATGCGAAGAAAACCATTTGTTAGCAAAGTGAATCGCAAAAAGAGAATAGATTTTGCAAAAGAAAATGAAAAGCAGGACAGAAATTTTTGGAATTCCGTGATTTTTTTCGGATGAAAGTAAACTCTACATCCACGGGTCAGATGGACACCAAAAAGTTTGGAGGAAAGCAAATGCAGCTCTAGAACCAAAGAACATGAGAGGAACTGTAAAACACGGTGGTGGTTCTATTATGGTTTGGGGTTGCATGGCAGCAACTAGAGTAGGAAATTTAGTTATAATCGACGGAATAATGAATCAATATAGCTATTTGAATATTTTAAAAAATAATCTAAGCCAGAGTGCTTCTAAATTGGGACTCGATGGATCCTTCATTTTCAAACAAGATAATCATCCCAAACATACTGCTCGGGTTGTTCGGGAACAGCTTCTATATAACGTGCGAAAACAAGTAAAACCGCCACCGCAGTCACCTGATCTTGATCCCATTGAACACTTGTGGGATTATCTCGATCGCCAAATTAGAAAACAAGATATCAAAACTAAGAATGATCTAAAAAAAGCCCTTTTGGAGGAGTGGCAGAAAATACCATCTTCTGTCACTCAAAATTTAATAAAATCAGTGCCATCTAGATTGAGAGCTGTTACTAAGGCCAACAATAAATTACTAATTGTTTTGAAAAATTGTAAAATTTGCAATATTAATATCTTTGTTTTTGTTTGCATACTTACTTTTATGATGTAAATTACATCCTATTTTATGTTAAGCTCATCTTGCTAATTAAATATTTGTACTTTGTAAATATTTTTCATTTTGTAATTAAGCTCGATTTTACTGTAATCGAAATAAATCATTAATTTGAAAACTCTAATATTGTAGGGGTTTTTTTTCATAGGATATCATCACATACACTCTGCATACTTACTTTTGTTACTAAGTGTACAGTTGCATTGAAAATATTAGTACAATAAATAATTATTTAAATGTAATTTTTTTGGCAAAAAGGGAAGAAGACATTTTTAAAATATACTTTTTTGAAGAAAAATGCTTTTAAAATAATATTTCGCGTATATATAGTTGTTAAAACTTCTGTAACGAGCCAGAAGATGGGTTTTGAAATAAAAAACTTAGAAACTAAAGGTGAATTTATTCAAATTTTTTAATACATCAAATTTTAACAAAAAAAATCCTTTTTTTCAGTGGATCTTAACTCGAAAATTAATGTGAATTTTTCAAAAGTACTAGTCCATGCTCTGTACGAAAATCCAATTTACATATTGGCAAAACATTGTTATCATAGAAGTATTTTTCGTAAAAAGGGATTTTTTTTGAAAATGTCATTCTTGCTTCCTTTTATGCCAAACAATTGAATTTAAATAATTTTTTATTGTATTGATATTCTTAAAACAATTTTATATGTGTATTTTAATCCAATTGACATAAATTATCAAATAAATTAATTTGCATGGATTTTTGAAAAATAATCGATTCTAACTTTTTTATATTTTCGAAAAGTTCAAATATTTCTGTTTAAAATTATATATATAAGGAAATGCGATAATTAGATGCATTTTTATTTATTTTTTTATAAATGAAGCTATTTCTTGACCCGCATCAAATAAGCTCTGATAGGAGCACCTGTGTTTCCCCTTGCATAAGCTTCTGATGAGCGCGAATTCATGATATTCAAGTGAAAAAATAAGAGTGTATTGGGCTTGTCCAAAAGTGTATGGGTACACGTCTTTTGGATTTTAAAAGAAAAACAGGGGGGAAACATTTTAAGTGATGGAAAAGCCTAAGGAGTCGTAGACCCGACATTTTAATATCAAAAATTCTAAGAAATTATATTATGACTATTAGAAATAATATTAATGATTTGCACAGCATGAAAACTGTTGTTTTGGCTGTATATATTCAAATTCTGTCTTCAAACGAGAGCCCCGAATATGGACTGTGTCCTGCGAGTATAAATGTCTGGTGCAAGTTTCAAGAGACAGAAGCTGAATGTAACGAAAGACACTATGATCATAAAGGCATACACATGTGCTATGTACCATAATGAATTAAATGAAGATAATTTTTAGACATCTAGATGATCCTATGTTATTAAGAAAATTTTTACATGGAAAGACTCAGAACTCAAATGTTAATTACACTATATGGGAAGTGATTCCAAGAAATTTATGAAAATAAAAACTCTAAAAATAGGAGTAAATATTGCTGTTGCACAATTCAATATGGGTCATGTAGCAAAATTAATTATCTTAAAACAGTGTGATATTAAACCAAGTTATAACTGTGTGTTATGCTTCAAAAAACTAGATACACGTAAAATTCGTGTAGCCCAACGAAAGCTTCTTGAGATCCCCAAAAAAGGCAAAATTATTCAAAATAACAATAATAAAAAAATTAGAAGAGTCTTTTGTATGATCAGAGAACAAAAAAATGCTTCATATGCTTCTAGAAAGTATTAAAAAGAGTAAATTTTCAAAAAAAATTACAAATTTTTTCTTTAAAGCCTGTTTTCTCAAAATGTAATATTTTTCACTTTATGTACCGTTTTCTAAAAACTACTTATCCTATAATCCTCAAATTTGCAGTGAACCGACTTTTAACATGTTTACACATTTTAATGGAGGAAATTAGATATATCTAGCAAACCTTTTTAGATATGACTTTTTTAAACTAAATTTTGTGGGAAAAAAATTGGACAATTTTTAAAAATTTAATAATTAATTTAATTTTCAGCAAAATAACAAAACCCTTCGATAAAGTGTTATTGATAATACACCTAACCTACTGTAAAAATTTTATCTATTAGAAATATGTAGTTTTTGAGAAAAGGTACATAAACTTACGCAATTTAACATGGACTGCTATGGAGGTGTCGGACCGCCTTAATCATTTATACTCTTTTTTTTTAAACCACTTTTTTTTAAAAAGCGAACGTAAAGAGTCACCTTATATTGGAGATTTTTAAATTCTTCCTAAAATTTTCGGAAAAAAATACGAAAATTTAATTCAATCCACACATATCCTTCAAAAATCAAAACCAATCAATTCTTTTGTCTTTATAAATATTTATTGCAATATCTTTCAAGAAAATCAGCTTCGATAAAGTACCTTGCACCACTATCCAGTTCTACAGGACACGCCTAGTTATGTCTGGTTTCAGTTCATCTCGGAAATGACTTCAAATGGCATTTCCGCTAAAATTTCCTCAAAATTGTGTAATATTAAATATAAAAGTGCTTTTTTACCTTCGCGGAGGAGAAAGCAATTACCTTTCGAAACGTATGTCGAAACCAGATACGTTATGGATATGTTCCCATTCAAAGTTTGAAGGGAAAAAAATACTATTTTTAGTTTTGCTGAATGTGAAGAACATGATAACGAATTTTGGGTTTCTAACTTTTCCACAGAAATCATCCATAGAATGCAGTGTTCAAGGTTCATGTGATTGTTTGGATATTTTATTTATTTATCCAGAACAAATGTAATTCCTGAAATAGATTATTTCAACTCGCTGTTGTGTTCCGCAGAGCCGCGCGAATTTAGGTTATTTTTCATTTTTAATTATTTCCTTCCATTCTATTAGTTTTATCAATTCCTTCTAAATAAAAAAAATCGCTTTCTTTTTGTGGAGTGAAACGTAAGAAGTGTGAAACCTAAAAAGAAAACTAATTTTTTTCATTCATTTCTTGGAAACAAAAATAATTTTTTAAGTTATGCTAATACCAAGAGGTAATACAAGTTACAAGTATATATATATATATATATACACTGTATAAAAAACACAGTAGAAAAAAATTACAATCAATGCAGGCATACATTGTAAATTGTCACTAAAACTAAACTAGAACAAGTAATTTAAGTAAGTAAGTCAATTCTTACTTAGATCAACAAAGAAATTTTTTTATTAAATAGCTATAATTAATATAAATATGTATATACATATGACAGAATCACAACATTTAAGTTACAATTAATTTTTATTAGTTATCATTAAAGTATCGTATTGTAATCTAAAACAATCGTGATATAAAATTTCAGTTCAACTGAATACTTTAAAACATGAGAAAAAAACTCTGTTGACCCAAGTCGCTTAAAATGAAACCAACGTGGCTGCATCTGTAATTCTTTAAATAATTAGTTTCAGTCAATTAATTTAAACTAATTATGATTTAATTATCGTATTGTTACCCAAAACAATAGTGTATAGAAAATTTCAGCTCAAATGAGTGCTTTAAAATGTGAGAAAAATACCTTTTCAAGTTTTGACACAAGTCGCCAAAAACGATGCCAACGTGGCTGTATTTGTAATTCTTTGAATAATTAGTTTTAATCAAATGATTTTTATTAATCATAATTAAATTACTGCATTGTCACCCCAAATAGTCATGTATATAAACTTTCAGCTCAATGGAGTGCTTTAAAATGTATTTTATTAACGATTGAAAATTCCACCAAGATAAGTAAAATATGTAGGGAGTGTGAGCTAATACGTAGTAGGAATTGAAAAACACAGTAGAAAAATAATTTACAGGCAATGCAGGCATACACTGTAAATTTTCACTAAAACTTAACTAGAAAAATGGAAAATAAAATCATTTCGAATTAAAAAAAAAATTTTAAAGCATACGATTTATCCTTACCGATACGTTTTTTTTTTTTTTTTTTGAAAAAAAAGTTAATTTAGCTTCTTGTGAGCTGCTAAGGAACAGAAATGTCTTTCGAAACAATTTATAAACTAGTTCATTAATTATATATATGAATATAGATAGGTACGTGTTTAGTATGTAGAGGTAAAGGTCATTTTTTCATAATGCAAAATCGTGTAAATTCCTACTCGTGGAATGATAAAAGGGGACGAAGTCTCACGAAAAAAACGTATAGCAGACTTACGAGAGAGAGATATTCTAAAACAATTTTTAAAAAATTGAGATATTAGGGGGCGGGGGGGTATTTTAGATGAATTTAGTAAATTATATGAGAAAAAAGGAGAAAAGGTTAAAATTGATAAGAAAAATTATTATCAGAATGGGGAAAAAATAGTGAAAGTTTTATAAAACAATACATAAACGCGTGGCCCTCTCTAAAAAAAAGTTAATGAAAGAATTTTTAATTTTTTTCAACTTTTTATACGTTAAATTACTATTCAATTTTAAAAAGATTAAAAAGATAAGATTACGCTTAAATTTTTGCCAAAAACAGTTTTATTTTAGTCCATATATGAAATCGCTTAAAAAACACTTGTTTTTTTTTCTATAAATAGTTGCAGAGACGACTCTAGAATTTTTGAGGTCCTGGGAGCGGGGGGTGCAGAGAAATCTCTTGTGGGCCCTGGGCTGCTATGCAAAAGTAGGGCCCGCTTGTGATTTTTAAAAACAGACAGTATGTAGCATGTATTGCTAAATACACTTACAAACGGTTATTTGAAACAAATGTGAACGAGTTGCAAACCTAGGCACAAACAGGATTGCGCGATGGCCGCATTTCGATGAAATGGGTTGAATGATTGTTTATAGTTCGGGGCCTAGGCCTATTGTCGTAACGAAGAATATTAGGGCCCCCTTGCAAAGTCAGGTTTTGTGCCCCCATAGAACACCTGGGCCTTCCACAACGCGGGGGTGTACGTTACGCCACTGTCTAGGCCTAGACATGGACAACGGTCATCACATAATAGAAGTCTTGCCAGTTGACATGCAGTTTGAAATTCTGTTTTTCAGAGACTATGTACGGTAATAATATTTGACTATTAAAATTATCCGGATCATGATTTTACTAAGACTAAGTCGAGAACGAAACGAGATCTCCACCGAGGGTGAGGCCTTGGGCCTAGTTGGCCCAATCCTTAAGACGTCCCTGAACAGTAATAATAGAGCGATTTTTTAAAAAATAAATAAGTCATAAAACAATTCTAATATTACACAAAACAAATATAAATAATTTCAGTGAATTATCTTCAAAACTTATCAGCAATCCCTGTCCCCGTTTCAATTTTTTTTTCCCGAAAAAAAACGCATTTTGTGTAACGCCCGTTTTAAAGTGGGTAACTGCTCAAAGGATGCAGCATTTGCTCTTACAAGTACAGTTGTAACCTTTGTTCCAGTAAATGGAAAATTAAAAACGATATTTTTATAAAAATAAATTGACTCGTAAAATTAAGCCATAAAACATTTTTGACGTTAAAGCACTGTTTCAAGGTACTTGGATATCTTAAATGGCAATAAAACAACACGATTAAATCACCGAGGAACGGTTTGGGCAGTATCTGAGTGCCATTTGTGACCATGAATTAGATTTTTTTCATGTTCTTCTCTCAGAACAGTAACATATATATTCCCTTAAGATTTTCGGTGATTAATGTCTTGAATATTGTAAAATATTATATAAGTTCTGTTTAAATTAATGTTTTTTTTATTTTGAGCTAATTTTTAATCGACTATTTAAATTATACAATAGTTATATATTTGGTTGAAAATTCTCTTTTATATTATTGTCTGCTTTTTTTCACTAATTCATGGAACTCTAATTTATATCTGATTATTTAATTTATCTTCTAATATACAATCGTCTGTTGCTAAAACTATGTTGCTTTAGCTATGTGGCATTTTTCTAAGTACAGTAGAACGTCATTTATCCAAATCCATTGGGACCCGACACCGTTTGGATAACGGAAAACCGAATGCGATCCCTGCAGCATATGAAACCGGACATTATACGAATACTGAAAATCATCACATGCGGGAAACGTGCTTGAAGAAAAAACAAAATAGGTGCAAAATGTCGCAATTTTACCTTTATTGTGGAATATAATTACTTACTTTTGGCTGTACACCTTCGTTTTTTCGCTGCAAGGTCTCCGATTCTCATGAGCAGCAGTAGTTGAGTAGGACAGCACTCTGATTGTTGTTTGTACCACTCCATAGCTGTCTCTAACGCAGAAAACGCGTCAGCATTGGATGGACCCTTGCTACTTTCGTTGCTGTTGTCCTCGTCTTCATCCATTTTATCGTCAACAGGGTCGGATTCTTCTTGCACGGAAGTCACAATCTCGTCATCATTTAGCATTTGAAATCCACAGTCTTCTGCATCGCATGTCATCCAGGTTTCTACATCTACTTCATCGCATTCTTGAAATCCTGGGATCGATTGGACGAAGTCGGCAATCTCCTCCCTGTGGTCGTCATTGAAGTCTTTTTCGCCTTCTAAATCTGGCCACAGCTTACTCCATGCATTTTTCAGGCTCTGTCATTCTTGCGAGTCCCCCGTTTCAGCTAGCATGTAGCAGGCGTCCTTCATATTGAGCTTTTCAGCAAAAGCAGCAATACTAATATCCTCCAAATATCTCTGACCTTGAGTTTCCCGTCACTTTTGGCCTCACGCGAAACAACTGTTGAGCATTACACTGTTCGATAACGTATTCATATACAGAACATGTAGTGGACAAAAAAAAATTGGTCCGGATATTTGACACACCGGATAATAAACGTTCATATAAACGACGCTCATACTTCATGTTTTCATTTTTTCAGTTGGAGAAAAGAACTTCTATGCGTAATCGATGCTGATAAAACTTAATTATGCTTTTAATTTTTGAAGTGATATCTTCTTCAGGAGTTTTGCTGAAGAGTGAATTTAAATGAAGCGTCAGATTCGGGTACGTTACGCTGCTCGGATTTATTCGGAAATCGGCTAGATAAAAGATATTCCTTTAAATGCCAATATCCTTTATCAAACTAAAAATATGCGAAATATTTAAATTCGGACAATGAGATGACTATTTCAAATCTTCAAGCTTTCAATAAAACTAGTTAAATCTCAACGTTTTCATACTAAGAGTTCGAAATTCATGAACAAAATTACGTATGCCACAAAAATGAAAGTCACTATATAATTCTAATTACAAAGTAGTTTTAATGAAAATTACATGCATTTTTCTTGCAGAATCAGATCAGACCATTACCTTCCATTTTGAACTTGCATCCGAATTAATTAAAATTTTGAAAAATAGAATGGAGTTTCATTGCCAGATTCATATTTTGTAAATCGTATATTTTAAAATTGCAACTTTGACGACTACGTCATCTGTTCCGAAAATTATATTTTTACATATATCTTAACAACCTGATTCGTGTACAGAACTTTTTTGTAAAATATCTTAAATCAAAGTATTGCTTTTAAACAATAGCTAAACACAGATAAATAATGAGAAAGTGTTAAAAGAATAAATCAGGGGTAATACACACATAATCAAATTTAAATGTATAATCATTGCATAATTAATATCAGAATTAACAAATACTTTTTAAATAATTAGTTTACAATAATGAACTACAATATTTTTTTCAGAAGGGAAAATAAATAGGAGAGCATGAATTATGTGTAACGGAATAAAACAAAAAAAATGTACAATTTTTCTTATTATTAGGTTGGTCGAAAGTAATTTTACAATCTCTCTTGTAATAATAACTATAACTGGTTGTTCCAACCAACAAAAGCGCTCTCCAGTGACCACATATCTTTTTGTAAAGGCCATGTGAGGAAAGAATATGGTCGCTATTAAAAATGGTCCATGTTCTTCGCCCATTTAGTTTTGATAATGATATTTACTGTCTTTCCGTTACTTTACTTAAATTAATAAATAACTGTTACACTAAAGAGAGATTTGATAAAACTTAACCCATAATTTATTAACACGCTTTTATGAGTTTCACTTGTATTCAATGGAATCTTTGAACTCGAATTTTATTCACTTTAAAAGGTCAGATTAATTCGAAATTTTGCACACTTGTCAAGGACCGATGACAACACAATAATTTCACAACTTTGTTTCATTGTCCTCATAAATAAGGTTTTTAAGGATTTCGAGATTTGGCGACTAATTCATTTTCTCGTTTCCAGATTTGGCGACTAATTCCATGTGCCATTTCCAGATTTGGCGACTAATTCCATGTGCCATTTCCAGATTTGGTGACTAAAAGATTAAGGAGAAACCCTAAAACCGCGAATAGGCTTGAGGTTAATACAAAAAAAAAAACAAAAAAAAGTGTTCTTTATGTGAAAAAGGGTAGGGTGGGTGCGTAGTTTTTCTAAATATGGAAATTAAAAAAACACTCGTGCATGTAAATAAAAATTCAACAAAGAATAAATGATAGTTTTAAAAAATAAAAAACAGACTTTTATTGTAGATTGAACTAAAAAATGAAAAATAATTTATAGTTTATACATATAAAAAAAACTAAAAGACACGCTTTTACAGTGGGGTGTTTTGTACTACATTTTTACACTAACTCACTATTTCAGAATAGAACTAGTAAGAAATTATAACAATTTATATAGAACACCTCACGCTTTTATCCCAATAACACTAATTTTTTTGTTAAGGGCAGTCGGTATGGTAAACACCTTCCAGAAATCGATTTTGAGATTTTGATATTTCTCAAATCTCCAAATTAAGCCCTTTCCAATGATATAACATATTAGTCAATTTTTGAATTAGAAGTATTTTAAAATGTTTTTTAAAAAATAATCAACTGATTTGCCACGCCTACTTTGACAGATAGAAATGTAAACATATTGGCCTTTTAAAACTGGGATGCTCTTGCAAAGCCATTATCTGTTTTATTTATTCCCACGAAATTAACTGTAGAATAACTGCAAGTGTAACTGTTAGGGTTGTTTACCTATTTTTGGCGCTTTCGAACACGTTTTGATTGAGCACTTGCCGTTTATCGATACTTAAAATTTCTGAAATTTTGAAATGCCAAGATTTCAAAAAGTTTTCAAAAAACACAAAGGTAAGTATTATCCACGTAAGAATACTATTAATAGTAAAGTAAGTACCACTGATAGTAAATTAAATGCTCAAGCTGAACATGCACATGATTCAAAGCAGTCATGTGCAAAAGAAAAGAAAATTCCCAATTTAAATGAGAGTTTTTCTTCTTCTGGTGATAGCGTAGGTATTTTAAATGCAATCATGAATTTGAATATTCTTGCTTTCGTTTTCAAGAATGAAGTTCACTGTAAAATGTGCAACAGTGGTTTAGACATGCAAGTTTTTTAAAAGGTAAGTCTGGACTGGCTATTACGTTTGTCCTGAAATGTTTTACTTGTCCATAACGTGTAGAATTCTCTTCTTCAAATTTTCATGAAGGAACACAAATTGCTACAATAAATACCAGGTTTGTGTATGCTATGCGTTCAATTGGAAAAGGTGCAGAAGCAAGGAAAATGTTCTGCGGCGTGATGAATCTTCCGCAACCACCTACAAGGTTTTTTCCTTACGGTAAGCGAATTTTAAATGCTGCTAAACTTGTTTATGAGGATTCAATTCAAAATGCTGCGAAGGAAGCTATTTGTGAAAATGAAGGTAACAAAAATATAGCAGTAGCTGTAGATGGGACATGGCAGAAGTGTGGTTACACATCCTTGAATGGTGTAGTTACTGTGACCAGCATTGATACAGGTAAGGTGATAGATGTTGATATTCTTTCGAAATATTGTGCTTGTAAAAACTTGCCTTTTCATGAAAAGGATTGTAAAAGGAACTACGTTGGATCTAGTGGAGCGATGGAAATCCAAGGTGCATCTAAAATTTTTCAACGGTCATTCATAATGCCCGATATATTACGTACTTAGGAGATGGGGATTGCAAAGCATTTGATGCGGTAAAAAAGAAAAACATTTATGGAAATGAATATCCAATTGAAAAATTGGAGTGTATTGGCCATGTAATGAAGCGCATGGGAACAAGATTACGCCGATTAAAAGCTCAATTGAAAGGGCAAATCTTGTCAGACGGTAAGTGTTTAAGTGGGAAAAATCGTTTGACTGAACATGAAATTGATAACTTGCAGTCATACTATGGATCAGCTATTCGGAGAAATCACAGCAGTGTTCAGAATATGCGGCAAGCTATCTGGGCCATTTTTCTGCATAAGTTATCAACTGATGAATATCCTCAACATGGTTTTTGTCCCATCGGGGAAGATTCATGGTGTGGATTTAAAAAGGCTGAAGCATCAGGTAAGTCTTACAAACATAAAAACAGTCTTCCGGTCGCTATTGTTGAAGCAATGCGTCCTATATTTAGAGATCTTTCCCATCCTGATCTGTTGAAAAAATGTTTGCATGGAAAAACACAAAACCCGAATGAAAGTTTTCATAATGTCAGTTGGTCACGTGTTCCCAAAGCAACATTTGTACAGATTGAAACACTTTCACTTGGTGTTTATGATGCTATTTGTTCCTTTAATGATGGTAATGTATCGAAATTAAAAATGCTTCAAAAAATGGGCGTAGAACCAGGGGAATTTTCAGTAAGTGCCATGAAACTTCTCGATAGGGAAAGACTAATGATAGCAATTTATGCTTTTTCTGGACGCTCAAAGAAAATTAGAAAAGATAAAGGAAGAAAAAGAAAGAAAGAAGAAGATAATATTAAGAAAAATAAGGTAAAAATCGGCTACAGTGCAGGATCTTTTTGACAAGGTAAAAATTTATACAAAAGCTACTGTGTTTTCTAATTAATATATTTTTCAAGTAGTTTGTTCTTTTTTCTTTAAATCTACTGTATGCATGAACTGGAGACTTTTACTATATATTTCATATATATTGTTGTGTGTTCTTATTCTTTATGCAAAATTTTTTAAATATTTCTTTGACATTTTTCACTAATGAACACATGTCGTAACACAGAAATTGACAATTTTTATTAAATTGCGTATTCTTTTTTTCTATAAATCTACCATATGCATGAACTGGAAATTTTTACTATATATTTCATATGTATTGTGTGTTTTTATTCTTTATGTAAAATTTTAAAAATATTTCTCAGACATTTTTCACTAATGAACAGATGTCGTGACACAGAAAATGACAATTTTTAATAAATTGTGTATTCCTTTTTCTATACTTCTACTGTATGCATGAACTGGAAATTTTTACTATGTATTTCATATGTATTGTGTATTTATACAAATTTTTAAGCTTTGGTGTTCAATAGTTTCTTAGTAAAAGGTTTATAAATATCTAAAAATACAATGCCTTTTTTCGTAGCACATAGCTTGTTACATATATAAAAATGCATAAATTTCATGTTCAAGAAATCTGTTTTTATGTTTTTGTTGTTTTGAATACCATTTACCAAATATTTAAAGAAAATTTTTAATTCTGCTGCTGTAAAACATTGTGTTAACAGGTGAATATATAAAATACTAATGAAACTTTTCGAAATAGTGTATAATCATGTATTACCAAAGCCATATTTTCATGTATTGACACATTTTCACATGGTATTTATTATGCTTTATAGTCAAATTTTGATGAAAGTAATGTATCAGAATTGAAAATTCCTCAAAAATTGATACAGAATTTGAGTAAAATAATCAAACGCTAAAAAATACCTCGATAGCTTAAAAGTGAAAAATGCTATAAATGTATTTTCTAAGAAATCTAAGTATAAGAAAAAACTAAAAAGCCTTAAAAGTAATAGAGAATAAGCTAATATTTAATAAAATAGGGCAAATACATGTTGTAATTCATTATTTTTGTGATCAAGTGCTCAAAATGGTTGTTTTCAAACCGCGTGTACAGTTTTCTCAGAATCTACAGAATGAGTGCTCATGCAATTGTTACTGCACATAAATAATATGTAACTCTATATACTAAGGTTATTTTTTTTGGAGATTTTCCTGAAATATTTTGCTGAAAAGCAGTTATCGTAAAAAATTTGACAGTTTTCAAAAATTTCAAAGTCATACTTTTACGATGAATTTTTTTGAAAAAAGTAAACAATATATTTTAAATATATTTACCAGTATTTAAATAAAAAAACCTAATTAATATACAGACAAAATTTGAAGTTTATATATTTAACAGTTTCTGAGAAACTGGTTCCTAAAATGGCTCAATTTAACATTGTCCGTATAGGCCCTACCGACTACCCTTAATTATTTTATTTTTATATTAAGAATTATTTTTTAACTTTTTAGTTCGATTCACACACACACTATAAAAGCGCGTTTTTAGTTTTTTTTAAACTATAATTTATCCCTTTTAATTTAATCTTTAACGTTCAAAGTCCTGCATTTAAACTAAAAAAATTCTCTTACACACATACACACACATCCTGTTGTAATCCAATATTTCATTGCTTTTTACAGTAATGCTAATGGGGAAAATCGCGAACGTTCAAGTAAAAAACTAGGTAGAAATTTTCAGAATACTGCAGAGTAAACGTGTTTTACAAAATAAATAAATACAGTTGAACTTCTATATAAAACGAACCTCTCAATTGCGAATTTTTCTATATAGCGAACTTTTCCTGGAACCAAGAACATTTCACGATTTTCTTCGTAAAATAACCTCTGTATAGCGAAGTGCATTTTCCACATAACGAACTTTTTCTTTTGTGATTCAATTTTTGCTCTCCATTTTTTTAAAGTATTTCTGAAAAAATTTCAAGTTATTCCATGGTTAACACATTTTTTTGGTGTTCTTATATCTGGAACTGGTTTTATTAGATCCTAACTCACCGAGAGAACAATAGAGTTCGGGACGTTTCATCCAATAAGTGCAAACTTTAACCCCCATTGCCCAATTTACTAGACACATCTTCGATATCCTCTTGCACCCTCAGTGGAGTTGTCCCGTGTTCTAATTATAAAATAATGTATGTTTAATAATACTTGTACGCTTTAAATTATAAAATGTCCTTAAAATTAATCAATTTTTGAAAAAAAATTATTTTCTTCATATTGAAAATACAATGAATTCCTCGACAGTTCTTTTTTCTTGTTTTCCTTGCATTTTTTCTTTCTTTCTTTCTATATATAAAATAAACATACATTTGTGACGAATCTGTACGGAACATTTCCACTAATCTTCTTAGGCGTCTTTCTGGGGAATATAAATTCGCGTTTATTTCCAATCAACTCCAAAAAGAGGTACGGTATATTTAAATTAGATAAAGTATTTAAGTCGAGCGTTGCGAAATAGCAAGGGAGATGATGGTAGGCTATTGAGCCGGTAACTTTAAACGCATTACTAGAAGATTCAAGGAGATTAGATTCGTGAAGATGTCGTGCTGCGAGACGTACCAGAAAGCTGATATAAACCAGCGATAAATATAAGTTACGTACGCTTAAAATAAGCGTCAGTTTAAGCGACTTAGTTAAAGTTAATGAAAGTTAAGAATTCGAATACGTGTATTTCTCGGATCTCCTATTTCGGTGAACCTTACTTGAGTTTGAGCTAGATTATTAATTAATTGTATTCTTAGTAATTTAATTTAATATATAAAGGCAAATCCCTTTAAGAGACGTAACATTATCGTCTTATATGTTATCAGAGATTTTTGAGAAAATTATAATAATAAATAAATATTATTATTATTCAAAATGGCTCTTAGTGGCTCTTTGCCTCAAATTAATCTTGGTGTTCGAGATGTGACCCAGGGGGGTCATCACACATTAATTTAAAAAAAAGGTGTGAATAATTATTTTTTAAAAAATAAATTATACATAATTAAATACATATGCGTTTATGAATTTAAAATCTGTCTTATGTGGTTTATAAAATATATTAAAAGATGAACCTGTATATAACGAATTTTCCATATAACGAACTTTTTTCTGGGATTTAGCGACTTCGTTATATAGAGATCCGTCTGTAAATAAGAAAATGGAATAATTTTCTGTGGGGAATATTTGTTCCAAATTTAGATGGGGAATTTTGAAATCAGTCGAAGATGGCCTCAAGCGAAGGACAACCTTCACACTTCCTTCATGACTTCCAGGATGCTTTGGCGAGGAACTTCTCCCTGCAGTGGCCTCTCTTATCACAATACTTCTTAAAACGCACTTCTTCCTTGACAACGTAAGTGATATTTTGCTTTGCCACCAGACATCCAACTGCCCGATTACGATTCCAGAGAACAAAGTTAGGCAAGAATGAAATTATTCCTTATATAAATTTGGCTTTTTTTTTCAATGACAAGTTTTCCATTTACAAAAAAAAGAAGAAGAAAAGAATTTTAATTGTTTAGTTAACAGTGAATTGTAAAGGTTTCGTGGCTACAGCGGAAGTGGTTATAGCGGACATTTTGAAACTCATCGTGGTTTGAACAGACACATTTTTCCCCGTCTTAGAACAGATTCGATAGAATTTGCCGATCAAATTTAATTATTTGTATTAAATTGTTAAGAAATTATAGTGCGAATACATTTTGAACATAGCGGAATGTAATAAAAAATAAAAACTTTAAGAGAAATACTTAAAAATTTATAGTAAGTAACAGTATAATATGAAGGGTATATGAACGAGAGAGAATTGTAGGAATTTTGTGGAAAACTGTATTTTAGAAAAAATACAAAATCCCTGAAATTTACGCACACCTTTCATTATATACTGTTAGTTACTATTAATTTTTAAATACTTCTCTGAAAGATTTTATTTTTATTACATTCCGCTGTTTAAAATGTATTCCCCCTATAATATCTAAGCAATTTAATATATATAATTAAATTTGATTGGCAGAAATGTATTTATCTCTTTGTAATTCGATCATTGAATCTGTTTTAAGATTGAGGGGGGGTGTCCGCTCAAACCACGATGAGTTTCAAAGTGTCCGCTCTAACCACGTCCGCTCTAACTACGTCCGCTGTAGCCACGCCGCCGAATGTAACATACACATTTATTCCACAAATTCAAATTCATAAATTACAAGCAATTGCGTATATGTATAAAGTATACTATCCTGAACATACACACAAGTTTATTTTCCCCGTTTCTATTTTAAAGAATAAATACTAATGAAAAAATAAGATTTGTCACATGATATAAGAGATTGTAGCTTGTCTATTTTATAAATTGGAGAAGCAAAACCAAATAATATATTTTAATTACTGAACTACAAAAACATACTTATTTTAATTACTGTAGTTGTTTCAAAAAATTTCATTATTTTATTATTAAACGCCAACTGACTTTGTATTCAATATCAGGAACAAAATAAATTCTAAAAACTATATTAACATGCTGCCACAATCTGAATTCAAAATATCGTTTGGTAATATGAATATTAGTACCGATGTAATTCGAAATGTTACTTTATATGAACATAAACAGCAAATAAAATAATAATGAATAATACAAAAAATAAATAGAAATAAAATATTTAAAAATATTTATAATCTAAAACAGTCAAACAAAATTTTTTAATGAGAATTACAATGGTGGCCAAAATTATGGACACTTGAAAATTCTTATGTTTTTTAAAATTGTATGCTTATAGAAAGTGTAACGTTGCACAAAATATAAAGTCTTATATATCATTTTAAAGATAATTTAATACTGAATTCAATATTAAAAAAATGGTGCGTGGAACGCCGGCGACGTTGGAACATTGATTATTTCCTCTAATATTCGAAACTGACCATGTACATGTCTCAATCGCCTAATTTGCATGAAAAGTATTCGTGGCGAATTGAGTCTTTCTGATACCAAATCCAAAGTAGGAAGATATGCTGGAATTTCAGGGTACACAAAACTATTATATTTTGATAAATTTGGTATACTTTTCCTACTTAAACTTTGTCGGCAATTGTAACATTCTTGAATGTCTTCTAAATTAATTTCCGATAAAATGTTTTTCTACTCAGCAACAGGCGTTCTCAAATCATCTATAAACCATAATCTATCACAAATCGAACACCCGTGACCGAAAGGATTTCCAAGGAATAGCTTTTGAAAATCTTCGTCAGCATTTCTATAGGTGAGTGAATATTAACGGCGCACTGTTCAGCTACACGAGGGCTTTTGGCGACGGACTTCGTAATTTTGAACCATGGTCAAGTGACGAGGACGTCACGTCACCTGAGCTGGCACTCCCCCTCTCCTAGCTACCACACCACACCAACGGGAGGGCGTTTGAGCTCTCAACAGATTTAACATGCATCGCTTCCCTACACGGATTGTCTTAAGTGGTACTCGGCTCGAACTCATGACACGCCAGCCCCGATCTGATACCTTGACCACTAGGCTACCGTGACCACGCATTTTTTTGGAAATCACAGTCTTTGTAGCGTAAAATAGAATTCATTATCCATTCATCATTTCCAACACGCACTAGACTTGTTGAGGGCTCTGTAGTTGATGGCAGCACAGAGTGGTTCACAAAGTCCGTATTAATCTGTGCTGTCATTAGAAGAGTCTCAGTAGCATTCCCATCCCTTAAACTCGGCATTAAGAGAGTATTTTGCAATTTTTTTTTCCATGCTCGATATTCTCTCATGTGTACTCTGATGGAGATTTGGCAGTGTAGCACTTGATGAATTTGCACTATTTTTCTCTTTGTCATTAAACTCGGCATTAAGTGCGTATTTTGCAATGTTTTTTTTCCGTGCTTGATATTCTCTCACGTACTCTGATCGAGATTTGGCAGTAGCACTTGATTAATTTGTGCTATTTTTCAGTTGTTGTTTTTTTTTGTCACTTTTTCGACTGGACTTGCTGCTAGTTTTCTTTTTTTTTTGTTTCACGAAACTCTTTTCCCTCTTTGTGCATCTGATTTAGGCATTCTGACTAGAATTAATAATAATTCAACGCAAATGAAAATTAAAGAAATAAATTAGCCACCGAACACATCGCCATGTAGCCAACAATCTAAAAAAAATTTCAAAAAGGCACGCTTTTGCTGCGAGAGAAATTTTATCTACGCCGTAATTCTCACACTGCAACTGATACGACCGTTGATAATGTTCCCGGTTCTGGAAGAAAAGGACCCCTAATCGGAAGGTGGGAAGTTAGACCAGTCGGAGACGTGGGCAATTATCCAACTTTTTCACGGATTTGACGCAATTCATGCGGTGTCCCCTCCCCCTCTCTCCTTACCAAGGTGACGATTCGGAGAGATGGGGGGGAGACTACTTCCGTTCGCTTTTTCACTGTTACGCAAAACTGTGAAAATTTCTCATTCACTCTCGAGCGCAAAAAAGTTTCACTTCAAAAATTCAAACACACTGCTCAAAACAATTAAAGGATATTGTAAGTTTTATATAAAATAAAGATATAAGCGAATTTTTTTTTTTTTTGCCAAAAATGGAAGAGAAGAATCACAAATGCAAATTTTTCTGATTTTCAAACTGTGGAGTATGCTAATTTTGAGTTCGACGTCAAAAATGTCGCTTCAGCGGCAGCGAATGAAATTTGACTTTAAACTGAAATGAAGACAAGGATGATCGACATTCAGCGACTGCTTTGTTTCGACGAGTACGATGTCTCAGCGAAGTCACTTAACCGATTCAGAAGCTTGGAGAGTTGTTGGTAGGTTAGAAGGGGGCCAAACTCAAGCCGAAGTAGCGCAAGCCATTGGAGTGTCACAAAGTGTGATTTCCAGGATCTGGAACCATTTTTTCGTGACTGGAAGTGCAGGCCGAAAACCAGGACAAGGTCGTAGACGGGTAACAACGCCCAATGAAGATCGTTATTTAGTGTTAACGGCTCGGAGACACCGAAATATGAACGCTACTCTTCTCCAACAACACATTTGCTCGGCTACTGGCACAACGGTTTCAACTCAGACTGTCCGAAACCGGCTTCATGGTGTAGGGCTGTATGCTCGCCGACCGATGGTATGTGTCAGACTAACATCAAGGCATCGTCGCGACTGCAGGGAATGGGCAACAGAGCATATGAACTGGAGGAGAAATGAATGGAGCAATGTTCTTTTTTCTGACGAGTCCTGTTTTCCTGTTCATCCGGATAATAGGCGTATTTTCCTCTGGAGGGGCCGTGGCAGTAGGAATAATCCTGCGTTCGTGCACGAAAGTGTCAGATTTGGCGGTGGGGGAGTGTTGGTGTATGGTGGCATCTCAACTGACGGGCGCGCAGACCTCTACATCATTCGAGATGGACCTCCGACTGCTCGCCGATATAGGGATGAGATCCTCAGACCTATATTGTAGTCCCTTACGCTGCAGAAATCGGAGATTACTTCATTTTAATGGACGATAACTGCAGGCCACATCGTGCTAACCTGGTGGAGGATTTCATTTTCGAGGAAGGAATCGTACGATTGGAATGGCCAGCGTGTTCTCCAGACATGACTCCAATAGAGCACGTTTGGGACGCTCTAGGAAGACGAGTTGCTGGCCTCCTACCATCCCCACAAACTCTCCAAGAACTGGAAAGAGCTCTTCTGGAACAGTGGGACAGAATACCCCAACTCGTGATTAATAGCCACATTGACTCCACTCCTCAAAGGTGCTCAACGTCGCTGGCCGTCCGTGGAAACCATACCCTTTACTGAAAATGATTTCCTTTGAAGAAAATACCTTTTCTTATTCTTTTTTTCTCATATGCACAAATTGCGTTTTTTTTCCTTTTGTACACAAATGCGCAATAAAATGCATTTTTTCTGCCAAACATGTGTAATTTATTCTCATATAACCTACTACGTCTGTCGACCCTGTATCAATCAGCTAAAAAGTTTCCCAGCCACAAGAACCACCTAAAACCACAATATCCTTTAATTATTTTGAGCAGTGTATTTGCAAAGTAAAAAAGGTATGAACCATCGATACTGATAATAGTAGTGGGTTATCAGTACATAGTAGGGTAGTCTTTATTTTTTATTACAGCTTCACATCGATGTTTCATTGAGCTGAAAATAGTTTTAAGCTCTTCCTTCATTATTACATGATGCCAGGAAACAATCATATAATCGAGAACGTTTGGTTCTATAACGTTAAAAAAATAGAAAATTGCTTTAAAGAATTCGAAGAACAGTTTTTATTCCATTAGGTTTAGTTGCGCTAACATCAAAACGTTGCAACTAGTCTAATGCCAAAATACCGACTGTTGCCAATCGGGTAAACTGAAGAAGGTTACAAAGAAATTGGTTCCAGATTTACAAGTATAAATATAAATAAAGTTAGTTTAAATATAGTATATTACAAAATATAGTAAATTACAAATGCCTAAACATAAAATTATGAAATTCATTTTAAAAATTAATTATTTTTCAAATTAGAATGTTCTATAATTTTATTACATTTTTTTTTGTTGTTGATTTGAATAATATTTGTATCAACATCAGTATCAAATGTTTATCGATAGTTATTGTAGCATGACACTATTTTCAATACAAATATTTGAATTTTTTGTATTGAATTCAGTATTATATATAAATTTTCTTTTAAATGATTTTGTTGGGTTTTGGCAGTAACATTTTCTATAAGCTCACAGACCTATTTTCAAACTGTTCACAATTTTGGCCAGCATTGTATATATATGAATGATCTGAGTCACTACAAGTTGCCAGCGCGCCAATTTACGCCAGTCGGTATGGTAAACTTGATGTCAACAAACAAGAAGCTTCTCTTTGTGGTTTTGAGGTTAAAATTTTCAAATTCATTATTTGTATCTGTACTGTGATCCTTTAAATTAATTCGATTTGTCCCTTTAAAGCCTCAACAAAGTTTTCGGTATTACCTTATTTTTTTCCCTCAATGCTAAGGAGTATAGAAACTTGTGTATAAGGTGGAACAAAAACAACATAATGTCATGAAGAATAGAATTATTTTCAAGCCAAGTTCTTGAAACGCCATTTCTAGCACTTTGTCATTAATAAAAACAAAATAAGGTCTTTTCTACTACAATCGTTTTAAATATGTGTTTACCCATCAGCACAGATAAAAAAAATGTCGATTATTTCTTCCTTTTGCTTATCAAAATGCTTGATCAGACCATATAAAAGTACTCCAATCGCCAAGCTGTCTTTAAGCAAACAATGGAATAGCGCCAAAGGAGCCGATAAAACAGCCAAGTGTCTTAAAATAATTTGCTCTCTTCGACTGCTAATTGAAAAAAACAAACTCGGAGTTAAAAATAATTCTTCTTCATTTAAGTATTTTGCGTTTTACAACGATCGTTTGCCGAAAGATTTTGAAGAACATATCTGGAAACAATGGGCCATTTTCAAAGATAATCTATAATTCTACAAAGCAGGTGTTTTATGAGAATGACAGTTGAATATTATGGCAGGTTTCCAAGCACCCATTTCAAATAGATAGAAGTGCACGTTCTTTCTTTTTTATTTAATGTCATTTATTTATTTATTTTTGTAATCATGTTTGAATTGACGCACTCAAGATTCGTATCAGAATTTCATCAAAATCTAATCACTATACTTATATTACTAACACAAACAACTGGTTGGTTTTGAAAGTGACTATTTTGAAAACATTTCAGTTCACAAGCATTACTTATATGAAATATTTCTTTAATTTTGGAAAAAAGTTATATGTGTGTCTGGTTGTCAAAATGTAATATATTCTCAAGATTTCATTTAATTCTAACCGAAATAATAAAAATCAATTCGATAATATTATATACACTCGTGGCAAAAAACGGAGAATTCTGGAACAGTTTTTTCATCAAGTTGATCTTTTTTGATGTTTCCTTTTCTTCCTGCACCTCATATTCCAAATTTCAAATTTAAGACAATAGCATTTTATAAACTTTAAAAAGTTAAATAATTAAAAAAAACACTCTGGTATGCTGATACACACTCTGATGCGAGGTTCCTCGCATGGCTGAATTGAAAAATTAAACAATACAGATTGAAGGATAAAGTTTTTAATGAGTTAATTTTACATGAACTGCAAATTAAACAAAAAAAAGCTTTTTGCATATCTCAATCGAACAAAAAAACCAAATTTTTTACATTTTAAATCTGCAAATCTAATAGCTGATAAAAAAAAATTTTTTTTCATTTATAGCGCCCAGTAACTCTCTTGTGGGTCTATTTTTGAAAACACCTTCCTAAGCTGATATCTGCTCAGCAATGGTTAAAATATCGGATCATGGCAGGCATGTCATGAGTTCGAACCCAGTACTACTGATGACCCACCCGTGTAGGGCAGCGATGCACATTAAATCTGTCGAGAGCTCAAACGTCCTCCCGTGGTGTGGTGTGGAAGTTAGGAGAGAGGGTGCCATCTCAGGTGTCGTCCTCGGCACTTGACCATGGTACAAAATAATGAGGTCCGTCGTCAAAAACTCTCGTGTAGCTGAACAGTGCAAATTTAAAATTCACCCATTGACTCTGCTCAGCAAAAGAATCACATTGCTACACATTTTGTGTAATGAACGCTTAAAATAGTGTAAATAGCTTTATCTGGATGTGTAATACATTAATATTACTTTCTGTTGTATTTATTTTATGTTAAAATTGTAATATTCGCAAGCAACGCCACTCCTTAGATTATAATGGCGATTCAATAGAAATATAGCGAAATGTTGGTTGCAGAGACAAGTTGACATCATTTGTGGCAATCATGCTGGCATCTTGGCGAGGGATTGAATGGCGCAAAAGGGGGTATGCTGTAGACCAGTGATCCTCAACCTTTTTCTCGCTGCGGACCGGTCAACGATTGATAATTTTACCGCGGCCCGCTGAGGGTGGGACACGTTGATTGTTTATATTTTAGATTGTTTTCATTTAACAATTTTAATTTAGTTACATTTAAATATGCCTTCAAAACAAAATATAGTTACACCAAAAATGAATAAAAGTGATTTAACGTGGAATATAAAGGGATTTATGTGGAAAGTTGCTCAAATCCGAGAGAAATGCACAACTTTAAATAAAATGGCAGTAGTTTAATATTCTTTAGGTGGCCGGTACCATTTGATCCACGGATCGGGGGATGCGGAACACTGCTGTAGACCACTTGATGGGTAGCTGCAACAAAGTAGATAGCAGAAAACCTTTTCCACAAAAAAATACATATACCTGCCAATTTTCATAGTGACCGGTTGAACGGTGTTGCAGTGATGCCATTTCATTTATTCAACTATCCATTTTTTATATATAGATAAACGATATACACTCAGGAACATTGAAAATAGTGACCCAAGGAGAAAGAATCGGATTGAAATGAAATTTAATACACATAATGACACAGATGAGAGATTCACTTGATCTCAAAAACAAGACAATTAAACAGGGTGTGCAACGACACAAATACTGGGCAACTTCAATAGCCCGTTGGACCACCTCCAGCTGCAATACATGCCGCCACACGGTCCAGCATTGAGTTGATTAGACACCTTATGTTGTCCTGAGGCAGATGGGCCCACAAATCTTGAACAACCAACTCTAAATCATGTACAGAGTGACACGATGGTATCTGCCGTTTTAGCTGATCCCACCAGGGGACAAATCGGGGCAGCGGGCCGGCAATGGAAGTGTCTGAAAGAAGTCTTGAGCAACTCTTGCTGTATGCGGACGAGCATTATCTTGCTGGAAAATTGCCCCTGGGAGACCATTTAGGAAAGATCCTACATGGGGTCGAAGAATATCATCAACATAACGTTGGCCCGTTAAGGTTCCACGCATCACAATTAAAGTGGACCGGCTATCATAGGCTATGGCCCCCCAGACCATTACACCAGCTGTGCGGGCAGTGTGACGTAGAACAGTGTGGGGGGAATTGGACCGCTCACCAGGGCGCCTCCACACCAGTACACAGTTATCATCTGTCCCCAAAACAAACCGGGATTCATCACTAAACACAACCTTTTGCCAATCTGGACATTCCACATTGATCTGGCTTGGCACCACTGTAGACGCAGTTGCCGATGTTCCGGTGTTAAAGGGAGTGCACGGACTGGGCGCTTGAATTTAAGATTTGCTTCTGCAAGGTGTCTGGAAATTGTTTGTGGAACAATTGCTACGCCTACGTCTTCTCGTATCGTTGAACGAGTCACTTAGGGAATAGTTACGATTTCCTTTCTTCAATTATCTCAAGTCTCTTATTTGCATTCTACTGTCGCAAAAGCAAAGCTGCCGAGTACTTCGATAATTTTATTTTTTCTTTTGACAAAGTCTCGCTTATTTTTATTTCGGATATTAATGTTTCATGTGCAGAATGGTACCAAAGAGTTTGCACTGAATTCTACACTAAAATCGGTATTTTTTTTTGAAGTGAAACTTCCAAGCGCTCGAGAGTGAATGAGAAATTTGCCCAGTTAATAGTGAAAAAGCGAACGGAAGCAGTCTCCCCGCCCCCTCCCAGCCCCCGAATCGTCACCATGATGAAAGGATTGCGATTTGGGAGGAAAAGAAGAAGCGGGGACACAACGTTACTTGCGTGCTATCCGTGAAAAAGTTGGATGATTGCTCACCTCCGATTTGTCAACTTGCCCACCTTCCTATTGGGGGTCCTTTTCTCCCAGACTCGAGTACATCTATCAATGGTTGTATGAGATGCAGTGACATTACGGTGTATACAAAATAGCTCTCGCAGGAAAAACGTGCTTTTTTGAAATATTTTCTTAAGATTGTTTGCGACATGGCGATGTTTTGGGCGGCTAATTTGCTTTTTTTGACTTTTATTTGCGTTGAATTAATACATTAATACTAGTCAGAATGCCTAAAACAAATGCACAAAGAGGAAAAGTGTTTCGTGAAAGAAAGAAAAACTAGCAGCAAGTCCAGTCGAAAAAGTGACGAGAAAAAAGCAAAAAAAAACAGAAAAATATTGCAAATTTATTAATTGCTACTGCGGAATCTCCATCATAGTACATGAGAGAATATCGAGCACGAAAAAAAAACACTGCAAAATACTGTCTTAATGCTCAGTTTAAGGGATGGGAATGCTATTGAGACTGTTCTAATGACTACACAGATTAATACGGACTTAGTGAACCACTTTGTGCCATTAACTACAGAGCCCTCAACAATTCTAGTGCGTGCTGCATGTAAATCAATAATAAATTCTATCTTACGTTACAAAGAGACTATTGATTCCCATAAAAATGCTCACAAAGATTTCAAAAGCGATTCATTGATAATCGTTCAATTGATACGGGCGCTCAATTTATGATGGATTATGTTTTAGAGATGATTTGAGGACGTCTGTTGCTGAGCACAAAAAAATATTTTACCGGAAATTAATTTAGAAGACACATTAAAGCATGCTATAATTGCCGACAAAGTTCAAATAGGAAAAGTATACGAAATTCATCAAAATATAATGGTACTAGCTGGTATACCCGTTCTTCGCACGGGTGAACTGAAAAATTAAACAACACAGATTGTAGGATAAAGAAGTTTTTAATGAATTAATTTTACCTGAATTGCAAATTAAACAAAAAAGCTTTTTCGTATCTCAGCTGAACAAAAAAAAAAAAAAAAAACTTTGTTAAACTTTAAGTCTGTAGATCTAATAGCTGAGATAAAAAGAATGTTTTTTTAAATTTATAACTCCCGATAACACTCTTGAGGGTCGATTTTTGAAAATTCCTCCCTAAGCTGATCTCTGCTCAGCAAAAGTAACACATTGTTAAAAGTTTTGTGTAATGAACGCTTAAAATAGGGTAAATAGTTTATATCTGAAAGTATGATACATTAATATTACTTTCTGTTGTATTTATTTTATGTTAAAATTGTAATATTCGTAAGCAACGCCGTTTCTTAAATTATAATGGCGATTCAATGAAAAACATAGCGAAATGTTAACGATAGATTCAAGTTGGCAAATGCCTAGCTACTTTCATAGCTCGAGCTTTATTAGAGCTTTGTAAGACCCGCCGAGTAGGGGAGAAATGCACTTTAATACTTTATCCAACCGCATTATGATTTACTGCAGTTTTTTTCATGCAATAATTTTTTAGAATTACTACATTGGAAATTAAGGGATATGCATAAACAAAATACTCAATTTTGGGAAATTTAATTAGTTAGAGCTAATTAATTAATTAAAGATATCCAACTGTAAAATTAATTATATACACAGGTCACTTAAAATAAATAGTCAAATCGTTTTCTAAGATCTTCATTAACATACACAAAAAATAAGACACTTAACTTTTAACATTAACTATTTTTTCAGAACAAAAATGACAATTTTCGCCATCCGCTGAAAACGCCGTCGGCTATTTCTGCTATAAAACTATTCGCCTTCCACGCTAAAATACTCATCATAGAACCCGTGCTGCCATATATTTTGGAAGAGTGGATTTCAAAGAATATGTCTGCTAAGTATCGTCAAAGTATTCATAAAAATGGTTATTCTATGAAAATTTAAAGTGAGTGGTACTTACAAGTACCGTCGGTAGATAAAGGGTTAATCTCATTAAATTTAGTAAATAAATAAAATCTGTTTTCCCCTTGATTACATTTTCTTTTAAAATTAAAGTCACGGTGTGGTTCAATGAGAGCCTCTATCGTAGACCCCCTTTAACACCCCACGGACCCCTAAATTATTTTTTCTCTGACGTGGACCACTGTGGGTCTATATAGAACACTTTGGGAATCACTGCTCCAGCAACTAGAACAATGGAATATGTGATCTGTACCTATGTCTCGCTGACAGATTTGCAAACAGTACAAGAAAATGTCACCATTTCAGAAAGGACAATTGCAACTGGAGTCAAGGAAACAGAGTGATCAAATCGCAGGATATTTTGGTCGGCGCGATGGTGCGAAGAACGAGATATTCTCTCGTTCTCGACTACAGATGCAGGCAGGCGGGAAGGGAAGGAAAACTAGCCATATTCAAAAACAATCTATTTATTGATCACAAAATTAGCAACACAATTCAAGTAATTTCAAAGAGAAGAGATGTTCTCAAATTAAGCAATCTGTGAGTTAATAACGAGATACGCAAACTACGAGAAGACTTTAACAGGGGCGGCTCTAGTGCCGGACAAACCGGACCCCTGTCTGGAGCGGCAAATTTTAAGGGCGGCATTTGGATCAAAATTGGAAAATATTTTTTTTATATTACAAAAAATTTGATATATTTTCTGAAATATTATTAGATGTGAATTTGGTATTTCATTTAAACTATCTTATTTCCTTATTTTATACTCTGTAAGTTTAATGTCTGTTTGCTTTTATATTAAAACTTGAATGGGGGGGGGGGCTCGAGGCACGAGTATATGTTAAATTATGAAATTTCATATGTTTACTCATCTTCCACTAGTAACTTTCTCCCCATCTAGGAGTGGGGTCACAAGAGACATTCCTTTTCCGCCATATGATGTCCAGTGCTAGCTTTTCTGAGGAGACGGTTAATAAGAGTTTTTAGTAGCTAGAGAGGCACAGGAAATGGTTTATTTTAGTCTTGAGTGTAGTTACTATAAGTTAAAATAAATGCTTGTGATCCTCATCGTCAATAGATTTTTTTCGAAGAAATTGGCCTGCTGAAATGGGCTAGTTCTTCTCTTAAATTTAAATCGTTTAAAATCATAACCGGGCCGTAGCTATCACCGTATCAATGATACGGGGACCCCAAGTTTCAGGGGCCCCAAAATGTGAAGGCAAAACATTATAAAATGTAAATCCCCCACTTCACAAAAAAGGCGTCAAGAAATTTGGATACAGGGCCCACTCAGGAGTAGCTAGACCAGTGAATCATAAAGGGTGATCATGTTCTTAATTTCGAATTATTTTGTATCCTTACAACAATATATATATACATATATATATACATATATATATACATATATATATACATATATATATACATATATATATACATATACATATATATATACATATATATACATATATATACATATATATACATATATATATACATATATATACATATATATATATATATATATATATATATATATATATATATATATATATATATTGTATTATAATTTTTTGCTTTGAAGAGAGGGGCGGCATTTTCCATTTTTGCCCGGGGCGGCAAAACTGCTAGAGCCGGCCCTGACTTTAAATATCGGCCTACTTAACTCTAGATCGAATCTACCTTGCAATTTATCCGATCACTAATTACACTGTAATGACCAATCGTCACTTTATATATATCTATATATATGTATTATATACCAAAAACAAGAAATAATAGATAATGAACATAACAAGAAATAGCGTAGTAAAAATATAAAAGCTGAACATGAAGAACAAAATTATAGAGAAATGAAAAAAAATTACAAAAAAGAAGAACCTAGCGAGTCAGAAAGCAATTTCGGACTTAGGACCGAATAAGTGGGATTAAACTAGTTTGAAGGCGCCAACCTTCCCCCTTTGCAACTCGGTAGGAAAAACCAAATAAAATAAAATAAACAAAAATTCAGAGTATGGAAAACTCAGAGAGTATGATAAAACCACTCACTACTATTATGTAACAAACTCTCCCAAACACTTAATGCAGAAAAATCGCAAAATAATTACGTAAGAAAAGTAGAAAAATATCCTAAAACACAATTACATAAGAAAAGTATCTTTCAAAAAATAATTTAACAAAATTTCTTTTACTCACAGAGCTTTTACGAAGAGAAATCAAGGGTCTTGACATCAATGAAAATCAATTATTCACCAAGTTAAAAATTCGAATATACATAAACACATCTTTTGAGCTAACTTTTAAACCAGCCAGTAAAGACAGATATAAAAAGACGACAATCAAATATGGTAGAATTTGAATTGGTTGGTTGTCAAAAATGTAAATTTCCTAGGCTCTAATTTGGTTGGTTGTCAACAATGTGTAAGATGTTCAAGATGTGTGTGAAAAAAAAATGTAAACTGTGATATGAGTGTTATGATATAATCTTCACAGCAAGACCACTAACATGCTGACTTTGAAATCCTATTGTTGTGTGGTGGTTTTGGAATTCGAAGTAGCAAGACGGTTAATGTATTTGTGATGAATATAAGTTCTTAAGAAATTAAAAGGGTATTCATGATCTAAACAACATTGAAAAAAATTATATTATTGTATTTATCTATTTTGTGGGTAGTTAAGTTACATTTCTAAATAAAAAATTCAAAATAATATTTCTGTAAATTGATATATGCAAGTTACTATTCCATACAGGAATTTTAATTATATGGAACTTAAACGAATCTCTTTTGTCAAAAATGTTACTGACTACATTATTGTTAATAAGATGCAAGTCTAAATCCAAAAATTCCACCATATTAGAGTTGAAGTTAGTTTTAAGGAGCTTGAGATAATCAGGGTAGAACGTAATATTTGGTTTCTATTCACTATTTTTATCAAAAATTATTAAATCATCTATATAACGATAAATCAAGTAAGAATCATTTACAACATGATCAATTTCAAAAAAATGTAAATATAGGTTCGCTAAACAATTACTAGCTGGACCACCCTGAGGTAATCCTTTGATCTGTTTATAAAGATTCTGATCAAATGCAATGAAATTTTCTTTTAATACGAGGTTAACAAGAATATCAAATTTTTCTTTTTTCATTGAAGTATATAATTCATATTTATCATAAATTAACTGTAGAACCTTAAACATATCGTCAATATCTATAGAATTAAAAAGGTCCTCGAAATCAAAGCCCTGCATGGAAAAAATGAACATATCCTTAGTAACTCTACCAATCTCTAAGCTATTTTTAATTATCGCCGTGTTTTGTAAGTTATCAATTAGATTTTGAAGAAGAGATTGTAAGATTTTCTAGTATATATATATATATATATACTAGCCGTTACCCACCCGCTTCACTGGGTAATTCTCGATGTTGTATATATGTATACTGTTTACATATGTATTAATTATTGATATCTAGCAATAAGAATTCGATTGTATTGAAAAATATATTTATAGCTGTTACACTCTCGCCCCTTGATATAAAGAGAACACAAATTATAACATCTAATTTCTATTTATATCTAAAGGAGAAGTAGAAAGATTTTTTTTCGCTCACTTAACCTAATAATCAAGTGGATTTCCACCAAAGTAACTTTCAGTGGGTCTCTACTCCATAAAATAAACATGCGTGCTAAATTTCAAGTCTAAATCTAACAGAGCAAAAACGGAATTTTTATCATCAATACCTCTTGTATAACGCCCCTTAAGCCCCCGCAACGCCACTTAGGAAATGATTTTCAAATAAAACCATCTTATAGCGGATCTCTACTTAATGAATTTCGGGCTTTTACGTATAATAGTTTTAAAAAGGAGTTCATTGCCTATAACGCCCCTTAATTCTCCACAACGCTACTTGGGGTCAATTTTGACAAAACCCATTTTGCAGCGGATCTGTACTCTATGAAAGGAATCCGCTTACCAAATTTCAAGACTGTACGACTAATAGTTTAAAAATGGAAATAATTATGTATAACGCCCCTTAAGCGCCCTCAACGCCCATTGGAGGTCAATTTTCGTAAAAATCATTATGTAGGGAATCTACTTTATAAAAGAAATCTGTGTACTAAGTTTCACGACTGTACATCTAATAGTTTAGTAATGGAAATAAGTATCTATAACGCCCCTTAAACCCTCGTAACGCCCCTTGGGGTTCGAACTTTGTAAAATCCGTTCTTAGCTGACGTCTACTCAATGAAGGGAACCTACCTACCAAATTTCAAGTCTGTAGGTTTAATAGTTCCGGAGATATCGTGATTAGTCAGTGAGTGAGTCGCTTTTCTCTTTTATATATAGACTAGCCGTTACCCACCCGATTCACTGGGTATTTCACGATGTTGTATATATGTATACTGTTTACATATATATGAATTATTGATATCTAGCACTAAGAATTCGATTGTATTGAAAAATATATTTATAGCTGTTACACTCTCACCCCTTGATAAAAAAAAGAACATAAATTATAATATCTAATTTCTATTTATATCTAAAATAGAAGTAGAAAGATTTTTTTCGCTCACTTAACCCAATAATCAAGTGAATTTCCGCCAAAGCAACTTTCAGTGGATCTCTACTCCGTAAAATAAACATGCGTGCTAAATTTCAAGTCTAAATCTAACAGAGCAAAAACGGAATTTTTATCATCAATACCTCGTTGACAGCATTCTTAGCGGATTCCAATTCAACAAAAGAAGCATGCAAACCAAATTTTATTATTATAGTTTTAGCAGTTCAAAAACGGGAATTTTGTCTATCAATACGCCCCAATAACATTCCCCGCTTCCCCCAGAGTTCATTTCCGTAAAATCCATTCTTAGTGAAACTCTATTCAACTAAAGAAAAAAGTGTTCAACAAATTTCAAGTAAATGAGTTAAATTCAAAAACAGGAATTTTTCTATAAAACGTCTTAATCCCTCGCAACCCCACTCCTTTGGGGGTCCGTTTTCGCAAAAATCTTTGTAAAAGGAACTTTATTCCATGAACGGAACATACCTTCTAATTTTCAGCAGGTGGTTATATTAGTTGAAAAGCGGAAATATTTATCTAATACGCCCCTTAATCCCCCTCAGTGACCCTTGGGGATCAATTTTCCCCAAAACTATTTTGTAGCGGATCTCTAGACCATGAAAGGAATTCGCTTACCAAATTTTAAGACTGTACGTTTAATAGTTTAAAAATGGAAATAATTATCTATACCGCCCCTTACGCCACTTGGGAAACGATTTTCACAAAACCCATCTTATGATAGATCACTACTCAGTGAATGGAATCTGCTTACTCAATTTCAAGATTTTACGTCTAATAGTTTAAAAAAGGAGTTAATTGCCTATAACGCTTACAACGCCACTGAATCAAAACCAATTTTGCACGGATCTGTACTCTATGAAAGGAATCCGCTTACCTCTGTACGTCTAATAGTTTAAAAATGGAAATAATTATGTATAACGCCTCTTAAGCCCCCGCAACGCCACTTCAAACGATTTTCACAAAACCCATCTTATAGCGGATCTCTACTCAATGAATGGAATCAGCTTACGAAATTTCGATTTTACGTCTAATAGTTTAAAAAGGAGTTGATTGCCTATAACGCCACTTAATTCTCTACAACGCCACTTGGGAGTCGATTTTCACAAAACCCATTCTGTAGGGGATCTGTACTCTATGAAAGGAATCCGCTTACCAAATTTCAAGACTGTAATCTAATAGGTTAAAAATGGAAATAATTATGTATAGACGCCCCTTAAGCGCCCTCAACGCCCCTTGGAGGTCGATTTTTGTAAAAATCATTATGTAGGGAATTCTACTTTATGAAAGAAATCTGTGTACCAAGTTTCACGACTTTTCATCTAATAGTTTAGTAAAGGAAATAATTATCTATAACGCCCTTAAACCCTCGTAACGCCCCTTGGGGTTCGAACTTTGCAAAATCCGTTCTTAGCTGACGTCTACACCATGAAGGGAGCCTACCTACCAAATTTCAAGTTTGTAGGTTTAATAGTTCCGGAGATATCGTGATTAGTCAGTCAGTCAGACAGTCAGTCGCTTTTCTCCTTTATATATATATATATATATATATATATATATATATATATATATATATATATATATAATTCCTTCTCTTATCTGTGTGTGTGTGATATCTGAAATACAAAACTGAATAATACCTGATCAGTAGCAATCCATCCTATCTCCTCACTTTCTCTGACATTCTACCTCGAAAACCTAGACCAGGGATGGCGCATCAATGGCATGCGTGCCACTGATGGCACGTGACACAATATTTGGGGCACTCCACCGATAAAAAAAAAACGGCTTTTATTTTAACTCAAAGTAACAAAGCTCAACATGAAGTGTTACGAACAAACTCCAGTGATCGGCCGCAGTTTTCAGCGAGATTTTTCTAAGTTCAAAGAATTCTCGGAAACGCTCAAATTTCTTATGTACCCTGATGTGACTTCATTTAATAAACTGAATTTGTCCCAATTCGAGTGGTTATAAATTGAAAAAATTTGAAATGCAACTCTGATTGATTTCCACGCTAGTTCAATATGAATTCAAAAATTTGTTGAAAAAAAAGAAGGAGAAAGCTGAAATTGATTGAAACAGAAATGCTAACAATCAATATAAGTAAAAATGCTAGTAATGAAATTTTGGAAACATGGAATTCGATTCCAGACACATTTAACTGTTTGAAGAATCTGAACCATGCTATTTTAACCATATTTTCATCTGTCTATACCTCTGCGACTCATTATTTTCAGAGATGAAAAACATTAAGGTATCCGTCTACGTACGGAACCGTGATTTTAAAAAAGCGCATAAAGGGATAATTCTCATGATATTTAGTGTCACTTAGATTACAATGCATGCATAAAATTGTTTTGAGGACGTTTTAACAAAAAAAAATACTTAAATACAATATTTTGGCAAAAAATGTTCTCCTTTTATAAAAAAATGCTTCTATAATAATAATATTTTGCTTATATAAAGTAAAGGCTTCTCCAAAGAGCCTGAACAAGAAATTTTGAAAAATTCACTATTTTTAGAGTTACAACCAACTGAGAAATAATTATCGGCGTTTTTTCTTAAAATTTCTCCCCTCTGTTGTCGTAAAACTTAGATAAACCCACTTCTAAGCTATATATTTCAAAAATTCTAGTTGAGTCTCTGTACAAACAAAATATTATTATAATAGAAGCATTTTTCACAAAAGGAGACTATTTTGAAAATGGGTCATTCTATGTTCATTTTTTGTCAAAATATTGTATTTAAATAATTTTTTATTGTAATACTACTCTCAAAACAATTTTATATAAATTTTCTAATCTAAGTGACACTAAATATAATAAATATTATCCCTTTATACGCTTTTGCAAAATCACGGTTCCGAACGTAGTCGGATACCTTGAAGACTCGCTTAGAAACCGTTTGGTAGATGAATCCAATAGAGCATGCGTTCTGCCAACATCTTACAATCCTAATATAAGGTATTTTTCATCTATAATCTGCAACAGCAGAAATCACACTAATGTTACTTTAATTTGAATTTTACACGTCTAACTAAAAAACACTTACTACTACAAAGTACAAAATACAGTTTTTCGTAGTAAATAAAGAGTTCTGAGTTGTTAATTTATAGTTGTATATTATTTTCCCAATAATCACAAGTCAAAATTATTCCTATACCTCATTAAATGTTTCTTTATAAAAACTGGCACGTTGATGCAAAAAGGTTCGCCATTCCTGATCTAGACTATACATAGCCGACCTAATTTACATAATCAAAATTTCTTCTTCAGAGGGTTGGTTGTGAATAAACTCGAATTGATGGACCAAAGATTTCCCAAGAGGATTATATTAATGAAAGGACGCGGATAGATCCGTCACAATGCTACTAATCAATGATGTTGGCAGGAATAGGTCAACTATGTCCATTCAAAGAATCAAGAAGGTAGCGATCAACCGAAAGCGACAACAAATCACAAGAGTCGTGTGAACGACCGATTTGCACCCACAGTCCTTGTGGCGACCTTATCAACGATTCCATTTGTAACTGAGTGCAGGAAATGCAATGGCCATCGATAGGCAACTCAACGAAGGTGTTTCAAGGTCGTCATCCCGTGGAGTCTTCATCTGAACCTTGGTTTAAATCAGGGGTACTCGACCTTTTTTTCGGCAGGGTCTCATACATATGTCAGTTATTTCACGCGGACCGCAACATGAGGAGAAATGGGGGGGGGACAAATGCTTTAAGACCAAAATAACATTGGAAATTTAAAAAAAATGTGGAAAAATTATCAAAATATAAATCCTGTTTTGTTTTTTATTTTTGTCACAAATAAGAAGCCTTTAAGAAACACTCCTTCACAATTTCTGCATCAGTAAACGGTTTCATATGATTACCAATAATGCAACAAACTTCATAGGATGTCTTTGTTACCGTTCAGATATTAACACTGACAAACACTGATTGTTCAAGAAAGCCTATTTATCACCTCTTAAAAGAGATCTTCGAGAAAAATGTCATTGAATGATTCCTGTTTATTTGTATATTTTTTAAATACAGAGATAAACATGAGAACAATCTGTGGCAAATTAAACGATTACTGATCCAATCGTCTTGAAACGCTATATATTTTCTTTGAATATTTTTCGCTTGCAAGATATGAAAGATAGTTAGGAACTAGTTCCATCCATAAAATTGTCGCTACTCCACTGTTGTCTGTTATCACTAACCGTAACCGTTCCAAGTAAGAAAATGAAAACCAATTCCTACCCGTACGACACTGACAACAAAATTAATATATTTGATTTCTTGACAAAGAATTTCTCACTAAATTTTTAATACAATGCTCTTAAATTATTTAATTTCTCAGAGCAATGGACCATGACCGGCCCACTCTAAAAAACTCAGTGGCCCGCATGTTGAGTATCGCTGGTTTAAATGATATTTAAATCCAGTGTCAACAAAACCTTAAGTATCATAATGAAAGCGAATTTAACATAAAGAACAAAAATGACAGCAAATAAGAAAACAATTTTTCGAGTTTCAAACCTTGTGAAGCCTTTTTTGTTACAATATTTCGAAATCCAATTTGTAGCATTTCTATGCCCGAAAAATTAACTACTTTTCTTAAAAACCGATCCCTTTTTTTCAGGTGTTATAATTCAATACCACATTTGTGATCATACAGAGTATAACATTGAATAATAAAACCATCTGTTTCGTTCCCTAGTTCACTCTTTTGATATCTATAGACCTTATTGCAATCCTTGCTAAACATAAAACTAAAACAACGCTAATGATGTGACAAAGCAACCAGATAGAAAAGGAAGTAATACATTGCCAGCGTGTTCACTAGCGAAAACACATCGAAGACACAATTTATTGCCAAGAAAATTCGATCAAGGTCAACACGTGCTGGTTTACGCCGCAGGGTGAAAAAAGGTTGACAAAAAATATCAGCAGTTTTCAAGTAGAAGCTAAGCGATGTCGAAAGGAAAAAACTGTTTGTTCATTTCACAGAAATAGAACGTTATTTAGGCTTTAGATAAATTTATGAGGAAAACTTTATTTTTGAATCCGAGAATTTCGGATTTTGCCACCAAAGTTATAAATATTTACGTTCGAAATAGGCAAATTTGACCAATTTGTTATGTATTTTATGTTGAAAATTTTACCAAAAATGAATTACTCCAATTTCTGGAAAACTAAAATGAATGCGCGATTATGCCATATTTTCAATAAATTAATTTGATGAAATTCCAAAATTATTAAGTAAAATACGTTATATTATCCATGATAAAAAAAATACTGAAGCATACACAATCAATCATTAACCGATCACAATACTTACTTACTTTTATCAATACTTAATTTAAAAGGTTCTTTGTAATGTTGGAGAAAAGTTAGATTTGCATGCGACTGTGCGTGTGTAATAACCGAAGATCAAATTGACCAGATGGATTGCTTATAACTCGAGTTTCTGCAGCACATAAAATATGATATACTTTATCACTAACAATTTAGTACAAATTATATCGATTAATACATTAATAAAAAATTTTAAATTATCCATTAGAAAATAATGGTCAGATCCTCTACAATTGTATCAAAATAGAAGAGATTTCGACACAAGTTTGTTTTGTCAGGATGCTTCGAGGAAAATCGGGATTCTCAATTTCCTATTTAGTTTCCTAAACAAGCATATTCAAAAATTGTATTAATAGAAAAGATAGTTTGGTAACATGTTAATATTATACTATTAATAAATCTAAAGATAGAATTTACCCAACAATTAAAATCCATTACTCAAAAATCACTATAGCCTTGGATACCTGCATGCCTAAGTCCTTTTCCACAGCATTCCTTTGAAGGTACAGTAAAGCGTCTTTTATTCGAACGTTTATTATCCGGAGCGTTAAATATCCGTACCAGTTTTTCTTTTTGGTCAACTACATGTACTGCATATGAATACGTTTTCGAATAGTGCAATGCTCCAACAGTTGTTTCGTGTGAGGCCAAAAGCGACGGGAAAACCAAGGTCAGGGAGATTTGGGGAATTTCAGTTGAGTGATTTGGTAAATATCTGCGCGGAATAATAGGTCAGTTTGCTTCCAAATGAGGGGGTGTATCACAGGGAGGTAATTACCGACTTTGTCCAATCGATCCCAGGATTTCAAGAATGCGATGCAGAAACCTGGATAACATGCGATGCCGAAGACTGGATTTCAAATGCTAAATAATGACGAGATTGTGACTTCCGTGCAAGAATCCGATCCTGTCGACGATGAAACGGATGAAGATGAGGACAACGAAAGCAGCAAGGGTCCATCCCGCGTTTTCTGCGTTAGAAACGGCTATGGAGTGGTGTGAACAACAATCAGAGTGCTGTCCTACTCAACTACTGCTGCTCAAGAAAATCAGAGACCTTGCAACGAAAAAACCAAGGTGTACAATGATACAAGGAAAAATAAGAGATTTTCCACAGTAAAGGTAAAATAGCGATATTTTGCTTTTTCTTCGAGCACGTTTCCCGCATGACATGACTTTCATTATTCGTAATGTCTGGTTTCATATACTGCATGGATCGCATTCGATTTTCCGAATAATCGCATATCCGAACGGTGCACGATCCCAATTGATTCGAATAAACGTTTTACTGTATTCACAAAAACACGTTAAAGTTAAAATAGGATGAGTTTACTCTTTCTTCAGAAAGCTTTGCTTTTCTAGTGACCATTAGATATTTAAATTGACATTTTATAAATTTACATCCTAGAATGAATAAATACAAGATTGTTCTAAACTTCTCGAAAAATTACATACAATAGATCATTTGTACTTAAACTGGAGTTTCCCGCGGCCCCCCAAAAAACTTGGAATATCCCACCCTGACCAAATAATTTAAAGTTTCTTAATAGTCATAAAACTCTCTCTGCCTCTTCTATTTATAAAAACCTTTACCTTTAAGAAAATATTAAGTATCCAATATGTTTAAAAAACAATTCAAAATACCAACTTCAAATAAATGTATGCGCAAATAAATAATCAATATGGTGTAATCGTTATTGTATTGACGAACTGCGAATTTAGTTCTTGATCTTTGCACTTGTGTTTCTACTATTTTTTGAAAATATAACTTTAATAATGACTGTGCATTTGCAAACAAATCAAAAAGGAACATTCTTAACCTAAATACCTGCTCTAGTATTTTTTTTTTTAATCGGAGACAATTTAGTGATCTAGCCTTGAACGACGCATCTTAATTTTTTCCGGGGTCTTTCAGAATCAGAAAAAGAGGAAAATCTTAACACATCAGATGAGACCTTCGCAGACTACATAGAAAGGTACTGCATACTCCTGAGGTCCACAGTGCCTTTCTGGATTACAGTTTAAGAATCGCTGCAATCAGTGGGGACACAAGGGGGGTCCTAGGGGTCTGGACCCCAAACCCTTGATTTTTTTCCAGATTGATTATAATTTTAAGTATATAATACGTAAAATTTAATTAAATATTCGTTTTAAATGCTTAATTTTATTAATTAATACTAATTATTTATTCAATAATTAGTTTTTCGTTCCCCAAAATCGACTAAATCAAAAGGATCATGATACAAGAATGGATTTTCGACCCTGAACCCCATAGGAAAACTTCTGTGTGCGCTACTCTGGCTGCAATAAACTTGTACATCCAATGCCATGCTCAGTAGATCAATTATAAGCTTCCAGTGTTAAATAATCATGCCATGTTGCTGGGTTCAAGAAACTACTAATTATACACAGGGGTGGCAAATTCTAAAGGGGGCATTTGGATTGAAATTGAACAAGATATTTTTTGTTACAAAAAATTTGTTATATTTTCTAAAATACTATTGGGTGTGAATTTAGCATTTCATTTATTGAATCTTCCTTATTTTGTGTGTGTGTACTCTGTATGTTTAATATAAGTTTTCTTAAAAGTTGAAAGTTGTAGGATTTGAGGTGGGATTATATGTTAATTCATGAAATTCAATATGTTTACACATCTCTCGCTAGCAACATTCACCCATCCCGAGTGGGTGAATATTAACGTCGCACTGTTCGGCTACACGAGGGCTTTGGGCGACTGACCTCGGTCATTTTGAACCATGGTCAAGTGACGAGGAAGTCTTGAGTGTGGTTACTACAAGTTAAGATAAACATGTGTGTGATCCCCACCATCAGACTTTAGAAGAAATTGTAATGCTGAAATTGGCGGTATGGTTCCTTCTCTTACATTCTACTCGTTTGATTTTACATCAGATAATTATGTCCTTAATTTCGAATTATTCTGTATTTAACTTAAATATATACTATTGTTATATGCTGCCTTTTTGCAAGATTTATTTAAAATTTACAAGTGTATCTGTGTGAACAATTTCTTTAATTATAATTTTGCTTTGGAGAGGGGTGGCATTTTCCATTTTTGTCAGAGTCAGCAAAACTACTAGAGCTGGCCGTATTATACAGAAGGCACAGCTCTTCGTGATTGTGGATATTCGAGTCCCCATACGATACTCAAGATTTTGAAAGGAAGATCTGTTGTATTAATGTCAAAGTTCAAACACTAGTACCAGTAGCGAAATCACCAGAGCTGGCACCTTTATCTTCAAACTCAGTGGCACTAGGGAATAAACCCATTAAATAGAGCTGTAAGTCAGAACCATGTCTAGTCTACCATTCCGGCTACTAGAAAAATCTGATATTAGAATCTTTATTTCCCGTTTTGTCCTATGAACACTTTTGAACACCTAAAAAAATTTCTTTACTTTTACTTAATTACGCCTTTTAAAAGTTATATTTAAAAATATTTGCATCTTTATAATTGTCATATCTATAACATGCAACATCACACCAATAAAGAAAAACAATATTTATTATAATTTCTTTATTACAGAAATTGTTTCTAAATAAGTACAGATAAAATGGGTACAAAAATTACACCCAACTACCACAACACAAAAACTAGGCGAAAGCTTTTAGACAAAATGACATTGCTAAACTTGGAATGAACATTACTACAATAGTTAAGATTAAAAACTACAAGGAAGGAAAGAAAAAAAAGACACAAACATGTTTAACAACAAAAATACAGAATGCAATTCTCCAAAGAACAGAGGCTTATTTCAAAGAGATTAAAGGAAAAAGAAAAAAAAAATATATCGTTGACATAATTGGTCCCAAAATAAGAAAATTGATTTAAAAGATAAGTTTCATGTATAATAAAAACATTAAATTTTCCATTTTCACAGGTTGCAATTGGCCAGATTAAGTACGCAAAATAGTACTTTCAATTTATTTCAGTGATAAAAAGGGCCGCCAACAAGTGCAGATAAAGAAATACAAATTCAAGAAGCCAAAGTTGTTTGGAAAAGTAAGTATGGGGAAATTCAAGAGCCCCTTTAAAGAGGTGTTATAGTTCAAATAGAGTCGACAGATGACCTTCAAACATTCCCAATCAAGTGGGACAAGATGACTTAATCTTCGATGATGTAGATCATGCACAGTGTGTCTTCGCTTGCATTGCTTGCAGCAAGTTTATGGCCAGGTGCTAGCATGGAAAAGCCGAGGAACATGAAAGTCCTCACTAATGCAACTGAAAAAAAAGATTTAAAAATTTTAAATTTCTTGCATCAATTTTATCAAATCTCATTTCTTTTAGAAGTAATCAAGGAAAATTTTTTACGAACAATGACATCTAACTGCTTTGACTCGAACTATTAATTTTAATTTACTTTATGCAATTAATCCAGGGAATCAAATAATCATGACAAACAGGTAAGAGTATCCAACTTTGAAGCTTGAACTTCATGCTTACCTTATACTACTTTTAAGAGGTTTTAGTTTTCTAAAATAATTTCCTTATGATTTTAAAAAGGAACAAACTACTGGTTTCAAGACACACACAAACTAAATAGTTCATCAAGTCTTAAGATAATTTGATATGACTAATACTTTAACAAAATCTGTATAAGGAGTCCTTTAGATTTTAAGCACCGATTATGTTTATGAATTCAAACGAGATTCGAAAGCTGCACACAAGCCAAATTGAAAAAACATCGTCATTCAAGAATGTTACCGAGAGAGCAAAAATATTGTCAAAAGGATGCCAAATAAATTGCTGTAAAGCAAGATGCCCAATGGTAGATTTTTTTGGTAACCTCATATAAACCATTTTTACCCATTCATTATATTGTATACTATCTGTTCTAGTTACTTTCCGTGTCTAGTTTATGCGAATGTGTAAAAATTCATATGTTACATGATCAACCTGCGTTTCACATCCAAGAGGAAAAACCTTGCTGCACAATTGTATTGTATGATCATTCCGACATCAATGAAAGAATGACTTTCACATACTATTAAACTGATTCAGAAAATGAGGGTTTTCTTTAAAAATAAAAGTATCATTCAAATCATCTTAAGCTACCATTAAAATCTTACCTATAGTTAAAGGAAGAAATGCAAAAATTCTTTAATTCATAAGTTAATCCCCTTACTCGAAAAATTCTTGGCCTACAGTACATACAATATTAAAGATTTAACTCGTGAAAAGTTGCTAATAAAACATTAACCAAAATGAACATTTAAGAAAGCCGAGATTACACGATAAAATACTATTGATTCATGAAGGAGGCAATCCTAAAAAGCATGCCATATACTTAAATCAAGATGAGAAAATTGTAAAGTAAAAAACAATTCTTTGATTAAATAACCACACTTTTCTAGGATTATACCAATTAAATAATCTCTGAGAAGTATGGCAATATTTAAAATACTTTATTATAGTCTTATATTCTAAAAATACAGATGGTTAATGAAATCCTACCTTTATCTGGCCGGTTCTTATTAAAACACACAATGACATGTGAACACTGTAGCTCGTCTTCTGCAAATTCCAGAAGAGTCAAGAATCTAAAAAGAATTTGTTCATTTAAAGAAACATACAATACCAAGCAAGAATGACAGTAATTTACTATTTTTTTTTTAAAAAAAGTTCTCCAAGTAGGCTTTTGACAGCAAGTTTCAAAAAAGATCAATACATTAAAGATAAAATGACAATTATAGTACGTTTGTCAAATATCAAGAAAATTCCGAGATGGATATACTATCCAAACAAGAATTACTTGTAAATGTAACATTTAAAATATACATAAAAAGCCTATTGAGGATAAATCTAGATCTCTAATGCATCTGCCAATATTAAACCTAATAAAAACAAACTTTAACAAGTCATCAGTTTAATACTTACGAATCTTTCGATCCATCACACATTCCACTGTCTGGAACCTGCACATACAAGCGTCGCTTCCATAGTACAGATTCCCATGTCACTGCTTTTGAGTCAGTCAGATGGAAGTTAAACGCCAACCTGACTGCCCCGTCCAATGAATCTTTAGTCACCTCATCCCACTAGAAATTTTAACTTATTTTAAAAGTTGTATATATTTCATATTTAACTTCAAAACTAATAAAAAGACCAATAACCCTGTTTCAAGTTCTTTTCTCAATATATTTGTCAAATTTATACAAAATATTTCAAAGAACAAGATGGAATAAGAAAAACCTTATAAAGGTAATTTAATTAAGTTTCCCCCATAAGCTACATTTAATATATATATTGGTATAAACAGGGACGTAGCTACCGCAATATCAAGGATACAGGGGCCCCAACACGCGTAATTATAATCCCACCAACACAGAGCTCCCATACCTAAAAAAGGCCCCCCCCAAAGGAATTTTGATACAGGACCCCCTCAGAGCTAACCACACCAGTGATAAACAAGCCATTAAAATGAGCTGAACATAAAACTTTTGAGAATTTTTTTTTTTATAAAGAATTTATTCTTTACATACTACCCTAGATGAAAGTTAAATTTACAAGATACTTTTATTGTTATCCAAGAAAGGTAAAATTAAAACTGCAATACTATAAAACTTTTAAGTCTTTTAAATCTTTTAGATAATTTATTTCTAAGAAACTTTTAAAATTGTACCTTTACTGAGACTGATTCAGCCACAGGGGGCTCTTTAAATTTCCCCACGCCGCTGCCCTCTGCATTTAACAGCAACACGTTGGCGGCATGGGGGACATCAGGAGCACCACAGAGACCCTGTACCGATAGATATGGAGTACTGCTGAGACTTCATGCTGAAAAGACAATCAAAAATTCTTAAAAATTCAAATAAATCCGTTTAATTCAAAGAAAGTTATAAAAAATTTAAGGTTTTTTTTTTACAAACAACCTCATTTTTCCTTCAAAGTAAAAAAAGTTTTAAAGATTTGTACAGCAGGTCAAAAACAAATTCATGCTAGAAACTTAAGTTAAGCTTATATAATACGAGATAACCAATTAATTTTTTTTACCTACAGGAAAGGAAAAGAAAGGAAATGTAATTCTGAATTATATAAGGTCTAAGACATTATCACAAGTTTCATTTCAAAAAATACATCATGAACAGCTTTTATTCATCTATATTGTTCTCGTGCAATAATGTTATAATATACATACATAAAAAAAAACTTCAATCCAAATACTGTAAAATCCGGCGTATAACACTTTTAACACAAAAAATAAGATTGAAATTTACGGGTGTGCGTTATACGCCAGGTATAAAAATGATAGCTTCAAAAATGAAAGAGTTATGCATAAAAAAACTGGATTTCTACATAGATCGAAACACTGTTTATTTAAAAGAACCAACATGCCTAATGAATATATATATATATATATATAAGGGGTTGTAATTGTAGAAGTATACTATAATAAATCTTGGTGTAATATGTCCAATAAATGACTTCAAAACATAATAGAATTCCACATGTACATTTCAGGTTCCTTCGTAAAAAAGGTGCGCGTTATACGGCGACTATACCTAAAAATAAAAAAATGCAGCTTAAAAGTATAGGTGCGCAGTATGTATCAAAATCCGCTGTATATAATTCTATACTAATTAACCATTCTTATTTGACCTAAATGTACCATCTTATTTTCGTTTTTGTACCATCTTATTTTTGTAAATAATATTTTTTACAGTCAATTAATAAGGCACATTACATATAGGTAACATTTCAATAATTATACTTTGAATAAGATTTAGGACAGTTTATTTTTTGGATTAATAAACTAAACAAGATACAATTTCTTTCACTATCTTTGGATTAATACTCTGCACATTCTTAAATTTAGCTTACCGTTAACATTAAAAACAGAAAATATAATCATTGCCAAAAGAGAAACTGGAACTAGTAATGTTTGGTGAAGAAAACGCCATTAGCTGGTACGACCATCTAACCAATTCATTTTGAATAGATGATAATTCACTCTAGATACAGAAAACACATGGAGCACAAAAAACGATCTAAAAACTTAACTAGAATAGAACCAATTTTCGAAAGTAAGGTTTTACTCATTGTTTTATTTATAGATAGCCTTTATAATAAAAGGAAAATTCTTTTATTCAAACTATTCAATTCACAGAATATTTTTTTAAAATTCATTTTTAATATCCATGTTAAAGCAATACAGGTAGTTTAAACCCAGCCTTATAACATTTACCAATCTAAATCAGGAGAAACTCACTTTAATTCTTGCTTTATGGAAGTTTTAAAATTACAACAGCTACTTATGGTCCTCGTGCAATACGATTATAAAAGCCGAAACAATTTCAAGGCTTCAGAAGGTAAATAACAAATTCGTAGAAAAAAGGAAAAAACAAAATTAGTTCTTAAACTTGAAACCTAAACCTACACCTACAAAACTACCCGAGTAAATTCTAATGAGAAAAATTATTAGACTAAAAACTATCTAACCACAATTGCATTGAACTATTTCTGCCTTGGCCATGACAATTTGATAAACGCTTTTTCAATGTTCCTAGTTTATTTTTTTTTTACTGGAAATAGTCCAATAATTTCAAAATAGTTTTTGTAGAAAATTGTTTATAGACTTCAAGTTTTTGCAAATCCCCCCCCAAGAAATTTAAGTAAAGGCAAAGTTTTAAGGATCAGGAATTTAATTATAACCATAGGCTTTTGAAACCTCACAAACTATATAATCATGCAATTGCATTACTAAAGCAAAAAAATTCCTAATGCAAGAGATTTCATTAACATTTTTTAACAAGTTGGAAAATGTCCTCAGATTTGTAATTAGAATACAATGAAGTAATAGTCAGAATAGTAATGGGAAGACTATATACACGAGTACATTCGGGTTATATTTCCTTTTAAACAGACTGATATTTCAGACACAGTTGAAATTTTCAACGAATGAGGGTGGAAAGAACCTAAACATACTTTACATGTCAAGGTCAGTATTTACGTTGACAACCCACATTAATAACGAAATTATATTGAATATCAATTCTTGAAAATATGCATAAGGAGTAAAAGTTGTAAAGGAATATTACAAAACTATTAACAATACTTGGATTACTCATTTTTCAGATAATCACATTTTTTCTACTTAGCATTCCAGAGAAAAATTTTCGAAATGTTTAATTTTAAATACAGCGAAAGTGTTAAAATATGAAAATATATTTTTGCATGAAAAAAAACAACTTTCCAAAAAAAAAAACTTTAAAAGGAACGCACTTTCTTCAAGGACTTTAAATTGCGAATACGAAACATGCAAGCATTATTTTCTATGAATGAAGTAATGCACAGCCAAGCAAGCATTCCTCCATCCAATTCGGTTTATTTTAGCAAGGGAAAAAAAAAAAAATTTCACACAAATATTTAAGTTTGAGGGAAAGATGGGTGGCAGAATGAAGTTTCTAGAAATATTCGTTCTATTTGAAGTGAATTCCATACTTCCTTTTATAGTCTACCGAAACTAAACTCGTTCACCACATTTTCTATACATCGCAATGTACGGAACGCGTGTTTAAAGAATTTAGAATTAATTAATGTTGCAAATAACGCTTTCAAACTAAGCCTACATTGAAAATAAGCTTTTTTTATTTTTGTTTTAAACAGTACCCCTACATTTAGAAAGTCGGTCATTGAACAATGACGTCACAAGACCTTCATTCTTAACTATATTCCCTTTCCATACACTGATTCATTTCATCCAGCAGACTTCAACTCCAAAGTAAACCAAAAATTTGCTTTCTCTCATGATATTTTAAACTAAAAATACAATTAAATTTTAAACTATGTAAAATCGAATAAACAACAGCCACGCAGATAAACTGCGCACTTGCCCGTTACGAGGTACACGGAAATAGAAACTTTAAAATATCGGAGGAAAAAAAATAAAAACTACCAAACGAAATAAGAAAATACTTTACCTCACGACGTTACTTAATGGGTAACTAGAAATAGCAGGCATGTCTTCAAATAATTGATTAATATTTTCTTTACTAAAACAATTCGACTGGACCTTAAGTCTAACCGTCATCACGATAGATGCACAACCAACTTGTAAATATTTCCAGCAAGATTCAGATACTTATGTATTTCACCATTGACGTCAGGAGTACACAGCACCATCTGTTGTGGCAAAATGTAACTAACTGTTTAAAAAGATTTTCAAACATGGAATGTCCAAATCAATACTAATAACTATGATTAGGATTTTCTCTCTCTTAAGTTATGGAGAGGAAGAATTTAAAGATTACACAAATAAGGTAAGAGGAATATTTGAATTGGAATTTAATAATTATAATTTAAAATAATGTTAATTTTTCTTTAATGCATATTATGCTCATCATGAAAAAATAAATTATGAGACACTAATTGCAATACTATAACGTAAGAAAAAAAAGAAACACCTTAAAAGAATGTAACTAGATTATTTTTTAATGTGAAGGGAGACGAGTAATTTTTATTTATCTTTATAACAAACATAATAATTACAGCAACAAATAATTAATCAAAAATATTGCAAATTATCTAAAATAGTTAATTTTTTAATATAACAATTACTACTTTAATTTGCGAATTTAACTTTTTGTAATGTATATTAATATCCATTATGGTTGTAATATTACTTATAATGCACACATTGAGCTTCCGTAAATTTAGTAAAAATTATTCTATAATAGTAACTACAATAGATCCATAAAAAATTAAGTTTAACTATTAGATACTTTTAATATTTTTACAGAATTAGATATAAATATTTGTTGTACTGTTGAAGATAAAGACTAGTGCCTTTGGGGTAGTGTGAAGCGCTTCGACGCCACAGGTCCGAGTAGGGACTGGCCAAGGCCCAGGGCTTTGTTTCGTTCTCGACTCTCTCTTAATAAGATCATGATCCGGATAATTTTAATGGTCCAATATTATTCCCGTACATATTCTCCAAAGACCAGGGAATTTCAAACTGCATGCCAACTGGCAAAAGTGGAAAGACTGTAATATTAAGCGATGACCGTTGTCTGTGTCTGTGCCTAAACCTAATACCATAAACAATCATTCAACTCACTTAGTAGAAATGTGGTCATCGGTCGAGCCATGCACATTAATTTGTTTCAAATTATCGTTTAAACGAATATATTTGACAATGCATGCTATATACTCTCAGCTTTTAAAGATCTCAGGTAGGGCCTACTTTTGTATAGGGGCCCAGGGCCTCAAAATTTCTTAAAATTCCACTGGGTCCAGGGCCTCAAAGAGTCCTAAGACGTCCCTGGGTCAGGGGTTTAAATCCCGGGCTGGACAAGTTTGACTCAGCCTTTCATCCTTTCAGTGGGTCGATAAATGAGTACCAAGCTTGCTTGGGAACTGAAAACCGGGGTTTTCGTGTCAGACTGGCCACTTGACCATATCTGCACATGCATCCCAATGCCTTAGGTAAGGTAAACTAAGATAGGCACAGTAGGTCTTGGCCCTCATGGGCTGTTACGCCACTGAATTTAGTTCAATTATGAAGTTATAATTTAAAGGCAATCAGTGATGTCGCGAATGAAGCCAACGAATTTGTAGTTAAACTTAAGTGACGTTGTGAGCGCATTTCTTTTGTGTGTGTGTTTATTTTTCTGTTGTACTATTAGTTGAGTCTGTATTTTTTCGAACGCGAAATGTATCAGTTGACTATTTTCCTTATCCATTAATTTTTTTTACATCAAATAGGGCTCTCATTCTCTTGATTGAAAGTCTATTTTAAATAAAAGAATCGAATTTTTAGGTGAAGCTCATTCCGGGCGTTAGAAGCGGAAGAATAAAGTAAGTGATACCTTTATTCTTCCATTAGAATTTGTGAAATCGAAAATTAATTTTTTCACAAGTGACGTACACAGAAGGGGAGCTTACAAAAATTTGTTGGTCAATTGGGGAAGGGGGGGACCAACCCCTCAAGTACCCCCTTCCCCTTGTGTATGCCACACTAATGGCAGTTAAAAGCAATTAATTATCACAGTTCCGTATGTACGTGATGGAAAATTACTTCTCATTTTTAAAGGAAACAAATAGTAAAATTGTAATGAGGAGGAATGTTTGCAATTTTTTCCTTTCTCCCCTTACCTTTTAAACACTTTTCTTAATTACACTATTTGTCAAAAAAAAAAACTGATTTTGCGATTCTTTTAAAATTTATTTCCTCTTTTCACTTCGTGCTTTAATCACTATTGAATGCATGTGAATGGCATAAATGAGGATTGCTAGCTCAAATGCCGTCCTCGTTTATCGATTTTAGGGATCAAAATCACGAGATCCATCACCGGTAGTTCTGCATTATTTCACACCACTTAAGATCATTATTTTTATAAAAGATCAGAACTGTCTAAAAGATTAGGTTTCGAGTGAGTGAATATTAACGTCGCACTGTTCAGCTACACGAGGGCTTTTGGCGACGGGACCACGTCATTTTGAACCATGGTCAAGTGACGAGGACGACGCCTGTTCTGGCACACACATACCCTTCTAACTACCACACCACACCAACGGGAGGGCGTTTGAGCTCTCGAAAGATTTAACGTGCATCGCTCCCCTACACGGCGGGTCTTCAGTAGTACTGGGCTCCAACTCATGACACGCCAATTACAATCCGTTATCTTGACCACTAGGCTACCGCGGCCTGATTAGGTTTCGAACCCACATGTTTATATTTACTAAATTTGCATTTGCTGAATATTTGTAAATTGTGCATTTAAAAAAAGATTAAATCCACAAAATTTAGCTGCTCGATGAACTATATTTGTAGAAATCTTATGGTCTCAAAAATGCAGATGTGGAAGGCAAAAGGAAAATTCAGATTAGAAAAATATTTCACCTCCACCATAAATTGAGTTAAGTGAGTGTTTATTAACGCCGCACAAGAAAAAGCAACACTAAGGCTATTGGCAACGGAACTCGTAAATTTGAGTCCCAGCCATAGCAGCTAGTGATGACTCGTCCCACTGCTAACTTCCACACCATGGCAACTAGAGGGTGAGTGAGTGAATATTAACGTGGCACTTTTCAGCTACACGAAGGCTTTTGGCGACAGACCTCGTCATTTTGAACCATGGTCAAGTGACGAGGAGGACACCTGAGCTACCACCCCTCTCCTAACTCCCACACCACACCAACGGGAGGACATTATGGCATCTAGAGGACTTTGAAAATTGACACATTTAACGTGCATCAACCCCTGTACCAGACAGGTCTTTATTGACACTAAGGTTCGAACCCGCAACTCGATGACACGACCACGAGTTCGTTACAGTGCCCAATAGGCTACCGCCGTCTCATGAATTGAGATAAAGAACATTTCAAGTCAGATAACACAAAAATTTTAAAATTTATTCAAAAATTTAAATTCAAAATTTGAAAATTAAATTTACATTTTTGAAAATTAAATCCCTCTCCTCACCTTCTGTTTATGAAATTCTTCCTCAAATTTATTCCTTAGCAATATTATCTGTTCAATTTTTTGAACAAGTACTGAGAGAGAAGAAGTAAAAAATGGAGACACACTCAAAACTCTCTCTAAATAAAGGTTTATTCATAATTTGATAATTGGTTAAAATTTGTATGCGTTTACATTTTTTCTAATTTCAGAATTCTTAAAGAAAATTGCACTTTCATCCAAGTTGGAATTAAAAGAAAATTATCAGAAATTTTAAGAATTTCAAACTAAGAAAACTAATAAAAATGGGAAAAAAATTGCAATCTTGAATCTAAGAATATTATAAGAGGTCTCAGGGGCTAGAAGGGGCTTTCTCTAGATGGCTGAAAATATAAATATTCCAATACATATAAGTCTTTGAAATTAAAATTAAATAATTCGAATCTTTTACACATTATTTATAAGGGAATAAAGCTTCAGAAAAGTATAAAATGTTTAAAATGTAATCCTAATTTTAAAAATTATAAGCATATGAAAATACGAAACATTTCTATAAGAAATATTAATTAAGTTTTATGTTGCGCGTGCGCTATTTTCTAAAAAAGTAGCTTTAATTACTAGCTCTATATAAGTTGATTTGTAAAGTTAAATGTATCCTTATTACACTGTAGTATTTTAATATTAGTAGAAAAATAAATTTTTAAAAAAATAAAAAAAAATTACATTTCCAAAAGTTTTTTTAAAAATTTTGAAATACAAAATATATATTATACTCAAATGATGTAGGGTTTAAAGAGAATGATACACTTTATAATTCTATAAAGTTTTATACACATCAGAGGCTACTACTTTAGAAAATAGCGAGCGCAATGCAAAAATTATTTAATATATTTATTACACAGACTTATTTCTAATATTCATATGCTTATAATTTTTAAAGTTATGATTTTATTTCAAACAGTTTGTACTTTTTTTGAAACTATAATCCTTTGTAAATAATGTGTAAAAGATTCGAATTATTTAATTTTAATTTAAAAGAATTATACCTGTTTGAAAATTGTTTATATTTCTACCCCTCGAGACAAAATTAACACAACCCTGATTGCTCTATTATAATTGTAATGTGCTTTAATATAATTATATCTGGAAAGTAAGAAATTTTATATCCATTGGTTTATTTATAACTTGCACATATCTGCAATATGAATTTTGAATTGTAATGGGAAATCTACACTTTTTTAAAAAGATTTAGTTTGTAACAGGTTAAATGTGTGCAGTTTGTGAAATTAAATTTTCAGAGCAAGCATTCAATCCGATTCATAAATGATTAGGTTCGATTTATAAAATGTTGAATTCTCGTTTCACAAAAGATTGAATTTGATTCTTAAAAGAAAAAGGTAAATTTGGTCGAGAAGGTGAGTTGAATTCGATTTGAAAAAAAATTTATTATTTTTTTTAAATTAATTTTTAAGAAATTGAAGTGATTTATGGAAAAAAAGATCGATTTGGTTCTCAAAACAGAAATTACAATGATGTCATAGTATATGATATATGCAATCATGTGTTTTCAGCAAACTGGTTCCATGGTCTCACTGTTGCCAATTTTTGATTTTTATGGAAGCTTTCTTTTCAAAACCACATATTAGTTAACAATAAAAATGCACTTGATAAAGAGAATCCGAAGAATATTTATTTTTTTTATCTTGAAAAACTTTTTGAAAAATATTAATACTTACACATGTTTACTCAATTATCAATTATGAAACTGTACGTGGATTTTATGAGTACAACTCTAATGTCAACTTTAAATTCAATGAAAAACACTTTATTACACTTATCACGTGATTATCATGAATTGAGTCCATTGCAAAATCATGTCGTATTGTGAGGTAGTCATAAAATTATTTTTGAGCGCTGCTATGACGCTATTGATTAAATCTCGCGATTTATATATTTTTTTATCGTTTGCTAATATTTGTTCGTGACGTCATTTAATGTTCGATTCTCTTTGAAATACATTGTTTCTTAATAACGGAACTCAAGTGAAATAAATAAAAAAATAGATTCTGTTTTGAATGAATAAAATTGTTCTTTTTAACTGTTTCTTCAATTTTATTTACCCAAAATAAAATTTAATGCTTTTACTTCACCGCAAAAGTTCCATTATAGACAAACCAAACAAGAGATGTATTTTAAAACGAATTGAATAAATACTGTATGACATTGCGATCATTAGACTATTATCGAATGAGTAGAAGATAAATAGAAAATATATCGCGACGCTCAACCAATAGCACCGTATCAGCGTGTTCACCACATCCTTACTTGATTTATTAAAAATATAGTAATAATTTTGCGAAAAATTTATTTATATAAACAATTTAACGGAATATTTTAGCTAATTTAATTTAATTATAAATAAGGTGACCAGATTTTTTTTCAATGAAATGGAGGGCGCACGCGAAAAGTTTAAGAAAATGTTACAACGTGAATTTATGAAACATTTTATTAATTCAAATAAAAATACGCTAATTACACTTGCATTCCTTTTCATTATTTACTTAAACGAGTAGGGTCAGGTGGGGGAAAGTGTGGTAAAATCAAGCTTTTTCTTAGGGAAGGCCCTAAAATCAAACCATTAAATTATTTTTAATGAAACTTTTGAAGCATTTTATATACATTGGATTCATATAGATTAAACATGAAACATAGCCATTCAATTTTGTTAGATTGTTTTCTCACAGTGATACATTTGAAAGAGCATGTTTTGATACCCCCAGTTCCATGGTG
>BMAU01015659.1:0-41782 GCA_019973935.1 Trichonephila clavipes | reverse complement strand
ATATTAATCTTTTTGGGTGAAAAATCTATCATAGAAAAAAAAAAATATTTTTTGAGAGAAAAGAAATTTAACGTAGAAAAATATTATTTTATTTTTTTAGAAGAAAAAAAAAAATTATCATAAGAAAATAAATAGGAAATAGAAAAAAATTAAATAAAATAAAAGACACACACATATTTAGTTTCATTCCATTTTTTATTTTCTAAATACAAATCTTACACCATATCGTTTCTGTACAAATTGATACATTTGAAAATCATTTATATACAATTGATTCAAAATATAATGCATAGAATAGCCTTGGCTGCGTTTGAATAAAAAGTAAATACAGTATTGCCCACAAACATTGGAAGTTGGTGATTGAAACACTTTAGAATTCCATAATACATCTATAAATAGGTAGTAGTACTAATGTTATAGAATACAGGAGGTTGTCCAAACGAGTCACAAAAATTCTAATTCTCTTTTATCATTTACAAATAATGCTAACCAGTGTGTTCCAGGTTGTGATGAGTCATCAGAATTCACAATAGCACACATGTTTTCTTGCAGAGGAGGGAGCGTATCTCTAGAATAAACACCTTGAAAATAGGGGGATGTTGTCTTCTCTTGAGATAAAACTGTATACATTTGCATTCCATCCATTCTTTAATTTCCGAAATCATACAAGATATTTCTCGATTTGTTTATTTCGATTAAATTTTCAAACTCGGCGAAAACGATAACACATACGGTTTGTTCTAAAGATTTGCTGAATTTTAATTCTAATCGCAAATTGCTATGTTTTATCAGACTTAAATGTTCTCCTGAAGAACATAAATCCGGTGAGAGGTTAAATCCAAACAATGTATTTGAATCTTTATATTCTTTTCTAGAAATAAATATACCTCTGTCTTGACCCATTCGATCTGTCCCAACAAATAGAGTTTGATAGGCCCGTATGTATTGATCTTTAGAAAATCGAGTTCTAATGGATTGTGAGGAACTGGTTGTCCATCCACATACACTCCAATAAAATTTAAATTAAAATGTTTAAACTCATAAGGAGATTTTGAAAATGCTCCGTGAAAAGCTTCATTATCTACACATCCTACAAAAAGTTTTTTCGGCATTTGGTCTGAAAATATGTTATCTTGAATAAAAGACATGCTTCCTTTAGGAATCGAATACACTTTGCAAAGAACTCGGTTAATGGGATATTTTGCGCTTGTTTTTTCCAGTGCTTTCGCATGACCAAGAATAACTCCAGGATTCACACGAACTTTTCGTATGAATAAAGAAACATGATCCAAAGCAACTTTAAATCCCTCAGAACCTTGTAAAGAAAATTCGGGCTTGCTACGTATTAATTTTATTTTCAAATCCACTAAATTGAGTAAAAGACGATCTTGATGAAATAAATCCAAATGTATGCAACCAATCATGTCTACAGTTGCACTTTCTTTAAAAAATTCGGTTCTTTTCTTGAGACCATCATCAGAATCCTTGTAAAATAGTTCAGCCGTTAATTGGGAAGTTTTGCTGTCATATCCATGGTTTAAGAGAGTTTCAATATAAGATCGATAGGGATATGTATTACTGGAATTGGAAACCACGCGATCATTTAAGGATACATCTACTTGAGAAAATAATGAATGTATAGAAATAAATTCACAGGTCCTATAGTATCATCTTTAGTAAAAGGCGTATTGTCCACTTTTACTATTTTCGCTTTTACGTATAATTGTGTTTGACTGAGATCTATGTAATCTTCTGCACTTCCGGAAATGTGAAATTCTACAGATGCATTATCGAAAACGTTAGAAAGAGGATGAAATTGTTTCCACTGCCCATCTTGAATAACTGTTTGAGTTCCTGGTAAGTTGAAAAGTTCCAATTCAGATTTAACACATTCAAGAGGAATTCAGATTTAACACATTCAGGAGAATCTTTAAGAATAAATGCCATTTTTACGAGTCGAAAATGTCACGTACACTCACTTTACGTGCTTTGGATGAAATGAATTTTTTCTGTTTCTTACACTTTCTTTTATACTGTCCTTTTCCTACCATAGACTGAACTCTATCAACAGCTTTCTGAGCTAATTTTTTTTCTACTTTCTCTGCTTCTTGTTTTTACAGCTTCTTTAAAATTTTCTCCCTGACAATACATCAGAGGCAACACGACTCCCTGTCATTAATACTTCTTTTTCCAATAGTTTTACCTCCTTTTACTAAAAAAGGTAAAGCTGCTCTAAACAATCGACGAAATATTCCTCCGATTCCATAACCCTTTTGAAAATTAATGCCCTTGTAATGAGTCAGACCCGAACCTATTTGACCTGCGTAATGGTCTTCAAATCTTTTAGTACAGCAAACGTATGGTACACTCATCTTGGTCTTTTATCTCCAAATGAGGGTATGAGAAATGCATTGCTTTATTTATAGTATTTGCCTCATGCGAAAATGAAGCACTATGATCACTTTACCTCTTTCAAATTGAACTAAATCACCCGAATTGTTTCTCAGTTCAGATTGAATAGTTTGAAACGAGTGTCTCACCAAAGGTAAGTATTGAGGTCTATCATAATATTGACTAATCGTTTCCCCGTCTTTACCTTTAGTGCAAACGATTCGCAATAAAGGAGCCTGTGTATCCCCCAGAATTTGGGGTGAAATTAGATCGGAGTAAACGTAAAAAACTGAAAAATTAGACCATGCATCAGCAACGCGAATTCGCTTTTCATGTTACCTATTATAATTGCATTGCATTTGAATCCTAACAATTCGCCTAAATTCTCTAAGTGAAGGCTGCTACCTTGAACTGCATTAATTTTCACCCGTTTTGTTGCTTTATTGTAAATTATTGTGAACCGATTAGGATTTTTGGGTAAAGCAAGTTGTACGGCTGATATAATATCTAACATTGTTTCATAACAACCAGCATCAATTGTTCGCTTAACAATTGAAGAGATATTGCCATCACCAGCTTTGTATAGAAAATAATTGTTAGTTTCATTTACGTTAAGCCAAGAATGAGGGTAGATTATATTTCAGACAATCCCACTTCCCATTCACCATTTAAACAAACAGGAGAGGGTAATTGAGTTTTGAAATGAGATATTTTGTTTTCTGGAAAGAAATGCATAGAACTATCAGGAGGTAATGTTACGTAGAAAGACATTTTGAAAATGAGTCGGCAATAAAAAAGTTTAACTATTTATACTTTTTGAATATCAGTCACCCAATCATTAAATTTTTCAGGGGATAGCCTAAAAATTTAACAAAATATTCAGTGATTCCTCGTCTTTTTCTTTGTTTGATAACATTCTCTACAGGGTAGAAACCAGAGTCGACAACTTTTTGTAATTCTGCTTCGTATAATAAGTACCTTTAATCTCTTCACCTTGTAAATCTTTTAATCTATAAACAATCGGAATTCTTTGTACGATTTCAAAAACTATGAAAAGTTCTCTTCTCCAGTTTTGTTCGTATCCTTTTTCAAAGTGAAGTTTTTGTTTATTAATGCGTACAACATCACCAATTTTAAATCTAGGGGCTTTAGGTTTCTCATTTCTTAGACCACCGTATAAATTTTTAATACTTGCTTCCGGTTATGTCTACTTACAGAAACAGGTTCCATTTTAATTGAACGGTGATACGAGTGATTATAACTGTGTATTTATTTATCAATGACGTCGATGTAATTTTTAGTGTTAAATTCAGTGAAATATTTCCACATTTTTGTTTTTAATGTCCGATTAAACCTTTCAACAATGCTAGCTTTTGTTTCGTTATTTGTAAAAAAATTTACATTCAGATTTTTAAATATTTTTGAACTATTTTATTTAAAAACTCCTTACCGGCATCTGTTTGCAACACTTTAGGCTTCCTTTCTTTAAATATAATTTCTAGCCCAGACTTTACACTTTTTCCAAATTTATCTTTCAGAGGAACTGCCCAAGCAAATTTTGAAAATAAATCAATGCAAGTTAACAAATACTTATACCCTTTATTAAATTCTGCTAAAGATTTCATATCGACTAAATCCGCTTGAAACTGACGATCAATATTACTTACAAGCACTCGATTCCGCTGAAACTTATATGTCGAACCGGTTTATGAAGAGTGTAAGCATCTTTCTGCGATAACCAATGTTTTACATCTTTTTTACTATATTTCCCTTTTACAGAGCGATGTAATGCTTCCACACCCCCGAAGCTATTTGGAACTTCAGGATTTTCGTAAAACGCTGCTAAATCTTGCTGCATTGTTACCGATGAAAAGAACTTGATTGAATGACTATTACAATGATTAGTTATATTATTATATACTTTTTGGGAAAGGCAAAAAGTTTATGTATAAAAACATGAGCATAAATTTTCTCACTTTCATATGAAATACATTTAAAATATCACTTGTACATACTTTGATAATTTCTTTTAAAAAATACTCTTATTTATTTTTAAGATGTGAAACGATTTCAACATAAATTAAACTAACAAACAATAAAAATAATAAGAACTCAAATTCAGCATATAAAAAAAATTTTGATCTGAGGCCGTGAGTTTGAATCTGGATTTAATATTATTATTTTTTTATTTGAGTGTTATTTACTTCAATCATTTTAAAATCTATAATTAGTGTATATTTTAATCAATAGGTGGCGCCATGAGCACGTTTAACATTCCCATACTTCCATTTTTTGTGCACATTTTTTAAAAACAACTCAACTTAGCTGTAGGAGAAAACAATTCAACTCGCCCCCTCAACTCGAAAATCAAAGCCAATGCAGGAGAAAAACAACTCAACTCGTCAGTAGGAACGAAACAACTCAACTCAACAGGAGAAAACAACTCAACTCGGCAATATGAACGAAACAACTCAACAGGAGAAAACAACTCAACTCGGCAATATGAACGAAACAACTCAACAGGAGAAACAACTCAACTCAGCAGCAGGAACGCACAACTCAATTCGGCAGCAGGAACGAAACAACTCAACTCGTCAGTAGGAACGAAACAACTCAACTCTGCACTGCCGTCGACCGCCTACAACCGCCTGCAACCGCCTCAACCGCCTACAACCGCCTTTACAGCAGAATCGGCTTTTTCTACCTACTAACGTGTCACCGCTCTAGAGGATTTTTCGTTAAGGTATCCGACAACGTTCGGAACCGTGATTTTAAAAAGGCACATAAATGGATAATTTTCATGATATTTAGTGTCACTTAGATTAGAATACATCTATAAAATTGTTTTAAGGACATTTTGACAAAAAAAATTATTTAAATACAATATTTCGGCTAAAAATTAACTTAGAATTACCTTTTCTTCAAAATGCTCTCCTTTTGTGAAAAATGCATCTATTATAATAATATTTTGCCTGTATATAGCTCAGACCTCCGAACAGAGGCTCAACTATGATTTTTGAAAAATTCAAAACATTATATTTTCAGAGTTACAACCATTTGAAATACTAATTATCGGGTTTTTTTTTTCTCAAAATTTCTCTCCTCTTGTCGTAAAACTTGGATATAAACCCACTTCTAAGTTATATATTTCAAAAATTCTAGTTGAGCCTCTAGTACAGAGGTCTGAGCTATATACAGGCAAAATATTATTATAATGGAAGCATTTTTCACAAAAGGAGAATATTTTGAAAATTGGTCATTCTATGTTCATTTTTTGTCAAAATATTGTACTTAAATAACTTTTTGTTGTAATACTATTCTTAAAACAATTTTATGTACATTTTATAATCTAAGTGACACTAAATATCACAAATATTATCCAAGTATTCGCTTTTTCAAAATCACGGTTCCGAACGTAGTCGGATACCTTAAGTTATCCGAGTACTTGCGACAACTTTTTTAAAAAAAATGGAGGTATGGAGATTTTTTTTTGTGGTTTTTAGATTTATTTAGTACATTTTAAGAAAAAAAAAGGTTAAAATTAAGAAGAGAAAAGTAAATTATTACTACTAAAATGCGAAAGATGGGTAAAAATTGACAAAAAATTTCAGAAACGGGGCCCGCTCAGTACAAATATTAAAAGAACAAATTCTCAATTTTTCAATTTTAATGTATTACTTTGCTATACCTTTTTGAAATGACCTTCAGGGTAAGAGACATTTTAACTTTCACAAAAACTAGAACACTTTATCTTAGCTATTATATGAAATTGATTAAAAAAACAGTGATTATATTCACATAAAAATTGTAAATTTTGTAATAAACAGCGAATGATAAACCTGAAGATTAAAAACTTTTTTTTATACAGAAAATACACATAACATTCCAGTAAATTATTTTTAAAACTTTTTGAACAATCCCTGTCCCCGTTTGAACTTTTAGAAAAAAACACATTTCAAGTAAAACGCATTTTTAAGTTATGACATCTGCTTTTACTAAAACACTTGTAGTTTTTGTCCTAGTAAATGGAAAATAAAAAAAAAACTTGGTGTTTTTTTTATAAAGCTAATAAGATTGCCTATAAAATAAAATCATAAAAAAATTTGTGAATTTTTTTAAAAAGTCATGTTTTTAGGATAGTCGGGTACCTTAAAGCAGTGTTCCCCAACCTTTTTATCTCCATGGACCGGTCAACGTTGGATAATTTTACCGCGGCCCGCTGACGGGGAAGACGTTGATTGTTTATATTTTATTTTGTTTTGTTTTAATAATTTTGTTTTAATATTGTATTTAAACTGCTTCAGAAAAAAATATAGCAACACCAAAAATGAATATGAATTGATTTTCATAAAAAGTAGCCCAAACACAAGAAAAATATACCGCCTTAAATAAAATGAAAATGATTTAATGTTTCTTGTGTGGACCAGTAGTATTTGATCCACGGACCGGGGGCTGAAGACCACTGGTATAGCGTATACATTATTGTACGAAATGCTATCAGCCTGTTAATATCATTGCTTTATCGCTTTACTATCTATTACTTTTAGACATCCTTATTCTTTGTTGAGTCACTGTCATTGTACTTACACAATAAGGGTTTTCTTCAAGCTTTGATCACTGCAAAATCGTTAGTGCCATCATTGTAATCAATTAACATTAAAATATCGTTTTGAGTGCATAGCAACATCAAACTGTTAAGCTTTTCATTTTCCATAGTAGATGTTTTCCATAGTTCCGCGCACATGCACACACAGAAACACAACGCATACATTATTCCCTAGGCAGTGGCTTGTTCGCTTTAATTTGTTCTCTCTTTTTTTTATCGCCCCTCATTTTTTTGCTCCCTAGACACGGATTTAGTGTGCCTAAGTGGTAAAGCAGCCCTGATCCGCCCCTTGTTTTGGCCGCCCATGCGCGCTGCACGAGCTGCACACCTGCTAGGAACGGCCCTGTTCCTGTCTGTAATATTTTTTCCCCTCCATATAACAGCTATCCACCCTAATACACGCAGAAACGTACAAAAAGGGAGGGGGAACTGGGATATTCACTCTTTCTCACTCCTCCCATAGGCCAACAAATCTTTTATTTTTTAACATAAAAAGTACGTCTCGGTGCTTTTATGTGAAAAAACCTCTCTGTAAAAGGAATCTGTACACACCACTGGACATGCAGATAGTATGCAAAATGACGCTCCTTCAGAAAATTCAATAGTAGACAAGACCGCACAAAACTGCTCCTGCTTTTCAAGGACATTCACTACTGACGTACTTCTCTTCCTGCCTGACCCTGTATTCCTCGGAGTAGGGTAACAATAGGTCACTCCCCTTGCACTCAAAAGTTACTTCAGGACCATATGGTCGTAATTTGCCATAAATGTGGGTTTTTTTCCCTTGGTGTTTCTTTTTTTTTGCATTCTATGGTACTTATTCACTCCATACACAATCCGTCATATTTATATATTCTTAGATACAGTTACTGAGCGCTACGGGGTCTTCATCGACAAGTTTTAATTTTTGAAAATAGTTGTTATCTTGTTTATAGTGTAACAAAAACTTAACAAACTGTCGAAGCTTTTTTTATTTAAAAAGTAAATATTATTGGAATATAAATCCATACACTGTAAGGAAAAATATATAAGAAATGTAAAAGATTTTAACCTTTTAATAATTAATTTTAAAAGATGCAATTACATTCAGTGAAAATTGTTTAACACGAATTTGAGGGGACTGAAATATTTTTTCGAGCTAAAAGAATTTAGTGTTAAAGGATATTGCATATATATATATATATATATATATATATATATATATATATATATATATATATATATATATATATATATATATATATATATATATATATATATAATACATATAATATAAATAATATATATATAATATATAATATATATATATATATATATATATATATATATAATATATATTTATATATAATTATATATATATATATAATATATATATATATACACTGCTGGACAATTGCTAAGGACGGATAACACTATCATCCATAGCAACCCCAAAATGAAAGGAAGCAAAATGTGGAAAATTAGAATAAGTGCGGGATATTAGTAAGAAGAAGTATGAGTATGCAATTTTTTTCCACGTCTGTTCATCACGTGATAGCGTTCATAAGAGCTTTAAAGGTTTTGACGCGTGTGCACAGTTGTTGTTTCAAGTCAAAGTTTTACAGGAAAGATTTAATAGACGTACTTAAAATTTTTGGCATGTCTTCCAGACATCACATAGATGATTTTATGCGTGGCCGAATTATTGGAAAGATCGAAGAAGGGCGAAAAATAACAGATGTTGCCAGGGAGTTCGACATCGCTCACAGCGTTGTTTCACGGCTGTGGAAGTCATTTAAAACTACTGGAATGTGTAGTAGACGGCACGGGGGAGGTCGTGTTAGAAGTACAACGCCTGCAAAAGACAGATATATCGTCCTATCAGCAAAAAGGAACAGGCGCACCACAGCTCAGCAGGTGGCAAATCAGTTTCTTGCTGCCTCAGGAAAGCAAATCTCCCGAAAAACTGTTTGCAGACGTTTGAGGGGAGGAGGACTATACGCACGCAGACCTGTTGTGTGTCCCATTGACCAGACAGCACTGTACTGCCCGTTTCCAATGGTGTCGTGAGCATCACAATTGGACTGAACAGGACTGGGCATGCGTACTATTCTCAGATGAGAGTAGGTTCAGTCTGTCATCGGATTGTAGACGCCAACTGATCTGGCGCGAGAGTGGTACTGCTTATCGTCCAAAAAATATCCAGGAAAAGGACCGATATCCGACATGCAGTATTATGGTGTGGGCCGGCATCATGATCAATGGCCGCATGCGCCTACATGTGGTTGCGAATGGGACTATGACGGGCCAACGATACATTGATGAAGTTCTACTTCCTCATGTTCGTCTTTTCCGTGGTGCTGTCGGTGATAAATTTGTTTTTATGGACGACAACGCAACATGTCATCGAACACTCGCTGTTCAGGATTGTCTAGACAGCGAGGGTAATTAACGTCTCGTATGGCCAGCGCGTTCTCCAGATCTAAACCCCATTGAAAATGTGTGGGATGCCTTGGGGAGGCAAGTTGCTGGTCGAAACTATTCTCCGACAAACAAGAACACCCTCATCCGTGCACTCACAGAGGAATGGGATAAATTGCTTCAACAGCTGCTGAATAATGTTGTGCAAGGTATGGTACGACGTGTGGAATATTGCATCACACTCCACGGTGGACATGTCCCGTACTGATACCTTTCTTTAAGGTGCCTGCTGACTTTTAGATGCATTGTTTCATTTCTCCGTACGCAGATCAAATGAACATTTTTTTTCTTTCAGATGTTTCACAGCTTTTGTACTTTCCAGAACAATAAATATTCTTTATTCTAATGTCTGAACAGTGTGGCAACTATATTTTATCCTACTAGGCCTCATGTCTCGCTTAATGTTATGCTACATAGCAATTTGTGATCCGTCCTTAGCAATTGTCCAGCAGTGTACATACATACATATACATACATACATATACATACATACATATACATACATACATATACATACATACATATACATACATACATATACATACATATACATACATACATATACATACATATACATATACATACACATACATATACATACATATGCATACATATACATACATATACATACATATATATACATATACAGTACAGTCCCGATAATCCGAACAATATCGGATCGACCCCTGTTCGGATTACGTGATTGTTCGGATTAGCCGGAGTAACAGCGAAATCACTATTTGAACTGGGAGTACGGGTTATGTTGTACAATTTTTCATACTAAACATTAGTGGTTCTGTTCTGTAGTTTAATCCATTTTAAAATTTGTACCATAACTTGATGTACAGTGCGTGAATATTAAATAAAGAACTGTTTTGAATTAAGGTTTATACTGTTTTATATTGAAATATTCACCGATTTTCGTCCTTAAAATTATAAAAAATTTTCCGCGGAGCCCTTCGGATTAACCGGATGTTCGGATTAGCCGTGTTCGGATTAGCGGGACTGTACTGTATATACATATATATACATATATACTTATATACATATATACACATATATACATATATACACATATACACACATATACACATATACACATATATACATATATATACACATATATACACTGGCCTCAAAAAGTTAAGGTACAACATGTTTTTCGAAGCTCACCATAAAAAAAATGGCAGTAACAATAAAATGCATAGTTTACATGAATGATAATACCGAACTTTAAAAACATTAATGCAAAAACGATTCCTGCCACTTTTATTTTTTAGAAAAGAACGTATATTTATGAGTGAGAGAAAAATATGCAAATATCAAGCTTTCTTACTTTTGTGTGTAAGTTGTGTTGAATTTCAACAGTTGTTGGCAGTTTCGGTGACAATAGTCAATAGAGTTTAGAAAATGTCTCAGAGACGTCGTTTACCCAATTCGTTAAGGTGGCGGGCAGTTGGATGGATGGAAATGGGATTGTCGCAGGCTGATGCTGCTAGACGTCTCAATGTGTCTCGTAGTGTTGTTCAGCGACTTTGGGATCAATACCAATCCGAAGATTCTGTGTCCAGAACACCTGTTCCAGGCCGACCACGAGCTACAACACCTGCAGAAGACCGTTTTCTAGCTCTTTCGGCACGAAGGAGAAGAACCACTACTGTGCCGCAGCTCGTTGCAGACCACTTTCAAGCATCAGGAAGAAGAATCTCCGCTACTACGGTGTGAAATCGTCTTCACAATGCAGGTCTGTATGCAAGAAGACCAGTTGTGTGCGTTCCCCTCAACGGACGACAGCGAAGGAACCGCTTATGCTGGGCAAGAGAACATGTTTCTTGGACGCAGCAACAATGGGCTTCTGTGCTGTTCACAGACGAGTCCAGATTTACAATGGAGAGTGATTCAGGGCGTCTACTGATCTGGAGGGAACAGCGCACTAGATACCATCAATCCAACACTGTTGAAAGACCAGTTATAGAGGTGGTGGAATCCTGGTTTGGGCAGGGATCTCGCTCGGTGGCCACACTGACCTGCATGTGTTCCATGGAGGAACCGTAACTGGTCTTAGATATCGGGATGAGATCCTTGATCCATATGTCCGCCCATATGCTGCTGCTATTGGTAACGACTTCATTCTGATGGATGATAATGCACGACCTCACCGAGCTCGGATTGTTGAGGAGTATCTGGAGGATCACGGTTTGGAACGAATGGAATGGTCAGCTCGATCTCCAGACCTGAATCCGATAGAACATCTTTGGGACTATCTTGTCAGAGAGGTTGCTGCTTTAAATCCTCCTCCAAGGTCGTTACATGAGCTGAAACAAGGCTTACTCTGTGGCTGGTCTTCGCTTCCTATTCCGGTGTCCGACAACTTAATAAACAGCATGGGAAATCGATGCCGCCAATGCATTCAAGTTAGGGGTGGACACATTCCTTATTAGAACCCATTTTTGTATTGTTTTTATGCCATTTTAGCACATAACACTGTGATGTGCTGTTTTCTCCAAGAATGGACTTTTCCGCAGAGATTGCTTTTTTTGTTATAAATCGTTTTTGCAATACACTTATACAAATTTCTATGACGCATTCAATAAAAAACTATTTAATGCACATATCCTCCAAATTTTTTTGTTTCTACATTCATTCATTTGCGAATTAGACACAAAAAACCCGGTTGTACCTTAACTTTTGAGGCCAGTGTACATATATATACACATATATACATATATATATACATATACATACATATATATACATATACATATATACATATACATATACACACATATATATATATATATATATATATATATATATATATATATATATATATATATATATATATATATATATATATATATATATATAATCCAATATAAAAGAATTTTTCAATATACACTGCTGGACAATTGCTAAGGACGGATAACACTATCATCCATAGCAACCCCAAAATGAAAGGAAGCAAAATGTGGAAAATTAGAATAAGTGCGGGATATTAGTAAGAAGAAGTATGAGTATGCAATTTTTTTTTCCACGTCTGTTCATCACGTGATAGCGTTCATAAGAGCTTTAAAGGTTTTGACGCGTGTGCACAGTTGTTGTTTCAAGTCAAAGTTTTACAGGAAAGATTTAATAGACGAACTTAAAATTTTTGGCATGTCTTCCCGACATCACATAGATGATTTTATGCGTGGTCGAATTATTGGAAAGATCGAAGAAGGGCGAAAAATAACAGATGTTGCCAGGGAGTTCGACATCGCTCACAGCGTTGTTTCATGGCTGTGGATGTCATTTAAAACTACTGGAATGTGTAGTAGACGGCACGGGGGAGATCGTGTTAGAAGTACGACGCCTGCAGAAGACAGATATATCGTCCTATCAGCAAAAAGAAACAGGCGCACCACAGCTCAGCAGGCGGCAAATCAGTTTCTTGCTGCCTCAGGAAAGCAGATCTCCCGAAAAACTGTTGCCAGACGTTTGAGGGGAGGAGGACTATACGCACGCAGACCTGTTGTGTGTGTCCCATTGACCAGACAGCACCGTACTGCCCATTTGCAATGGTGTCAGGAGCATCACAATTGGACTGAACAGGTTTGGGCATGCGTACTATTCTCAGATGAGAGTAGGTTCAGTCTGTCATCGGATTGTAGACGCCAACTGATCTGGCGCGAGAGTGGTACTGCTTATCGTCTAGAAAATATCCAGGAAAAGGACCGATATCCGACATGCAGTATCATGGTGTGGGCCGGCATCATAATCAATGGCCGCACGCGCCTACATGTGGTTGCGACTGGGACTATGACGGGCCAACGATACATTGATGAAGTTCTACTTCCTCATGTTCGTCTTTTCCGTGGTGCTGTCGGGGATAAATTTGTTTTTATGGACGACAACGCAACATGTCATCGAACACTCGTTGTTCAAGATTGTCTAGACAGCGAGGGTGTTCAATGTCTCGTATGGCCAGCGCGTTCTCCAGATCTAAACCCCATTGAAAATGTGTGGGATGCTTTGGGGAGGCAAGTTGCTGGTCGAAACTATTCTCCGACAAACAAGAACACCCTCATCCGTGCACTCACAGAGGAATGGGCTAAATTGCCTCAACAGCTGCTGGATAATGTTGTGCAAAGTATGGTACGACGTGTGGAATGTTGCATCACACTCCACGGTGGACGTATCCCGTACTGATACCTTTCTTTAAGCCTGCTGAATTTTAGATGCATTGTTCCATTTCTCCGTACGCAGATCAAATGTACCTTTTTTTTTCTTTCAGATGTTTCACAGCTTTTGTACTTTCCAGAACAATAAATATTCTTTATTCTAATCTCTCAACAGTGTGGCAACTATATTTTATCCTACTAGGTATCATGTCTCGCTTAATGTTATGCTACATAGCAATTTGTGATCCGTCCTTAGCAATTGTCCACACACAGCAGTGTATAATCATATACATATATATATATATATATATATATATATATATATATATATATATATATATATATATATATATATATATATATATACTGTTAGTGTGTCGCCAAAATTTGAAATTGTTAAAAGTTTACCACAACACAAACAACAAAAAAGGTTGAGAATCACTGTTCTACACAAATGAAATTCAAATCATACAAAACAAAACTCTCAGTATTACTAACGCACACTGGTACGACAGAAATAGTGTAATCACAACTATTTATATATGGAGCCGAATCCCCTAACTAAATCATTAAACCATCTAGAAGCGTTTTTAATTCAATTTTCAGACGAATCCAATTATTAAAGTGCAAACATTATTTATATAACCTCATTTTAAGATTGATTATGCATACAATACTAGTAAATGGTAATTACCGTTAAAACTATCTTAACACAATACAAAAAAATTCCTACACTGAATACAAATAAACACAGCTTCTGCTGACATCAAAATTGAATCAGTATTTTTAGCTGTTTCCACTCTCCATCCCTGTTAACAATTGGTCGTTTTTATATATAATCATGATTTTTTCCTTCTTCGCTTCTATTTATTTTCCATCTCTATTTTCCATTTCCATCTCCGTCTCCGTCTTCCATTTCCATCTCCCTCTTCCATTTTTGAATACTTACAGGCCCTGGTTTCTTTTGCACTACCCTAATGCCTTTATTTCTACAAAATTTCTCGAGTTCAATTTTCTAAGTCAGACTGATCATAAGTATCTTGTTGGCGTTCGATACATCTAATTTGGTTCCACTGAAAACGTCCCAGAGGTTGAGGACTTTGGTTGCGGATGGCTAGGCAGCAAGAACTAATTCAATTTGAAAAATCGGTTACAGCCTTATACCTGTGCCTTGACTCTTTATATACTACTCCCAGTTTTCTAGTTTTGAATTATTCTCCAGTGGTTACACTTGACTCGTAAGAAAAGTATGGCAATTCGGGGTCATTGATGGAACTGGAAGTAATATCGTATATTAGGCCAAATTATGGAGAAATTTATAAATTCCAGATTTGCTTCCAGCGCGAAAATACTCTTATTGCCTCCTGAGGTAAGCCGTATCGAGACCTCAACACTATCAACCGGACGATTAATATCTCTCCTCACTAAAAGAGGAACCACACAATTAATACAGTTCGTGTTTTCTTCTTTTTTATCATGACAAAGCAAGACTCATTTACGAGTGTTTCACAATTTTTAATTGAAAAAACCATAACTTGCAGAGTAGGGGCTGTCAAGACAATTCACAAGATGCTCTCCGGTGATATTTTTATCAAAACGACTTCTACGAAACAGGTTTCAGACCATGTAAATCTGCGTCATTTGGTCAGTTATGTTAAAATTGTCCATATGCAACTTTGAACTTCTCTCGTTAAGTAATATCCACAGCAGATTAATATTTCGACCGAAGAAATATTATATAGCACGCTAGAGAAAATTGTTAGCAAAGTCAGACAAATCACAATTAAGCCAGATGGACAGGTCCTTAGTACCAAGTATCTCATCTTGACCTTTGCGGCCTAAAGTCTGCAAAAGCTGGTTTCCTTAATTGCTCCATCAGACCGTAAATACTGAATTATCAAAAATGTTTCCAATGCCAGTATTAGACTTTAAAAATGCCTGCCGAGGCCAATCAACCTACGCTCGTTGCACATAAATAGAGTCTGAAAGCATTGAATGCAAAACGCAAGAGAAGTGTGATAATTATACAGGTGAAACAAATAATCACTAAATTAATTATTAATGTTTGGTTAACTCAAAGTACGAAGGGTATATCAATTTAGCTTTCCAATTTAAATAATCAAAATACACTTAGCTAAAAAAAATGCTGTCTATCCGACGCTGATTCTACAATGAGCTAATGATTCTTCTCACCATAACAGATAAATTGAACCCGAATAAAAAGAAAGAAAGCAGGTCGGGTAATTTAACAATGAGATTTTCTTTAATAGTAGATAAACGCCTAGGTCTTCGTAAGATATTGCTATCTAGCTGATAGAATAAATAATATCTCATTCTTTCAGTGTAAATATTATCTAACTTCCTATACCCAAGCAAAGGCCTCGTTATAAATAATAAAACTCGCATACATATGCCGTTCCCACTGTAAGAAGGAGGAAATAAAATTTTCAATAAAAAATGAAGTTAGTTCTGAAAAGTAAATCCGATGCACCTTTAGCTCGTAGAATAAAACGTAGTGACCACAGCGAATGTTGAATCCAGTATGTATCTTCTATCAAATTTCAATAATCATCGAGAAAGTTCAAAACAACAAAAGCATGTACAGTAAAGGCCAAATACTGCCCTCAATAACCCGGTGGTCTTGATAACTCTCGGCCACATTCTTGCAGGTCGAAAAATCTCACGTTCAGTAACCAATGAAAGTGGCGTCGAAATGTGGTTCCAGAACGATACAGAGCAAGACATTATGTCCGATGTAGAAATTATTGCTGTTGTCACAGCTAATGAAAGAAAGCCGAAAACTATGAAGACGTTAACGTTGATGACACAGTACGAATTCCTAAGATATCACTTCGTGAGAGACTAAAGGCTTTCGAAACCGTCTTTCAGTATTTTGAGCATCAAGGTGCATCGGTGATGAACTTAATGTTCCTTCGTCGTCTTCGTGAAGAAGCAGCAAAACGCAGTTAGCAGTACGGAAAACACACAACAAGATATTACGCATTTCTTATTTAAAAAAAGTAGACAGACTTTACAAAGTCAGTTACTTAATTTTCATGAGTGGCGTAATGTACAACTCCGCGTTGTGGGGGGGCAGGATTCTTGGGGGCCCAAAGTCGTCTGACTAACGCCAAGTACGTATTTAACAAATTTATAAAATATTAAAGGCAAAAAAATCTAACTTTGCAGGTAGGCCCTAATATTCTCCATTACGCCACTGATTTTCATCCAAGCCACCTTTATGCTTTCATAAAGTAGTTTTCTAAGGTTTGTCTGATCAGGTAAATTTCTGTATAATATGCAATCATAAATTTTCAGTTCCCTGTAGTAAATGTTCTATGCCAGTGATTCCCAAAGTGGTCTATATAGACCCCCAGGGATCTATGACGACCTGCAAGGGGTCCATGTCAAAGAAAAAATAATTTGGGGGTCCATGAGGTGTAAATAGGGGTCTATAATAGTGGCTCCCAGTAGGCCTTTAGTGACTTTAATCTTTTAAAAAAAAATTTGATTTAGTGGAAACCAGATATTACCAATTTAACTGATTTATTCACTAAATTTAGTGAGGTTAATTTGTAGTTACTAGGTTACAACCAGGGCCGTAGCTACCGCCGTATCAATGATATGGGACCCAGAAGCTACTGGGGCCCCAACCTGTGTAAATAAAGTACCATTAAGAGAACTTTCGTTAAAAAAAAGCCCCGAAGGAGTTTTGATACGGGGCCCACTCGGAACAAGCTACGCCAGTGGTTACAGCATAAATTTTACTAAGAACTTGACCATTTCAACATTTCTTTGGAGAATTAAATTAAAGAAATATAATATATTGGACGTCGCGAATTTTCTCAATTTGTCTCAGAGAATCTGTCAGGACATTTTTACCTACGTTCAACATTTAAATACTCTTTATTCGGATTTTGAAACTCGGTTTGAGATTTTTTTTTTTTTTTGTAGTAATAACCACAGTAGACAATGAATTTATATAGTCGCATTGAAAGAAAAATGTTATATTACAATAGGAACTGATCAGAATAGGCCCTAAAGATCTTACAATAAAGTTTAGAAAACGGATGTCAGCAATTTTGCTTTTAAAAAGACATACCTGTTATTTGTCACGAGTTATAGAATATCGTGATAAAGTTTTTAACTACTTTTCCTAGTGAGAGGGAGTTTCAGTGAGTTTGCCAATCTCAAAAACCAAAAAGGAAGAGGCCGGGGGGAACTGGACACTTACGAACAAAGGAGATTTAAGGTTAAACCTGACTATAAATTGATATCAATTATTAAAAATTTGTTATTGAAGCACCAGATTCATCCCTCACATTAAAAACATTTGTTTGTTGTTCAGTTATTTTTTGTAACAGTTGTTTTATGTATTAAATTAAATAATTTTAATTTAATTCATTAACATGTGCTTCTTAAGTTTTAAGCACTATACTTCACAACAGTTCGAAATTTAATTATTTTAAAGTAAGTAGTAGTACCAGCTGTCAAAAAGATATTTAAATTGTGATAAATTTACCAGAATTCAATATTAGGTATGCAGGAGTCTACCCGAAAAACATGGCAAGGGGTCTGTGAGGCAAATAAGTTTAGGAACCTCTGCTGTATGCTTTCATCAAGTACGTACTTTTCCTTTGTTTGGGGCTATTAGGGCAGTTTATTTTCTGTTGTATTTCCAAGCAAACAATAGATACAAGTTCAGTACAGTATTTTCTGAGGAAAAACTCGTATATATACTTAATATTTTTTTTAATCCCATTCTCGATGACCTGGCATTTTCACATACTCGGCCACCCTTCGGTTCACATTAAGCCGAGTTTTCAGGACTCTACAGTATAGGAAATTTACAATCCGAATATTAGAAACTTTTGAATGCTGTCTAGTATACACTGCTGATGTGAGCAATTTAATAAGCCAGACTTTTTTGCTAGCTCCGATTCTTACAACGCTACTTTTCTAGCGACTAAAAATCATTCTGAGCATACATCTTTCAAATTCAGGTACTCATCATACACAACCCTTATGTAACTCTGGTGTGTGGGAATTGAAGTGGGCCTTGAAAATCGGCTCATAATCCAAATCTACAGGTCCCAACAGAATTAACTTTTAAATCGTTCACCACTTGAATGAGGACTCACTGATCCATCTCTTTTACCTATTCTATAGAATATGAATGGAACAAGTATATTCAAGTCGGTAGCAAGAAGCCGTAATAATTTCCATCCTGAAACCTGGAAAAGATCCTAAGAACCTTCTCAGCTATCAACTGATAGTCTTCCTGAGGTGTCAGCAAGACTTAAATATGTAAGGACAATGTCCGTCTCGTTTATTAATTGGAGAAAAACCGATGCATTCCTCCATTCCTGAGCAGCTTCCATAAAGGGAAATCCACTCTTGACATTTTTCTGGGAAGCAAAACTAGAAATGCTTTTGTTTAAATGAATATAATTTTGTTTATATATCGCGTTTCATTTACTTTGATTTTATCATCATTACAAGAATTTGATTTTCTGAATATGCATACACGGAGAAAAAAGACCTACTCAAAAATGAACACGTAGACATACTCATTTTGAAATGAGTATGTTTGTATCAGATTTGAACGCAGGCCTTTCTCGAATTTGATACAGTACATGTACTCAAAACCCCCTAAAAATGGTTAATTAACACTCTCAGACAGATTAAAAATATATTCAGGATTGCAGAAGCTCTTTTAATATTCCGGCTAGATATTTTAAAAATTAGGGTTCAACAACAAACTTAGTTCTCTTAAATCTACCGAACTATATTTCGTATCTACCACGCTACACGCGGAGGAACACATGAGTATTAAAATGAGTATAGATTCTTTGTTGTTTTTGACTGCATTTTTCATGTATTTTAGATGGTCGTTTTATATTTTCTACATCAATATCTTAATGTCTGAATTTAAAATTACATAAAATTCTTGACATTCGCATCAATGACCATGATAATTTTTATTTGTATATGAATGTGTCATCAAACGATTACATGACTAATATCAACATATTATTTTAACCATTTAATTAATATTAAGTATAACATAACGCAGACAAATTTTCTGAACTTTAAAATAAATATTTCGAAAACTACTTCAGATATACTCAAAATTTTTCATTCCTACGCTTTAGCTTCTCAGTTTTGCTTCTATGTAAGAATTTATTGTAATTGTATATTCATCAATTTTTTTAGTATAATTTTTGCTCTTAGCATGCAGTTTTCAACTGAATTGTATGAAATCTTCGAAATATATTAAAAGATACCAAAGAAGCTATATAATAAAATTTGAAATTTTTATTATTCTCAAACAATTGCTAAAACTTATGGTAAATAATTTTTAACTGCGCGATGCATTTTTTTTCGAAATTTCAAATGGAATTTCTAACATAAAATTTCTAGCTTTATACGGTCGAGATTTCAAAAAATATCCAGATTTTAATTACTTATTCAATTAGCCTTTAAAAAAGATAAATGTTGAGGTATTTTGTATAGATATTTTTGAACAATAATTCGAATGTTTTTGAATAGCTCGAATTTAAAATTGATTTTTATGTTTATTTATATGCATAAATGTCTACTGTAAATGTTTCGTATATTTTTGATTACCATCTATTCAAACATTCAAGTTATAAAAAAAATGTGTGAAAATCTTCATTCATGTTGTCTTTGATGTAAACTGAAGTTCAAGCACTTAAAATTCAAATATAATTCGGTGTATTTTAACAATATATAACTAGGCACTGTACTTAAACTTGCCTGAACACTTGGGCTTTGAAATCTAAAAAAAAAAAAATAAATCTTAATTAGTTTTTTTTTTCGTTATTATTTTTATCAAAGTGTAAGAAAATGTTTCAAATGATTTGATGAAGTTTAGATTTATTCATTTTTAGTGGTTGGAAAATTGAAAACGTTTCAAATTTTAAAGAGTTTGGTGTTTTAATTTTTTCGGTATCTTATAATAAAATAATCATGTTTCAAAAACTGAAAGCTTTGATTAAAATAAGAAAAATGAAGCGAAAGAATATACTTAAAAAAGATATATAATTTGTCTAACTATATAAAATAGCAGATTGCACTGACACGCCCCAACTTGTTACAGTTTCAAATTAATATGAAACCAAAAGGGAATTGTAACACATTTTACTTATGCGTTGGGACTTTTCAAAACTTTTAAAATACGATGTACAAATAAACACTTCCTGGGGTCTAAAGAAATTTCTCCCCGATTTTTACGATTGCCCAGGGTCAAAACAGGGGGTTTGCTGTGAGCCATAAAACTTCCTATCAGTGTCCTGCTGTGTTGCTTCCACCGTCCCCAATATCTTTCAAGATGTTAAACCTTTAAAAGGGGGAAAGGATTTTAGAAAAGTACGGCTAATCCGCTTTTGAAAACGTTACTTGAAGGCAGAAAAATCCGTGCAGTGCATTTTCGAAGCATTTTTACACTGACGGAATTTTCCGTGCTATCCGCTTACAGGGTTAATACTCTCTCACTCAGCAAGACATGCCTCCATGTGTACTAGTTAAAAAATCGTATTTTTTAAATTATAAATGCTTTATTTTTAATTTGCATTAATTTCATTTCTAATTGTTAGCTAAATATTCATTTTTAATATTACAATTCATAACTTATTAAAAATTTTGCCCATAGTTCTGATTTATATATATATATTTTATGGATAAAAAATAATTTACAAATTTCATACATTTTACACTTTCTGCCAAAGACCATTTGATTCACATCATAGTCTTTTTCGTAGTACTTAAACAAGTCATACGAGGTAGCATAATACTACAATTTATGCTAAATTTTGTAGATAGTTGTTTAAAAACTACATAATTATGAACAACATGTGCAGAGATTTTACTCTAATGAGGATACTCTTAAGATTCCTCTCAGAACCAGCTATCTATAAATTCTTCAGTATATAATTTAGATGACTCATGTATCTAAACAAGTAATTTATTTGATACAACATTGCTTGAAAGGCATTTTCAGTCATGCATAGTAACTCCCAAGACATGTTGATTTGATAAAAGTAAAAAAAAAAATCTGTTTAATTATGTACTTTTACACATTAGAACTTTCTATACTTAAAATGATAATTTGAGGTATATTACATTAAAACATAAGCTAAGCTGTGCTATACAAATAAAAATGGAATTGACTATAATATGGATTATACATATAGTTTTTATAAAAAAAAGTTCAATAAAAAATAACTCTTATGGATGAAGGCATGTTGCTTTAAAAATCACTTATATCTGTTTTTTTTTTTTTTTCAATGTCTGATATGTATGTGTACAATTTTCAGAAAAAATAATTCAAAGATATGATTTTTTTTTCTTGCTTACAGTGAATTATTTTTAAAAAAAATGCTGTACACTAGTAAAATGGCTAGATTATGGTTCGACTGGTCCTTAGATGTTATTTTTTCTTCTAAATAGGCACTTAAAACTTCTCTAAAAACTCTTTCCGGTTGGTTAAAAACTTGTGCATTTTAAATGTTTTGTACATTTACTATTTTAGTTGTTTTCACATTCTTCTAAGGACTAAACTTTTTAAATATTTTAATTTTTGATTTAAAAAAACATTAACTTAAAAACTACAATATTTGTTTTCTTTGGTGATAGAGTATAAATCAGTTAATATAAAAGTGAGTTTCATTTGTAACATATATAACAATGCATTTTTATTTCCATCTGGATTAAAAGGGAGTCCCAGTCGCTCAGTGTTGAGAGCAGAGGTTGTGTATGTATCAATTTAAACAAAACAATTGATAAAAAAAATACTTACTCGCCTGGACCTAATGAAGATTATTTTAGTCAGATTTCTAAGTTTCAGAAGTTGAGACAAAAGTGACAAGGGCTTGACAAAAGTGAGCAAGGGCTTTTCTCAAATTTGAGTATGTTTGCATTGGAGTTATTTTGAGTATATGACATATTCAAAAGTGAGTATTTTGTACTTAGATCTGAATACCAATTTTTCGCAGTGCACAGTGGTGGCTGAAATTGTGGACACTTTTTAAAAGTGTTACGTTTTGTAAGTTTGTATGCTGATAAAAAAATGTTACGTTGGACAAAATGCAAAGTATTTTACATCATTTAAAGAGAATTTAATACTGAATTCAATACAAAAAAAAAAAAAAAAAACCTCCAATATTTGCATCGAAAAAAAAGTTATGCTGCAATAACTATCAATATACATTAGAAACTGATGATAGTGGTGAGTTATCAGTGCTTAGCGGGGCGGCCTTTATTTTTTTTGTTATAGCTTCACATCGATGATTCATTGAGCTGAAAATAGTTTTGTTCCTTCATTATTAGATCATACTAGGAAACAATTATATCCTCAATTAGTTCCTTTTTATTTCATGGGTACCTCATTTTGACAAGAGTTTTAAAACAATGCTAGGGTTGAGATCAGGACTGTTTCCTGGCCAGGACAACAATGATATTTAGTCAAGAAGCAATGACATCAAATAAAAGAGTAGATTGGACACATGTGTGACGAGAAAGTGGTATTTCTTATGTTAAAATTACAAGACAAATGGGTAGTTCAGTGACAACAACTGAAGACTTAAAGTTTTGTTTAAGATGTCAGGAGACAAATTTAATAAAAAACAAATCGGGAAAACGCTGAAAATGCTGCACCACATCTGTTGATGACAGGAAAACAAAAATACTACGTCTCCAAGATAAAATAATGCCACAGACAGCCATCAGAAGTTATCTGAATGATGCTGGAGTTTCTGCCACTTCAAAAACAATCAGGAGAAGATTAGCAGATGTGAGACTAAAAGGTAGAATTCCACAAAAAAACAATATCTCAATTTACAGCAGCACTAAAAGAGACTACAGTGGGCAATGGAACACATTAATTGGTCAAATGTTTATTGATCACAAGTTAAATGGAGGGATGAAACTAAAATATCCTTATTCAGTAGTGATAGCCTAAAATATGTAAGACGTACAATAGCATAAATGCTACATCCTGGTAACTGAGAAGTACCCTCATAGTTTTATGTAGCCATGTATATCAGCAGATGGTATTGGTTGCCTTCATATCATCGATGGGACACTGAATGTCATAAAATACATTGACAGTATTCTAGAATCCAAACTTCTACCTTCCATCAAGGATTTGCTTCATTTATTTTTCAGCAAGATTCTGCCCCTTGGCCCACAGTAAAGTAATTGAAAGATTGGTATCATTCTAAGAACATTGAGTTGTTGTCCTGGCCAGAAAACAATCCTGATCTCAACCCTACCAAAAACACCGTTTGAAAACTCTTGTGCAAATGAAATACCCATGAAATAAAAAGGAACTAATTGAGGATATAATTGTTTCCTGGCATTATCTAATAATGAAGGAAGAGCTTAAAGCTATTTTCAGCTCAACGAAACATCAATGAGAAGCTGTAATACAATATAAAGGCTACCCCACTAAGCATTGGTAACTCACTGCTATCATCAGTATCTAATGTATATCGATAGTTATTGCAACATAACTTTCTTTTCATTGCAAATATTTGAATTTTGTTTTTTGTATTGAATTTAGAATTAAATTCTCTTTAAAATGATGCAAAATACTTTGCATTTTGTGCAATGTAACAGTTTTCATATGCATACAAACTTAAAAAACATAATTTAAAAAAGTGTCCACAATTTTGGCCACCACTGTATTTATATTTGTGCATAAACTTACCTGAATAAAACAAATCCCATGAAAGTATCTCAATTATTTCCCTAGATATGATTTAAAATATTGTAGCTAAATTATGTAAACTTTCTAAGTTTTTCATTCATTTCAAAGTTATTTCTTCAATTTTGAAAATGTGATTTTTTATCATCAAGCATAATATATCTTAAAAACTACCGAAAACAATCGCATGAAAATCGCACAAAGTTACATATTTTTGCATAATTCGATAAAAATTATTGTTTCTTATAAATTTTGAAATCCTTTCAGCACTAGGTACCTGCTATTTAAAATTACAAGACTTAAGAAACAACATTAAATATTTCTAATTTAATTATTACCTTACACATTTGTAAGTATAGTGAAACCAAAGTTATATGTTGCAAAGGGAAACTGTTTTTAAGATGTAACTAAACTTTGTGTAATGACCTAAAAATTGTTAGTCCCATAACAGCAATTCAAAAATTGTGTTGAATTCAAAAAATTTACACAGCTTTTTTATTCTAAAACAACTTCACTGTTCTCAAGAATATCAAATACAATTTCACATTCTAATTCTAATAATAATATATTTGAATTGACTCAGAAGTGTTTTTATAATGTGACCATTCTTGATGAGTAGCAATTGTGAAATGAATGAATATTTTGACACTAGCGATGTCAAAAAACTAAAGTCAGAAACAAAGTTTGATACTACTTTCAGTTTCAGCCTCTTAATAAATTCACAAAGATCCAAATAAAAAAATCAGCAACTTAGAAAGTAGTATAAAAGAAAATAGTTGAAATTTTAGGTTTCATTTAACTAGATAATACAGTTACGAAATTCCATTAAGTTAACTATAAACAACTTATTAAAAACTGTATTCTTATCATACTTCAAATTCATTCAGTGAAATTCTTTACACAGTAGCAAATTTTTTTAATTATTTCAAAATATAGAAAATGACTAAATAGAAAGAACAAAAGCATTAGAAAGGATATTAAGAGACAAATTAATTTTTTTACAAGATCAAAAGACTAAACTAATACCGGGTGGGCAAAAAGTCCGCAAAAACTTTAAAAATTTATAAAACCCAAAAAATCAAACAAAATAAAAAACGGTTTGCAGGTTTAGCATCGATAAGTCACGGGATTTTTTTAAGAGAAGAACAAACAAATAAAAAACAACCTATAAATGGCGTTTCTTACATAAATGAAAGAAAAGACATGCAAATAACAGAAATAACATTACCAAATCATTTATTACAGCGGCAGCATGTGTTTCACATATCCACCACCACAAGGCATGACACATTCCAAGCGTGTCACAAATCCAGCAACGGCAGAGTGCAGAATGTTGGCATGTTTACATGAGAGCTGTCGGTGGATCGCATCTTTCAATTCCGACAAATTGGATGGACGGGATTAATACACCTGAGCATTTTAATATCCCCGCAGTCAGAAGTCTACTGGAGTAAGATCTGGAGACCGAGGAGGCCATGTAAACTTTCAACGTTTGCTAATGATTCTTAGACTTGATCGTCCGGATCTTACACGATCCGCGAGCAATCCAGTTTTCCTCAAATCGCTGAACAAGCTTTGAGGCATACCACTGTTGAAGGCCCCCTTTTCCAGTCTTCACATTCTTCGGAAGTCCAAATTTATGCAGTGCAACAGTCGCTGATTCCTTGTTCATGAGAAACAGCTTCACCAACAAAGCTTTGTCTTTTTCCTTCAGCACCCTTGTTTACTTAGTTGGCATGCAAGGGAGAATTAGATCTGGATCAAGAGCATCAGTATTTGTAATCACCTCTCTCATTTGCATATTTCCAACTCAGTTGTTTGTACCTGCACCATCTGTTGGCAGGTGTTTTTTTTCTTATCTTAAAAAAAATCCTGTGACTTATCAAAGTTAAACCTGCAAATCGTTTTTTATTTTGTTTAATTTTCAGGGTTTTATGAACTTTCAAATTTTATATGGACTTTTTGCCCACCTGGTACTTTTAATGGGCTTATGCCACTCAACTTAAATAGAACAATTAACTAAATACAACAAGAAAATTCAATTGATTTGTAGAGAAATGTAGGAGGAAAATATAGGTATATATTGATTTATTATAAGCCATCAAGAATATATATATCTTTTTACTTTTTCACCTCAGAAATTCTCCCCCATACCATATCACTATTATGAGTATTGCTGGTAAGTTAAAACAATTTTTTTTAAAAATAAAATTCGATAACCGACTAAAACGAAATTTTTTTTCTTTCAACAGTACAGTAGATTTATCAAAAGCGAAAAAGCACAATACACTTACTATTCAGCAAGATAAAGAAACAATTTATTTTGATAATCATGCATAAATTTCGAAATTCTCTGAGAAAAAGTAAACACATGAAATATATATAAAAAAAACCCTTAACAGTCTGTATTGTATAAAGCATTTATTACAAGATGTTAAATACACTGATGTAATTTTTACATATCACTGAAGTAAGCATGAAATTTATCTACATTTTTATAGGGTACAACACATATTAAAATGTAAAATGAAATGCACAAAAGAATCTTGACTATGTCATTATGAGCCACGCTTTACCCAGAAATTGCTAGTTCCTAAAAAAAAACAGACACAAGCATATTCAGTATTAAAAAAAATTAAAGTGTAGCAATTTATTCAGCTTTCAAAAATTAAACATTAAAAAAGTCTAATAGTATGATATGAGTGGTGAAAATTTCATTTATGAGTTTTTGGTTATGAATAGTTTTATTTAAAAGATTGCCTTCTCAAATTATATACATTATACTGAAATTGATATTGAAAATTACTGTTAACAAAATAATTAGAACCAATGCTAAATGCTCTATATAAGAACAATATCAAGATAATTAAAAAATTATCCAAGCAGAATCTATTCTCTGCAGATGAATTTTTGTCACAAGTTAGTATAAAATCCCCAATATATGAAAGCAATAATTTATAGGTAAAGTTTTGTACAATTTGAATTGCTTTTTTGATTCTAACTATAAAATATAATCATATAAGCCCAGCGATCAAAACAGAAATATTTTTTTTATTATTGAACAAAGCTTAATTTTTGATCAATTAGATGCCAGGTGCATTTACACATTCTCGCTCTGCAAGATCTGTATTCGACTTTGCAAAGAAAAACAAGTGCATGCTACTCTAACATCACTATTAATCAGCTCTTTTTCACATAATTAATGATGTAATCCCAGGAGCATTTCCTCGTTGTAGCTAAGACTGAAGGTGCAGACAGATTCTGAGAATATACACTCTATAACAAAAAAATCGACGCAAAAAGAATGAGTTGACCGATAGAGACAAAAATTGGTGGGTAGAAAGACTATGTACAGAATAGAAAATAATTAAAATGTCAGAAAAATTGAATAATTTACTTCAGAGTTACATAGTTGCAATGTGACAAGCTCAATAAGGTGTTGTCCCACCTCTAGCCTGGATGCAAGCAGCCACACGTCATGGCATAAAGTCATAACTTCTATGATGGTCTCCTGCGGTATTTCTTGCCAAATTTGCTCCAATTGTTGAGCCAGGTGATCAACATTCCCGGGTAGACGCAGTGTGGCATTATCTTGCTCAAAAATAAGGTCAGGGTATTGCAAAAAGAGCTGTAGCAAAAAAGTTCTCAGAATGTCGTAGACGTAGCGCAGTGCTGTAAGTGTGCCTCTAATGACACCCAAAGGGGCCCGGCTGTTAAAATAAATGGCACCCCAGACCATAACTCCTAGTTGAGGGTTTGTGTGGCGTGCAACAGTGAAAGCAGAATCGGCACGCTGCCCTAGGCGTCTCCAAACACGTCTTCGTGGAATGTCAGGGCATATTTCGAAGTGGGATTCGTTACTAAACACTATACGTACCCAATCTATCTGATCGAGCCAAGCACCACTGTAATCTGGCTCGACAGTGTACAGGCGTGAGTGACAGGTTGCGTAGCATTTCGCACTATCAGCCGTCTGTGAATGGTCATGGAGGACACTGGTGTGCGGGTCGCACGTCTGATAGTTGATAACGATGAATCAAGCACTGTGACAGCTGATTTGACAGTCAATCTGTCCTCTCGATCTGCTGCACCCTTAGGTCAACCGCTACCATCATGACGCTGAAATCTGCCTCTGTCCACCCATTCTAGCCTCATCGTTTCGACTCATACGACGAGCCATTCTCCGATTTGCCCACCCAGCCTCTTTCAATCCAAAGATACGATCTCTTTCAAACTCTGACAGTTGCTTGTAATGAGCTCGAATCCTGCGGCGATGCATTTTTTCAGTAGTTGAAAGGTATCGTAAATCGCAATGCAACAGAAATTTTGACCATCAGATTGAGAATTGCTTCTTATAGACACCTGCTGAGTGCGCAGTTCCGATGCGCTGCAGCTCCCGCTATTCACTGATTGGGCATCAAATTTTAATCATTCATATGTTTGGCACAAATGTCTTTGCATACGTAATTTCATTACAATTGGGTAACTCCTTCTTGGTGCATCGTCTTTTTTTTTTTTTTTGTTGTTTTTTGTTATAGTGTACTTACAATTTAAACAAAAGAAGCAACTAATGTACAATTTATAATATGTAGGTAAAATGACTAGATATGGAAGAGATCGTTTTCTGAAAGATATTAATCTGTCATTACCAATCAATGACGAATGCCAAGTTTACAGAGATTAGAAACTTCCAGCCTCAGCAGCAAAGGTCACTCAAGAGATAGTAAAAAAAGTATCAGTGCCAGAAACTGATAAGTAATCAGAGCCTTTCCCGATACTATAATATTAACAATTCTCCATTGACACATTGTTAGCGATCCTAAACAATTCTTCAGTCTTACTATTAGTCAATTAGCAAAAATCTACCACAGCCTTTTCTTTACACATACTGCTAGTCTGCATGTTAAGATGGGCAAAAAGGAATGTAACATGCATCCCCAATATCCAATTTTCCACTACAGAGACGATACGCTCAGTCACATCAAATATGCAAAATTAGTAAACATAAAGGAAAGAGAGCTAAAACGAAGTAAAAAAAATAGAAATGCAAGATTAATACAGGAAGACAGTTCCTATTTACAATTATTAAGCAACCTATAAAAGAAAATCTGCTATGTTTTCACTCTTATTTCTAGTTATTTCATTCTACGGCAATTCCGATAATATTCCTTCCCGTATGTCATCATCCATTTCTTAAAAGTTAAGCATGTTTCTTAAAAGCATGAAAAGAAATGATGAAACAAGATGAAATTTTACTAGTTTCATAACAAAACAGCAATCTTGGGTGTCGTTAAATGAAATTTTGTTGGAAATAAACCTTCAACTTGCATTTACCTTAATTTTCTATCTTCTTCAGCTAAGCATAGGCAAATCGTAATGCTATTTAATTATAGTGCGATCAAACGTGCCGCATCTAATTTACATAAAGCTTTGTATGAAGTTTTTTTTTCTTTTATGGCATCGAAGTTAGCATGAATGAATGTTGGATTAATACGTTTAGGTTTGGGAATTTAACTGTTTGTTTTAATGTTTTCCAGACTTTGATTTAATGGTCTTTGAGTCTCACTGCGCAAATGCTCGCGGATTAATATCATTGTAATTCGTATCACATTGATATAGTGAACTATACCACTTCCTACAAAGGAAAAGACATTAAAGAAGCATTGCAGATATGTGCAAATTCAACATTGAGTACAATCAGTGATTCAAGTCTTAAGATAATACCTAATTTTACAAATTATTCAAATGCAACAGACATATCTTAACCTTTTCTATTAAACGATTAAATTATGTAAAAAAAAACAAGGCTTGCTTTGTTTCACTTTTTAAACAGAAAATCTGTGAAATTATTTTTATATAACTATCTCAATTCATAACAAAGTCATATGCAAAAGTCCACATTCTTAAGAACTCAGAAATTAATAATTACTTAAAATATAATAAACTGTTATTACAAACAAAATGTAAACAAAATATGAATTTGAAGTGTGTACATTTTTAAGATGTATAGCAGAGATAAACTATAAGGGAAAGGGGAACAGAATGCAGAAAACAGAAAAAGATGAATACCCAGAGCATCTCAAGGATATACACCTGCCTTTCACCAAAGAGAATATAAACCCCATTACATAAATAAAGTACCTCAGGGTCACATACAAACCACACACGCGCACATTTACCTAAAGGGAAATCTTTTAGGCAAGAATATTCGTGAAAACGCTGTGATGAAGTTAGCCACTTAAGTATACTATTTGTATAGTATAGAAAAAAAAAAGCATTAAATTTTTCCCATTGATGTAGTAAGTTTTCTTTCAGATAATATATTACATTTTTAACAGAATAAGAGATATAATCACATATGCAAAGTAAGGTATCTTTTAAGTCCCCCTTTTTAAAATTTTTATTATTGCTAAAATTCAAAAATATAGCTATTAAGTATACAAAGATTTCATACATTCAAATGCACTTCAATCGGAGTAATATATTTTTAAGTCTATGTTTAGCATTTCTAAATATTTGATAATGTTAGCAAAATGTAACCGTTTATATTAAAATACATGAAATTTAATATTATGTCTATTTTTATCAGAACTTTTTAACAAAATATTACTGAACTGTTTAAAAAATGAGTAAAACATTTACAAGCAGTGCCCTAGTTAGAATATGTTGAACAATTTACCTCAGACGAGATGGTAAAAGGGACCTTTTTCTTTTCTCTTTCTAGAGAACTTTTGAGCATTATTAATGTTGACCTATAATGTTTTTCAAGGTTGATATCTTTGCCTTGAGCTTCAGCTATCAATGCAGTGGCCTCATCATACATTCCTTTCAACACTGAAAATAATTATATATATATAGTACATACTTTAAAAATTATTACATTAGCTGAAATATGAAAAACCTCTATATATTAGGTAAGGAGATTTTAGTCAAACCACTGATATTTCATTATTTTTTCAATTATTCATTAATAATTATGGTGTGTAACATCTTTCCTCTCAGTTGCTGGATATTTGTTGGGAGTGATTTCGTGAAAAGGGATGGATGTGTGTAACAGGATGTGACATAAGAGTGTACTACTTGATTTGACCAATGAGGGTGCATGGCTGCGTTTTTTCGTTACCCTCGCATAGGGTCTAACTCTAGTAACTCTTAATAGCTTTTAAAAAAAGCTGTTTTCTGTAATTTATTTTCTACTATTTTTCGTGATCCTAGCTGCATTCCCATTGGTCGGTTTCGCCCCGCTCACCCAAGATCGAAATTCTAACTTCATTTTCGGTGCTTTCTGCCGACTTTGAAGCTTCTTTTCACAATTTTAATACATTTTAATATTTTAAATTTTTATTTTCCCAAAATCTCCAGTATTATTATTTTTTATTTAAAGCATTTAAACTTAACAAAGGGCAAAAGTCAATCATTTACAGTCACTCAAATACCTACTGATATGAGGTTGTAGCTCGAAAAGGCTGGGTACTCAAGTCATCCACCCAATGATATATTGGGGGACATAAGTGCGGCAGAATGCTTATTTGAAAATGGACAAACAGTGATTTTGGTGGTCATATACATTTCTTCGAATCAAACGGTTAAAAAAATTAAAGATTTCCTGCATTTTGTACTTTTACCATATAATGAATGTGGTTCTGCTCTTTTAAAAAAATTATCACTCACTTCCGCTGATTTTGAGTGGTGATTTTAACTTTAACTTCAGAAAAATAATTACATTGTTAAGTATATTGCAATAAAATAACATTAATCCCTGAACTGCCACGATCCTATACATGCGCCTTGCTCAGCCGGTGTATTAACTGCCTCTGATGTATATATACACCTCAGCAAGTTACGACTCTTTGCATGGCGCTGCTATCTGCAAAACTATTCCAAGGACTTTGAAGTGCAATACAATGACCCTAACAGAGCTTGCAAAAGATTTACTTATTTCAGAGAATAATTCATTTATTCATGTCTTTTCTTTGACTCCAATTCTCATAGCTACACGCTCCGGTGTGAAAAACGGTGGCAGTGAATTATGCAACTTTTCTTGGCAGTTAATAGATTAAAAAAATTGTTTCTATCTACATATATCTTAGAATTTGTTATTTTTACATACTATACAAGGCTTTTTTAGGATATTTCTCTTTACACAGCTAGAAATAAGATTGTCAAATAAATAATTAATAAATACCCATAATATCCAAAAGAGTCCCATAGGCTCTTTCCTGGCACCTTTTTCTGGCATTAAGGTTGTTTATAGCAGAAATATAAGCCTTTCCTAATGTGATCTAAGAAATATTTTTTAAAAAAATATATAATAATTAGAAAAATGAAACAAAAACATTATGTATTCTAAAGTATAAAAATATCAGATTAATTTACACTTACATTTTCTTGCTTGCGTACAGCTTTCAAAACCAACATATCCACTTTATCTGCTGGTATAGAATGTAACTAAAAGTTAAAAATATTTTCAAAAAGGTTTCGTTTTTTAATCAGTTGTACAAAAAGTAAATTTATAAAACTTTAAAATTAAAATAAGAATTTGTATGATAATTTTCCCTTTTATTTATCTAATATTGATTCATTCAATACAATTCCTTTCACAGAAGCTTAGAAAAAGTTTTAAAAACACTTAATATATATATATATATATATATATATATATATATATATATAGACATATTTATCTCTACAGAATTTAAATCTTGTGTAAGTTGAATAAAGAAAGATTATTAAATGACTGACATTTTCCTTACTTCTCCTAATACATATTTTCTAAAACATGCTTGAAAATGAATGATTAGGCATATTACATTTTAAAGGATAATTTAGAAAACATTTGCTCGTTTACCTTGTACAATTCATTGGCCTTTTCATAATTTTCATTTGTAATATAATGAGCCCATAGAACAGCAATAGGAAGATCAAACTTTTGTTTTAAATATTTTCTCGCTAAATTTGTAACTGAAATTGGATAATAAATTACATTAAAAGAAAATCGTTTAATGAATTTCAAAAAAATTAAAAATCATAAAAAGTAAACAATTTGCTTTCAACTTATTTTAGTAAATTAAAAAGCATATAATATGAAAATTAAATTCTATTTTGATATGAAATTTTAAGTTACAAAAACTGTCAAAACATAACTAAAAAATTTGTTATCTTTACATTATTTCTCTTTAGTTGGGAAATTTTTAATCTGACACACTTAAATGTTATTTTTCAGAAGAAAGAATTCATACATTAAAGATTCATATACCTGGGACAAAATTTGATATGATTAGAGTATATAAATTAAAAAATAAGATTTTAAGGGGACATGGTACGATTTATGCAAAATTTAATTTAAGGATTTTTAAAAATTTTTTGGTGTCTTCCTATGTGTGTATACTATGTAAAACAGATTGTATGCTCAAAATTTCATAAAACGCTAGCCATTTAAATTTTTAAGGAAAAAACTTAAAATTTGTGAAGTGATTTTAAAATGATGCTACTTCTCTCTCTACAAAAATTTGCGTACACGCATGAAATTTATGAAATTTGATTTATCAGTACATCAAACTATCTACACTATTAAAATCCGAAGGTAAACAAACGTATCTATCTATCTATGAAGCCCTATCTTCTCACGAACCACACGACGCAGAAACTCGCCGAAGGTACCAAAATTTCGGGAATGATCCGAGGAATCCGTTTTGACCATTTATATTCCGATATTCCAATAGTTAAAAAGATATTAATTAAAAACCTTAAAACGCATAATTAGTGCCATTTTTCACCGCCAGGGGCCAAGTTCAACTTTTTTTCCCGACGTTTAAAAAACGCGATCTAATTTTTTTCACGAGACTCAGAAAAAAAAAATTTAGAGATTCGGAAAGATTATTTACTTCGCCATGAAACGGTATAAAATTTATTTTACAAAATAATTATATTTTCTATTTTTTACGATTTTTTTTAAAATGAGTCAAAATCGATACGTTTTTATGAGTATGATTTCTAAATCGTTCCGCTTGCGTTTTCTTGCGCGCTAATGAAAAACATATTTTACATTAAAAAAGTTCATGCTTTTATCTTTTAGAATCAGTCATTTAAAAAATTAAATGTCAAAAACTGGAAGGATTTTTTTACGATCTTTCAAAAAATACTCAAAATTTTATTTAAATACTTAATAACAATTAATATTTAATATTGCAAGTTTAAAACTAACTAAAAGTTTAACAGAAAATAACATGTTGAAAAACAAACTAACCTCTGTCTTCTAAATCAGCTTTCTTTAAGAGTTCCACAAAACCTTGAAATGAAAACAATTTATTTTTTTCATCCCAGCGTTTTTCAAGCTCCAAAAGTAAATCTTCATGTTTTTCACTTAAAATATAAGCCCTTGACAAAGCATTATTAAAAGAAAACTTTTTCAAAGAAAAGTCTGGCAACAAATTTCCAATTTGTATTAATGACTCAAAATCACCTGAATTAGAATATTTGTCCATTAAAGGCTTGAAAATTTCATTTGCATTTTCTATAATAAAGCTAATAGCTGGAACAATGTATGACAATTCTAAAATAGAAACAAACAATAGTTAAAAATTCATTAAAAATATATCAAAGTTGCAGTTTGCATAACACTAATTGCAGCATTCTCTGATCAAACAATTAAGCTTACCATTTAAAAGCTTTCTTTTAATCAACAAATCAACGAATTCTGTCATATCATTCAATGTCAAAGATCGTACAAAGCCTCTTTTCATACTATAAAAAATTTTAAAAACAAGATTTTTAAGACATAAGATTATAAAAGCAACAAATAATAAGTTATACAATGATTAGGATCAACAAAAATCACTTTTGTAATTTTTCTAAAGCTTGCTGAGCATTTTCTTCCTTGACAAAACGAAGAAATTCTGAAATGACTACAGTGATACTCTCTCTTTCATTTCTCTCTCTCTCAACTTCATCTTTTTCAATAAAAAGAGGAGTTACTTCATCAGAAACAGGATGTTGAAGAATTGAAACTGGTATTTTTTGCTTGTTTCGAGAAAGAAGACGACTGAGAAGATGTTTTGTATCATCACTTAATTCGAATAAACGTCTTGTACAGTTGTACAAAGCAAGAGCAGTTTTCCAATCATTTCGGTCATCTGCAATAAAATATAAATGCGATTATCATATAATCCTTATAGCAGCAATTTTACATCAAGTTTCATAAGAGAAGACAAAAACTGAATACAGTTTGTAGATGGAAGATAAATTTTGATGCACACCTGCTAATTCATTTTCTCACATACTACAAATCATTCTAATAATCTTTAATCTCTTCAACCCAAACATCTCAGCATTAGAACACACCTGTACATTACTCTACATTACTCATTTTCCAGAATTTTAATCTCAAAACCTGGTGTTCAACGAATAATAGATGCAAGAATAGCAGTACTCAAACAATTTTGCTCAGTACATGGTAGCACATCCCCAGCACAGAAGATAATGGACGTGTCTCCCCATTTGCAATCAAAAGCTAAATGCATCTTTTATTAGTTCTCAAATTTTTTTAATTCCCTTCAACTTTAAAAAATTTAAAAGTCCAAATTACTCTTTATGCATAATTCATCCTCATTGTTTGCTTTTAAAGCAGAGTAAAATAGAAATCAAAACATCTATTCTTTTCTGCTCTTTTTTGGAACAGCAGTTCAAGAATTTAATATCTAACCTTTTTTTTTACTTTAGCAACCAAGTGCACTACAATATCTTAGTTTAATTAATTCTTTCAAAATTCCTCTTTTATCACTGTGTTTGTGACAGCAGCAGCCCAGTTGTTATGGTCACAAACTCCTTGCCAGCGTGTCAAGGATCCAAGTGGTGCCACTGATAAGCTTCTCATGTAGATGGGGCTGATGCGGGTTAAATCTAAGGAGCTCCTGTTGCCATAATGTAATAGTTTGGTGAGAAGGCAGGCACAGGCGTCGTCTTAGTCACTTGACCAAGATTTATAATTACAAGGTCGGTCGCCAATAGCCCTTGTGTTGCTTTAGAGTGCGACATTAATATGAGTCACACTCACTTATCACAGTGCTCTGTATTAGCAAAGTGATCTACGTTACGAAGCTTTTTCATAACTCTTCCCTTGGCTGGTCCAAAATAAAATATGCGCTCAAGAAGTCCAATACCAGTGAGGAAACATCTCAATTCACCTCTTTCCTACAGTTTCTCAGTGGCAGTGGTAGCCTAGTGGTCAAGGTAGCGTACTTCTGGACAGCATGTAATGAATTCGTGAATAATACCACTGAAGACCAGCTGTGTAGGGGTGCAAAGAATGTTAAATCTGTTGAAATCTCAAACATCCTCCCATGGGTGTAGTGTGATAGTTAGAAGAGGGGGTGCCAGCTTCAAAAGTCGAATTTCAAGAGGTTTAAAACACCTAAAGACTAACATTTATCACTGAATTATTTATGGTAATTTATAATATATTGTAGTTAAATAATTAGAATTTATGTCAGGAACTAAGAATCTCTACACCTAAAACCTTGAATAAGCATATATTACAATCACAGACATGACTACCTACATAATCCAGTAATGCTTAATTCCAGAACCCTTCAAGAAATGATAAAGAATCATTTCTAAATGACACTGAATTTCTTTGGTAATCATTATTATTCTTTTAAACCGAATTCTCATTTGCTTAATTTTTTCCTTTTGCACTACACAACACCCCAAAAGTTGCTAGCTTAAAAACAATAGCTTCATTCCATGAAATACAAATCTGTAATTCATTTTTATACTTTGGAATTCTATACCTTAACTTCAAACCATAGTTCTACCCAGAAATGGAATAAACAACTTGTTGAGGTTGTACTTTCCAAAAATGATAGACCATAGAATTACAAAACAGTACAGTGAAAACACAAACCCTGACTAAAAGAGCCGTTTACAAATTAAAATCCGATATACAACAAAAAAATGGAGCAAAGCCCACAAATGCTTGAGAGATGTTAGAACCACACTGAACAGCACCAATCCTTGATTTTTTGTATGTGTTGTTCATCCTCCCGCATTTCAATTCAGCCTTATTGTGGATGCTCAGACACCCCTTCTAAATCTTGCTCGTTTTCAATCACTCATTCAATCAAAAACGAAATTTTCATTCTACTACAGACTGCACGCAGAAGAAAAATCACCCTTCTCAATTAACAAAAAAAAAAAAAAAAAAAAAAAAAACCCAAGTCATATTTTCTATTTCATTTTCCCCCTTATAAGTTAACATCTTCAATATTACTTACTATGAATTTAATAAACAAAGTTCATTTTATAATGTCTATGAGGAGGAAGTATGTGTCTTTAACAGATTGCTTAACCACTCCCTCAGTGAGTGAGTGTATATTAACGTCATACTGTTCAGCTACACAAGAGATTTTGGAGACGGACCTCATAATTTTGGGCCATGGTCAAGTGAAGAGGACGACACCTGAGCTAGAACCCCTTCTCCTAACTACCACACCACACCAACAGGAGGACTTTTGAGCTCTGGACAGATTTAACGTGCATTGCTCCCTTACACGGCGGGTCTTTAGCAGTACTGGGCTCGAACTCATGATATGCCTGCCATGATCTGATAACTTAACCACTGGACTACCACAGCCCCTAACCACTCCCTCGTAATATCATCAAACAATTTTTTTTTAAAAATAGCATATTCAAATAAATTAAAGAACTAGAGAGAATGTATAATTAAAAACTTAACAAACCAGTTAATTTGACAAGATTGTTCACAATTTTTTCCCTATCAAGATGCTCTGCTGCACATATGATTTTAAGAAGCATCAAAAGTTCTTTCACCTGCAAATAACAAACATACTAGATTAAAAGTTAAATACTTAATATTTTGAATTCTACAGATGGGGGGATGAAAAATAAAAATTACATCAAGTACCTTGCAGTTTATTTGATTAACTTTTTTTAACGCTTTACTTTCCCTCATTAAAAATGTTTATGCATTTCAATCAATGGTAAGAATCTTCTAAAATGCAATTATAGGGACAAGAAAAAGTCACTGGACAACAGAAAGTGACTGAACAGTGCTTGGCTGGTCTATACCTGAAATTTCTGCTGGTACCCACCCAGACAAGTCCGCAGAGCAATGGCCTGGCTGTTGTAAAGATAGCTCACAAATAAGAAAACGTGGTAAGTTTGAGGGGTCCCTATGCACCAGAGCAACGTCAGCACAAGTGCACTGATGAACCCGTGACATACAGTGGTGGCCTTGTAAGCCACTGCTGTTACTATTTTGCTGCATGAGCACTTAAATTTAAAGTTCCTATATCAACCAGAGCCTTTACTCAAAAACTGGTTGCTAATGGAATACACTGATAGTGCAGATTAAAAAAACTGCGAAGGAACCCACAGCACAGACAACACTATTTGGAAATGGGGCCAAGCTAGAGTGACATGGATGACAGAATGGCGCATTATCATGGTTTCAAGCAAGTCATATTTCTGCTTGTTCGATGCTAGTCACTGGGCACAAGTGTGGCACAGATGTGGTGACAGATACAATCCAGCCGCAACCCAATCGCACAACAATATGGCATCATGTATTGGAGTGTCATTGTGGATGACAGCAGAACTCTACTGGTTCAATATACTAAGAGGGCTCAATAATGAGTAAATGATGAGATATTGTCAGAAAACACTCCAATTTCATCAAGAATGCTAAATGCTCTTTACCAGTACGATAACAGCTGACATCACTCACATGGTGGTTCAACAGCTAACTGAGCTGATATAACGATTGTTTGGTGTTACTAGTATTTCAAAATAAATGTCATTTATTTTTGTTTGATGCCTCTCTTTGCTGCATTTCATTTCTATCTATCCATCCATCTTCTTGGTAAAACATTTTTCAATGTGAGTAAGAAGGATCCAATAAAAAAAAGGGGCAGTAAAAAAATTACTTTAAAAGTATAAAGGATCTGTTTTTTAACATGAGTTAATAATAGTTAAGCTGATGTAGCACAAAACATAAAAAGATTTCTAAAGTATTACAATAATATCAACAAGATACAGAATTTCGAATTATTCGCCAGAAGAATGACAAAGATGTCACTTTTTGTTTTATTAAATTTAAGTTATTTTCTTCATTATATTATTATTATTCTTTAAAAACTTAAAGGGCAACTTTGAAAAACTAATATGTTTGAAAAATCATTTAACAAATTTATAAAATCATACTTACTCTATTTTGATTATAAAGCTGAAAGCAGAGGCCTTCCAAGTGACCAAAATCATGTTTATTTCTAAGATTCTTTTACAAAAAAATAAGAAAAAACTATGAAAATAAGAATCAATCATACACTTATACAAATTAATTCATAAGCCTATATAAAAATGATTAACTAAAAATTAATTATTTTTATATAGGTTTATAAAACGAAAATAATTACACAAAATATATAATTAACAATGTTCATTTGAACAGGGGGAGGGAGAAATTTGTTTGACAGGCTATGAAATTTGAAAATAGTCTCGAGTTGCCCACATAATATATGAAATAAAAAGTTCCATGCATTAAATTGTTCACAAATACTATGTGTATATATATATATGTATATATATGCATTGTAATGTGTATATAATGTATATATATACACACACATTAACCCTAAATTCAATGACCAATTTCAGCGACCGCTTTAAAAATCATAATAGGTCTCCATTTTAGTCCAAAGTATCGTTAATTTTAATTGCTCTACATCTCTGTTTCTTATTTTGTCTGTTTTCATCCAATTTTAGTACAATATTCTTTTTCGACATTTATTTTCTTGATATGTTTCTTAGAATCCAATTTTTTTTTTGGCCTAGTAGGAGAAGTACAATTTTATCTCTTATTATTTTATTTTCTTTATATACATATACACACAAAATAAGATTGTTTTTAAATTCTTTGAGAAAAATAGTTTAAAACAAAGCACAAATTTTTTTCAGATTGAATAAAATATTTTTGGGGGGAAATTAACATAGAGAAACTGATTTACCCAGTTATGTACTGTAAATGTCATTAAAATTTCAATGTCTTTTTTTATCAACTTCAATATATTTAACTAATGGCTAACAATTATATAACACAATAACCACCAGATAAAATAGACTTGGACCAGTACATGTGCAACTGTAAAGGATCTATCACCTCTAAGAATGTAAAAGGTCCAATTCTGATGATTTTTTATTTATAAATTAGAAAGCACAAAAACAATTTTAGGTTATTTTTAAGTTTACAGAAAAAGCAAATATTAAAATGATTCGAATATTTTTTCCCATGTTATCTTATTACAGCAAACAGTTATTTACATGTGACAAATTAAAACTTTTCATTCATTGACAAATTTTAATAGTTTTTGTAGTTAAAAGCGTCGCATTTTAGACATTCTATTCAAAATGTTAAAGTTCCACTTAGTATAATATAATTTTCCCTTGTCATGAAAAGATAAAAGATACATAAATCTGTATAACGACTAAACGATCAATAATAAACTGTCAGTCATCATATAAGTACTCATTCTTAGATTTTACAATATAATCAATAATTTTAAACATTTTATCACTCTTTTTTACCTGCATAACTTTCAAGGCTTCCGAGTTTTGACCAGTTTCCAAAAATGCAAGAGTAAGTTCACATAAAGCAACTTGTTTACCCCATCCAGAGAGACTAGATGAGATTTTGATAACTACCAAAAAAATGTAACACATGAATCGCAGAGAGAAAATATAACAAGCTGTTACATATGAAATTTTTTTGAGTAACATTATAAAAATATCCACATACATAGAAAAACGTCTCAAAAAAAGAAAGTAATTTAGTAATAAAGGTTCAGCGAATTAAAAATAAAAAAGTTACTCAGACTTTTTATATGTAATGTAAAGCAAAAAATCAGCAAGCATAGTGTGATTGCATTCAGAAGCGATTCGATTTTATATCCTCAAAAAAAAGAAGGGAAGGGAGAAAAAAATTACTCTGGAGAAACTCCTTTAGAACAGCTAAATATCCAAATATGCAATTATAGTTTTCTTTAGACAAGTAATTGATTGTATTCAAATCGAAAAACATTCTTCAACTTTATTTTAGGTTATGAAATGAGGTTTCATTACTTTTCTTTTGTTGCAACAATATTGTGCTCACTTATTAAACATTTTTTAAAGGTTTGGAATTTTATATCAAAATACTGTTATTAATTTTACCACTACTTTTCTAACAATAATCTCCTTCCCTAAAAAATTACTAATTTTTTTCTCAATAACATTTAAAATTAACCATTTTACATTTAATGTAGCTAAAACTTTAATTTTTTAAAAAATTCATTCCTCTGAATAAGCTTGAAAAGAATGAGAATCATGAATTTTAAAAGCACAATTGCTTTTTTTTACAATTAATATGAGTGTAATTAATTTAAA
>BMAU01015658.1:0-14273 GCA_019973935.1 Trichonephila clavipes | reverse complement strand
TAAATATAAACTTAAAATTATATTTTTCAATTTAATTTCCTTCAGTGTGTAATATCTAAAATATTACTCTTATTACCCTCACATATAATATTTCTGTTCAATCTTTTGAGAAATGTGAACTCATAGAACAAAATAAGATATTCAAGATAGCCAAACTTAATTTGTTTTAATATGCCATTTAAATTTTCATTTACATATTTAATTAAACACAAAACAAATATTTTTAAAAATAGCCAACAAAAAAAATAGTCTTATAAAAGTTAAAACTCTTATTACACACAAAATACTGAAAATTGCATTTAAATGTAACTATGGAATTACCCTTTTCAAGATCTGCATGACTTTCAGAAATAATGCACTTTTTCAAAAGTGTTCTTACACACGGTGCAACTTGGTAATTTCTTACACATTTCTCAAATTCCTCAATGGCATTTTCGAAATCATTTCTGTAATTGAATATTTCAAAAACATTTAATTTTGAGAATAAAATACATTTATGAAAAATCAAAGTGCAATTGACATATTCATTATTTCATACTCAATGAATATAAATAATATAATTCAGTAAATATATATAAAACCCCAATTTTTTTTTAAATGTACAGCCAATCAAGATTATGCCTGAGTAACTTAAATAAAACTTGGACTTTTCAAAAATGCATTGAGACATTAAAAAAAATTCTATAAATATTAGTCTTCGGATTTACTTATTACATTAAGGTTGCAATTCATATTTACTTCATCACTGTGAAACTGAAATTCACATTCATTTTATTCCTTTTTTCTTTTGAAAGAAAACTTGTTCAATGCACTGATATTTAAAAAACCACATGATTCTTTGCTTTAAAATTTTACCTTAAGCTATTTAACATCAAAGTTTTTGAAATGAATTACAGTTGGACCATGCTTTAACTAATTGATTGGGACTGAAAATTTTACACTCGGTTAATTCGGGGTTAATCAATATAACAGGATCCTAAAAAGTACAACTTTTTTAATTTACTTTTCGTAAATTCTACAATAAGTAACTAAACATAAAATATCCAAAGTCAAAAATCAAAACATTTTTTATTCAGCTGTTAAAGATACTGATAAGATCAGAGGTGTTTGTGGGACCCCAAAAAATCCCCTGAAACTTTTACGGACTTACTACTGACATTTTGGAGTTTCGAGAAGGAGGGGGGGAGAAACGAAAAATTATAATTATGAAGTATTGAATGACCTAATTATAAAAATTCAATGAATTACTTTTTTTGCAAAATTAATAACCATAAATTTTCAAACATATAAACTACTACTTTTTATGTAAATATTTACCCAGCAAACAAAATTACCCAGATCAAAATAAATAATTCATTATTATTCCTACTTCCTTTTGAACGACGATCCCCGGAATTTCCGGGTATCGAAGTTCAAAATCCCCGGAATTCCGGGGTTTCCCAGGAGCACAAACACCCCTGTAAGATTGAATGAGATAAGGAATTTCCTATTCTATTCAAAACTCCCGAGACAGTTTACACTCATAATTCACCCGCATCCATAACGTCTAATAGGTTGCACCCTTTTCCGTCAAAATTTGCAGCTTACAAGAAAAGTCTTTTTCTGTTCCAAACAACAACAAAAAATGCGTCATTTGAAAAAAAAATCCAAATTTTTTTAAAAAAAAATTGCCTGTTGAAATAATTTGTTAATTTTTCATTTATTAATTGTTAAAATATGGGGGGGCCTTCATTTTGATCTGGTGGGGAGAGAAAAATTCGTTAAATAAGGATTTGGTAAACCAGGGTGAGTGAATGTGAGATTTTATGGCGCAAGAGCCAAATCTGGCTATACTGTGCCAAACATTTGTGTAAATCTGTGATCTAGACAGGAAAAGAAAGAAAGGATAAATTGAATGATAAGAAGGAGGGTCGAAAATAGAGAAGGATCACTAGGGTACCCCATGTTTGTGAGACCTGTGTTTACCAAAGATAGTAAACCCCTTGGGAAAAGGAAAAGATCACTAGGGTACCTCGGGATTTGGTAAACCAGGATTCGACTTATTTCAAAATCCATACTGCTAAACAGAATATCTCTTTAATGAATTATGTTTAAAACTAAAAAATGAAACAGAATATTTATTATTGGATTATGTTAAAAACTAAAAAAAGAAACAACTTTCAAAATCATTTTTTTTAAAAAAACAAAAACCAAGTTTATTTTTTTTCACTTCTAAACACAAAGCATTGTACAAAAAGAACCGTAACTTTTTTGAAACTGTACTGACATTTTTGAAACATCATTAATGTACATAACAAATGAAATTTATATTCATTTAGCTAACATGAAATAAGTTAAAAGGAATTCAATATGATTTTAAAAGATAATTTCTATACTTCCCAATGAAAAACTTTTTTCCTACACAATACTGTATTAGCAAGAGGGAAAATGACCAAAATTAATACTCATAAATAGAACATTGTATCACTTTTTAAAAAAATATAAGCAACTGCATCAGTCTCCCCTCTCTAGGAAACTTTTAAAACTAAAAGCTGAAGAATTAATAAAGCTTTTCATATGGCATAATGTTTCAAGTGTCACACAAGAGATAATACTGTAATCATAACAGCAGTGCATGTTTACCCATTGGGCGGGCGCCCTGGATAAACTGTACTTAACCAGGTTTTCTGGTGATAAAAATTGCGATCAGCCAGTGTAAAGGGGGCACTGTCAATCTTCTGTGCCCAGGGCCAAAAATGAGCTTAAACCAGCACTGCATAACAGAATAAGAAAAATGTACCTACTTAAAAAAATAAAGTATCCACAGTAAGAAATACGTACCTGTATAAGTGATATTTCACAAGAGGTTCATAAAAAACAGTTGAATGGAAGGTATTAGCATGAGGTAAAAGAAAACCTTGTAATTTCACAACAACATCCATGTTTCCAGTTTCAATAGCAAGAGCAAATAGTTTTTTTATGCTTCTTAACAGTAATTCTTGCGTACCAAAACACAGCAGTTCTTGACATTCAATCTTGATTACATCTAAAGCTTCTTTAGATTCATGAAAAAGAAAAGGTAGTGTAAAAACTATTAAACTATCGACAAATAATGAATAGAAAATGACAAATTCGTCTTATTTTTGTAAAAGTAAGATAACCACTTATTAACCCATTAGAAACAAATCACGCTTTCAAAATTGCTCCAGACTGAATTTTTAGACATATTTGAGCATAAATAACATAACAAAAGTAATTTTAAAGTCCTTTTGATTTAGGTGTGAAAATCTTCCTACCTGAAATAAATTTAATTTATAATCAACAATTAACAGTATGAAAAATAAAATTAAAATTTTAGTTTAATTGAAAAATAATCAGAAGAATGCTTTAAAAAAATTAAAATTTAATGTTAGGTTTTTGCAACACGAGTCCTAAATGGGTTAAGCAAAAATAATTGATCAACATTCAAAGCAAGAATGATGGTCCAACAGATTTTTGGATCTTTTGCTTATGTTTTTCCTTTTTTACCCTTTCTTTTTTCCTGCATGTAATTCATAATGCTGCTGTCAGAGAAACAGTCAATCTATTTAATTCTATCAAAATAATATGTATTCATATTTTAAAACTCAAATAATCTATTCTCAAAAGAAAGTCTCAAATTCAAAAGACATAAAAAAAAGTGTTTTGAGTAAAAAATACTTGGCTTTTCAAATTTTTACACCATCAACTCTCCTAATATCTCTGTACTAGCTATTCAAAATTTAAGAAATCAAATACAATAGCTAGTGTTTCCATGCGAAATGCTATTTCAAAGTACTAAACCTAATAAATTTTGTCTAGTTTTTCTTATTGTTACACATGTCTAATATTTGTTATATTATATTGTGTTTTGACATAATGTAATACACTTTGTGTGTATCGTATTTTCACACATTATTTTAACGAAAATTGTGTTAATGCATAAACATATAATGGTACTAACTTGTTCAAACACAAACAATTTTATCTTTCAATTTTCAGAGAAACATACAAGATGCATATAACATGTTGATTAATACATTGGTCATGATAATGTCCCTTTATTGAGATCCTAAACATCAAATTTCTTGAACTATACAACCATATTGCATCTCAAATTCTACATTAAGATTTTCCAATATTCTTCGAATTGTTTTATATATATAGAAAGCTTAAATAAAGGAACTAGTCACAAAACCTACTTACGAAATTTAAAAACAGGAAATAGAGATAATCTGAAGAAAAATACACATATGTTATGGAAGTCGTGAATCAAATGTTAGAAATAATAGTTGTTAAAAGTTTTGAAACATTTACACAGTCAAATTATTTTCAATTTAATATAAAACTTATAATCTCTATCATTTATTTCAGAACATTATGAACAAGATGCAGTCTTTTTTTTAACTACAGATCAGAGACCTTAAATAAAATATTTATAATTCAGAAGGCCAAAAATAATTATAAATTGATATTTTAAATAGGAAGTTTTATCTCAAAAATTCTTACCCTCAAATCTTGAAAATTTTATCAACAAAGCAGCATAATCTATGATTTTAACAGAGTCTAGTTTAAAAGAAGGAGCCTTTTCTTTCCTTCAATGGAAAAAAAATGCAATTGTTAAAGTAGGAAATTGTTCATTGTGAACAAGTACATTCACACACTTATATCAATATAATGAAAAAAGATTTTATTATGAAATTTGATAAATTAAAAAACCAGTTTATTCACATAACTGCACACAGGAAGAAATTTTAGGAAAATATTTCCATTCACATTGTGATATATAAATAATTTCATCAAGCAAAAAAAAAAGAAAAAAAAAGAAAGAAAACACTTACAAAAACTCATAAAACTTTTTTGCCATTACAAGGTCACTGGTTTCACAGTAAAATTGTAGTAATTGTGCACATAATGTTGGTGGATAATCAATTCCCTGCTTATCCAATTCATTTTTAAGTTCGTTTATTCGCAGAATATTCTGTAATAAAAAATCCTACTTTAAATGCATACATACAAAAAAATACTGCAAAATTTAAATCTAATAAACTAATTAATTTAAAATTTTCATGCAATAATAAACAACAAACATCATAAACCACTTGTGGGGAACATGTGGCCTTCAAATAAGCTAAATCTTGTATTGATGCAAACCGGCAAATTGCAACTTGCAAGATCACTGAGAGGTTAAATTTATTGAATTCAACTGTTCATGATCACTTGAAAGGCCCAGATTTAACCTAAAAACTTAACATATCTCATTTTCTCATGAAAAGAAATTTGAGTCTTCACTTTGACGTCTGTGATTTGCTTCTCAAATGCGTCAAGAGAAAACGATCCATTCTTAAAACGCATCATTACTGGCGACAAGAAATGAGTTGTCTATAAAATGTCAAATGCAAGAGATCAAGGAGTAAAAAAGATGAACAAGCTCAAAGCATTTCGAAAGCAAATATTCATCAAAAAAGTTAATGCTATCCATTTGGTGGGATTTCAAAGGAATTGGGTTTTTTGGGGGGAAGGGGGCTTTTACAGGATAACACCATGATTAATTTTAAAGATTAATATAACCAGCTGGAGAAACTGAATGATTCAATAAAACAAAAAAGGCCAGATTGATCAACCAAAAATGTGTAGTGTTTCACCAAGATAATGCCAGACCTCATAAATTTGGTAACTTGTAAAAAGCTTGAAAGAGATCTACTGCCACATCCACCACACTTTCCAAACCTGGCACCTTCTGGTTATTATTTTTTCCAGTATGTATAAAAAAATTTTAGATGATATATTATTTACTTTAAATGAGGTAAAAAATAACCTGAATTAGTTTTTTGCTTGCAAAGAGAACAAAAAATTTATGAGCATGGAATCCTGCTACTGCCAGAAAGATGGTAAAAAGTACTGGACTGGAATGGACAATATTTACTTTAATAAAATATTTATTCACTACACGAAAATTGCCTTTCATTTTCCCAAAAAATAAATAAAAATTAACACAAAATTACTTTCTGAGCAACCCAATAAGTTTTGGAGAAAAATTATTCTGAACTTAAAAAGAAAATAAGTATTTAAACCACATTAATGAATGTGTGTCATCTTGATTATACTCAAAACAAAAAATCATTGTAAATGAATGTTTGTGACATGTTTTTAAATTAAATGCTGTGTAAGCATAATAATAAGAACAAGATCCAAAAGAGGAAAATTTGTTACATAAAAAATACTCCTATATTCATATTTTATTTCGACTATATAGATAAGAATTTGACTTTTATAGATAAGAATATCTTCTTATATTTCTCATCTGTCTCCGCCAATAAAAATTCATTTCATTTCCTACACTATAATCCTAAATGGGTTGTTCACATTGCATAAAAAGAAGAAATGTCATATAAATGGAATACTTCTAATCTTAAAACACAAGTTATGATAAATTAATGATTTACAACACAAAACTATATGAAATTTTGGAAGATTTTCTGGTCAAAAATGCATTCCTTATTCGATTTAGATTCCTTAACAATTAGCAAAGACAACCTTAATCCACTTAGCAGACAGAACAAGAATTTAGAAATAAAATTTGAATTTCTTTAAAATGAAACCTGGTCATACCTTACAAATTTTAAAAATATCCTTCAAAATATCAACCAAACTAATTCTTTATTGAGAAGAAATGTTTTTCCTACTATTAACTTATAATAAAAAAGAAATGTACAAACACATTCTAGACATTTTCTGGTATTCAAGTAAGAAAATGGAAGGCAGCAATATCCAAAATGAAAAAAATAATAATGACTTATATCGCTGCGTTATTTTTCCATGCAAACAAATCTTTGTCAGAATTAACTACAAATCCCCTTTTTTAGTCATTTATAAAATATATAAATTGACTTAAAATTTTCATATTAAAAGGAGTAAAGAAATTCAAAGTGAAAGAAGGTTTCTCAAAGATTGAAAATTTAATAGATTTGTGAAAATAATGAGAAGTTGCATTTGTACACTTGTTTAAACGAAATTTTTATTTTAATGCCTACTTAATAAATCAAAAACAAGTTGGAAAATTTCATTAGAAATATTTTAAGCTTAATGCAACTAAATAATAACTAAAAAATGTTGAGTATTAAGATGTAGCAAAGGGGTTTTTATTAATTAAAATATCAATGTGTGTTCAAGTTAATTTTAATAAGTGGTATAAATATATATATATATATATATATATATGCTGTTTTTCATCATTAAGTTCTGGATATCATATTTTTTTATAATAAAATACTTCTCTCCATATTAACTATATAAAATTGAAGTCATGTTAAATTTTGCATAGTTCCGATTATGTGTTTCATATCTTGTCAAAATTTGAAACATTTTCTAAGTGTGAGAATTCTTCAGCTATGATGTTGCAACTTGAGAGATCGCTACTTGTAACTTATGAAAGCAATAAAATAGATCAGTGATTCCCAAAGTGGTCTGTATGGACCCCCAGGGGTCCACATATGCGAAAAAAATTGGGGGTGGGGGGTCCATGAGGTGTAAAATGGGGGTCTATGATAGTGGCTCTCATTAAACCAGATTGTGACTTTAATTTTAAAAGAAAATTTAAGCAAGTAGAAACTAGATTTTAACTATTTATTTACTAAATTTAATGAGGTTTATTTGCAGTTATAAGGTAATAGCATAAATTTTATTAAAACAAGGACTATATTTCAGTGTTTGTTTCAAGAACTAAGCTAAAGCAGTATAACACTGGAGGTCGTGAATTTTCTCAATTTGTCACAGACTATCAGTCAGCTCGTTTTAATCTACGTTTAGTATTTAAAAGCTCTTTATTCAGATTTTGAAGCTACATTTGAGAATGTTTTGACTATGCTTTGTATTACCATACTCACAATCAATTCATAAGGCCACATTGAAAAAAAATTCATATTATAATACAAACTGATTGGAATAGACCCAAACGAAGATCTTAAAGTAAAGTTCAGAAACGAATACAAGCTATTTTTGGCTTTAAAAAGACATACCTGTTGTAGAATATAGTGAGAAAGTTTTTAATTGCTTTTCCTATTGAGGAGCTTCAGCACGGTTGCCGATCTCCAAAACAAAAAAAAAGAAAGAGGGGGTGGGGGAGAACAGGTCGTAAAAACTAAAAAGAATGATACCAAATATTAAAAATTTGTTATTGAAGCACCAAATTAATCCTTCCCATTAAAAACAATTGTTTGTTGTTCAGTTGCTTTATGTATTAAATAAATTTCAATCTAATTAATTAACATGTGCTCAAGTTTTAAACACTATATTTCAATACAGTGAGAGAGAAATTTAATACTTTTAAAGTAAGTAGCTCTATTCCAGCTGTCAAAAAGACATTTAAGTTGATAAATTTGTGAAAATTCAAAATTAGGTGAGCAGGGGTCTATCCTAATCCAAAACACAAGGCAAGGGGTCTATGAGTTAAAAACATTTGGGAATCTCTGAAATAGATTATCAAAGTCAAAATATGCTTTCAAGGCTTCCATTTTTGCTTATTAACTACATCAAATTGTAAAAAGGTGACCATTATTTTTTAAAACAATTCAAATTCTTTGCAAAGAAATTACAAATTTTTATAAATTTAAATCAATACCTTCTTGTTTCTTAAATGATTAGACAAGTATTCCAACAGATATTGATGCGTTGGTAAACCTTTTTCCTACAAAATAAATAAATAAGACAACATCCAATCAATCATAAATATAATGAATATATTTTTTTAATTAAATTATTTCCTAAAATTTCAAGTAAAAAATATTAATAGTTTGTGTGTGTGTATATATATATAAATGAGAACTGATTATTTAGTTCTTCACCAAAAAAAGTCTTTGCCCCAGATTTCATCAGCAACCATAGATTGCAAAGTGGAATACAGTTAGACCAGAAATTCTCAAAAAGGAGCTTTGAGATGGCAAGCCAGGAAAACACAAGAACGCGACCAAACACTTCTTAAAATACCATAAGCAGTGACTGCTCATTAGTATACTCACTAAACTTACTATAACTTATTTAAGTAGTAACACTCATAAAAACATATTTACTTGTTAATATATCATAATCTTGTATACATTAATGTCACATACATACATGTTCTGATTCATGTGGAATGTTTGACTAAATCATCCCAACAATATACCAAAAAATAGGTAGATTAATCTTTAATTACACTAATAGTTTAGTTAATTTAAAAAAAAGAAAACAAAAATAATTACAATCTAATATTAAGTACAATGTAATTTATAACAATAAATATTTTATAATTTTCTATAAAATAATAAATATTTTGTAGGTATTAGTTCTATTGGTTATAGTATCACCATTTGTAATTTGATAAAGGAGTTTTAAAGGTTTATATACACATACACACAAAAAAAAGCCACGTTTCAATGAACTCCAAAGATAAAACCCTCTCATAATGAGACACCAATTCAAAAATATAAATCAATGTACCAGAACAAATAAACATGTTTACAGTGCATCAAAGAGTAAATAAAAATAATAATAAGTAAAAATAAATAATTACTTTTAATAACTTCAATTCTTTCTCTTCTTCAGTTACAGAAAGAGATGAAAGTTTCTATAAAATGAATATAAATAGTAATGCAAAAATTGTATAGAATTCAAATAAAAATTGGATTGCAAACACAAAATTGATGTTGCCATTTTTTAGAAAAAAGTTTTTACAGTAAAATACAAAAATAATTAAGATTTTATGTTAAACTATATAATATCCATATAAAAAAAGAAAAACTTTATCCAAAAATGTGCCATTATACTCAAACTCAGTGGCACAACAGCTCATGAGGGCCAGGGCCTACTGTATTCCTGCCACTATACGTGACCATTGAGGGCTGAGATGCATGAGCAGATGTCCCGATCAGGTAGTCACTCTGAAGCAAGACCCTCAAAGTTCAAGTCCCCAAGCAAGCTTGGTACTCATTTATTGAACCACTGCAGGAGGGATAAAAAGCTGAGTTGACCTTGCCGAGCCCGAAAATATAACCGCGAACCTGAGGTGTGGGAACGTGACACGCTACCACTCGGCTACTAGGCATGGGCCATTATACTACCTATTCATTCCTCACACATATACAAAAGTATTAGACTATTGCAAACCTAATAATTACAAATTTTTGACTCGGAACATATTGCTGACATTATGTAAAATTGGAAGAGGCAAATTCGAAATCAATAAAACAGCTTTAAGTACACAGTGAAAATTCATACATTTAGACAAAAAGGGAGATGAAACCTTTAACTCAATTTTGAGTACATTTACTATTTTCTGAACAAAATATTATGATGAAAATATGTTTTCATATTTAAATATAAAAGCAAAAAAATTCAGATAATATCTTTTCAGTTAAGAAAACAATATTGTGATTAAAAAAACTGATTTAACTGAGAAGAGGAGGAATGCAATTTTTATGTGAAACTTTTAATTTCTAGCAAATAATTCTACCCTTGGGAAATCCTTCAAGTAATGATCATGAACCAATGAAAGCTTTAAAAAAATCCCAATTTAATTTTAAGAATTTTTTTTCCAGATTTATTAATCTGCATCTTCATCATTAATCATTTATAATAAATGGTTGATTCTAGTGATTATGATTTAAGATCCTTTATGTGCTGTAATTGACAAAAGTACATTTACAAATATCCAAAATATTATGCACATTTGGACAGTTTTTACCATTAGCTGATTTATAAATGTAATCTCTAGAAAGGGTATTTAAGTTTAATTTTGATTGGTAACATAACATCGTTTCATTGTTCATAATTAAATGTTAGATAACCATTTAGATTTTTTTTTATCCTATACCTGTTACTCATATATCGATTGATATATGGGTATATCGATTGATAAGCGATATATGGGTATATCGATTGATAAGCGATATATATATATATATATATATCGATTGATAAGCAGATCATATATCGATTGATAAGCAGCCAAATACAATGAAGAATGATAAAAACCGTCACCAAAGGCCTAATCGATAAAATTTAGAGAAAAGTTTTGAACCGCAGGGCATATACTGAGGTGATCTCCAATCAAAGGTATACCATAGTCACTAAACGGGCAGGAATCGAATTTGTCATCCCTATTCAAAACAGGTAATTCTGTAAATAGTCATAACCAAAGTGAAGTCTAAAGCAGACCACATTGACTTCTCTATGCTAAAAACTAGAAATTCTTGTCGACTTATTCAAAAAGAAATTACATTTCTTTCTTGAAATCTTCAACAACAACCCTAATCAACTTTTAAAATATGCATCTTAGCTACTTTTTTAAAGAAATTCACACTTATGTATCACTTGTTCCTTTTTGTGAATTTTGAAAGCACACAAACTCTGTTTACACAGAAAATCAAAGAATATATTGTTCCTGGATATTTCATCTTTTTTCCATAGACTGATACTTATTAAAAATTTCACATACTTTTTAATTAGCCATTGTATCCAATTTGTTTTAGAAGCAATGCAAATTGTTTGACATAAATATTTAAATAAACAAACACACAAAGTAAAAGACTTCAAACATTTTAATATATACTTACTTAACAACATATAAAAAAAGATTAAAAAACAAATTCAATAATTCTTTTGAATTAAAGGACAATAAAAATATTCAAAACACAGAATACATATAAATTTTAATTCATACAGCAGAACCAAAGTCGAAATAAATAAAGGAACTTTTTAAGGTAATTATGAATAACTAAAGCACCAAAATAAAAGTTGAAGTAAATTATAATTAGAAAATAAAGTTAGCTAAAAATCTGCCCAAGTTTACAGCAAAAATTCAAACACATTCAGAATACAAAGAAAATAAAATACATTTAAAATCAAATATAAATTGAAGTATTTACCACATTCATTGAATAATTAACTGAAGTTTTCAGTTTTTTTACATAAACCTATAAAAGAAATTTAAAATATTACAATTTAAAAATCTATAATCTACAAATTAGATATGACAAAGTCAGCAGTTAAAATTTTATGCCCATAGAAAATAAAATTAATGAATACAATACAAATATTTGTCAAAAATATCAAATAACTAATACAGAAAAAGATATATTACACTGTTCTTTGAATATAATAAGCCAATTTAAAATTAAATAAATTTATTTAAATATTATCATCTGATTTAATTTATTATTTGAAAAAACTTAAGAATGCATAAGGAAAATTATCAGATAACATTTACTACAACAATAAATGCCAATATAGTTATTTTACCGTACATTACGATTAAAATTATATCTTTATAACCCAAAAATGAAACTAATGCTTATAATCTGGTTTACAAGTTCAAAGTAAATCTAAATTTTTAAAAAATGCAAATTTACTCATTTTAGCTTTGTTTAAAGGAAATAGGCCTGTGTTATTTGTCTTGACTTAAAACAAAGTATTTTTATAATTTAATATAAAATTGTTTTAATTTATGAACTCATATTTTTGTTTGACTCTAAGAATGACATAATCTACAAATATAACATTTTATGTGTGTATATATATATAGCCGACTGGGTGGCATTGTTGGTTTGTAGTTAGCTGACCTTCCATACTAAAGGTTGCGGGTTCGACCCTGGCACACGTCGGTGGATTTGCATGATGCAGAAATCAACAGTGGCCATATTGTATGATTATGCAGCATGTAAAAGATCCCTTGGAGTTCCCCTTTAGCTTGGGTGTTCTTGGAAATATGAAATTCCTAAGTTCAATTTCGCATCATCATAGCTCAGGTGCCTCCGTCTGGGAAGGAAACTGGGCATCAAAATCACTTGCGGCAATTGGTATCACCTATATAGTGCTGAAGTAAAAAGTGATACCAGCTCCTGGGGAATAAACCAGGTCTGCAAAAGTAAAAAATACCAATACGCAGCCCCATTAGATATATATACAGTCGAACCTCTATATCGCGAATTTTTCTATACAGTGCACTTTTTCCTGGAACCTTGAACATTTTACGATTTTCTTCGTAAAATAACCTCTTTATAGCAAAGTGTATTTTCTATATAACGAACTTTTTCTTTTGTGATTCAATTTTTGTTCTCCCTTTTTTTAGTGTATTTCTGAAAAAATTACAAGTTATTCTCTCTTTAACACATTTTATGGTGGTCATAAATCTTGAACTGGTTTTATTAGATCCTAACTTGTCGAGAGCAATAGAGTTCTGGACGTTTCATCGAAGAAGTGCAATCTTTAACTCCCATTGTCCAGTTCACTAGAAATATCTTCGATATCCTCTTTCACCCTCAGTGGAGTTGTCCCATGTTCTAATTATAAAATAATGCATGTTTAGTATTACTTGTATGCTTTAAATTATAAAATGTCCTTAAAATTCATTAATTTTAGTATAAAATTGTTTTCTTATTATTGAAGATACAGTGAATTCTTTGACATTCATTTTTCTTGTTTTCCTTGCAGTTTTTCTTTCTTTCTTTTTTGATGTGGGTATGATATATAAAATAAACATATATTATTTTTTAAAAAAGTGTGGATAACTACTTTTTTTAATATATGGTGTTTATGAATTAAAAAAAATTATGTGGCTTACAAAGTATATTAAAAAATTAACCTCTATATAACGAATTTTCCATATAACAAACTTTTTTCCGGGATTTAGCGGCTTTGTTATATAGAGGTCCGACTGTATATAGAAATTTAAAGAAAATGTTGACTTGGATAAAAGTGTGCTGGCAAGTCTGATAGCACAATATTACTATTAAATATTTATTACATGATTTTGTATGTGAAATTAGGAACAAAGATAAAAATTAATAGAATGTATCATCAGCTTTGTTAGTTATGATTCATTAGCCAGTTCGAAATTTATGTTTGACAAAGACTATAATTCTGATTTATAAAAATTAATTTTACCAAAAGCATAAACCATAGTTAGTGTCATCCATAAACTTATCAATAAAACAACATGTCATCTAATGGTAATTATACTGAGATTATGCTGCTAAATTCTTTCAATTAAACAATTTTTTTAGAAATGTATAGAAGGAATTTTAAAAGCATATCTCAAAGTTCTTATCATAGAATGAACTCCTAAAACAAAATAATGCTTGAACTGTCACTAAAATGTCTGGATGGATATTTTTTCATTAAAAGAACAATAGTGTAAGGGATCTTTTTTTTATTCATTTTTTGAAAAAAATCAAAACACAAGTAACTATTATTGAATAATATTTTAAAGTTAAAATCCTTTTCCTTTTCTTTCCAAGACA
>BMAU01015657.1:0-17221 GCA_019973935.1 Trichonephila clavipes | reverse complement strand
GTATGCACTATAAAGAATGATCTGGATTCATCTAGAACCTAGAGAAACAATACATTAAAAACGAGAACAAAATTCCAGTCTTTGGATAAATCTGCCGGGGCCGGGATTCGAACCCGAGACCTGAGGAAGTTCAGTCCAACGCTCTGCCAACTCGGCTATCGGGACCTGTAGCAAATTATGCGTGCGGCAATATTATGGTAAGCTATGTATAGTGAAATTTATAAAAAGGTAGAAACATAATATGAAATGAGCATGTGAAAACAAAATATAAAATATATGAAAGAAATTTTGTATATATTAGGATAGAGAAAAAATATACTTATAATGCTGTAAAAATAACACAAATATGACACACATACAAGCCATCTAGGCAAATAATTCTGAAAAATAACTGCTCGATGTGTTTTAAAAGTACTGTAGTTTATTTAAAAAATTGCACTGCCCCTAATTCTTGGAAAAAATATTTAATGCATAACAAAACATTTTAATTTTTAAAAATTGCATCCCTAATCTTTTCTTATAATATTTCTATTTATTTTTCAATATGTTGCAATTGGTTACTCCTAGTTTCCATTGTTAATATGAGAAATAACTAATATAAAACTTAATAATTACTATATATATGAAAAAGAGTTGTTCATATTTTCATCCAATTTATTTCTTTAGTCTTGTAAAAATTCATGAAGGAGCCAATGAGTCTTTTGTAATTTTTTTTTTATTTTTTGTACTTTCAAGTTTCATATCTCAATTACTGAATCTTTTATTCTAAGTTTCTAAAAAGTTTATATCGTAAATAATTATGATTTTGATCATTAAAATTGTGCTTTAATTAACTCAATAACATAACAGACAATATATTCTTTGGGTAAACACATTTAAAAAAAAAGCACAGTACTGTTTTTGAGTAAAAATATTCTTGATATAAAATTAGATATAATAAGAGATGTATTAAATACTCTTTTAAAATTTTAATAAAACAAATACAATTAAATACATTCTTGCACACAATTTGTAAAAAAATATTTTTAGTTAAATAATTATATTGAAATAATTCAGAAAACAAATTTTAAGAGTTTACAAAATAATTAACCATGCCTAAGACATGCCACAAAAAAAACACTTTTCACAAATAAGACACACATACATTGTAGCAATTCATATCGGCTTTCAATTAATTTAAAATTACTTTTAGCTATAAATTAATTCTTCATTTTTAATGTTCTTTTTAGTGTAAACTATGCATATGGCTTAATAAAAGTAGTCAATTTTTAAATTTACAAGCAAGGGGTACTATTTAGATTACCCTTACATTTGACAAATTAAACTTCTGCCAAAATATAGTCTCAACACATCAATGCAAAGTATTCATTCTAATTCCTTCTTGTGACACTTAATATTAAATAAAGGATATATTAATTCAAAGTTCTCAGTTCAGCTACATTACAATGAATTTTTTAATCATAGAAAAAATCATTTAATGCTTGTAATTCCTCTTGCTATTTAGATTATTAACCCCTTAACTACCGTGGAAAAGTTACAAAATTCATCCCCCAGTGCCACCGTTTTTCCTAAAGGTGCGCGTTGTAACGTGGTTTGTTGAGGGAAAAGAAAAGAAGTGTTTTTCCTCACAAAAGCTACTTACTTTTTCTTTAGAAAAGAAAGAAAAAGAAAAGGATAAAATAATAAAATGAAAATAAAAAATATATATATCTAGAGTTACACAATATAATAAAAAATAAATTATCTGTCCTGTGGATATATCCTGAAACATGACGGAAAATAGTCATCAAAATCACTCACATCACTGTCAGACATTTTCGTAAAAAGATCTATTTCGCACAATGAACGAAAACGGAAGCAAAAGAAGAATAAAATAAGCACGACCTACTCAAACAGAAACAGAAGTAAAAACTGCACACAGCTATGACTTTCACCATTTCAGAAACATCCCCTTTTTTTAACAATACCCTATCCCTCTTTCTGAAATAGGAAAGTTCGTTTCAAACATTGTCAAGGTCATTTTATGGCATTCCAAGGCCGTGCGAGCAGTTTTCTTTATAGCAGCACAATGCAAAGGATCGTACTTCGGAAAGCAGTAGAGTGGGGCGTATATATACGCCAGTGGTAGTTAAGGAATTAATTGGTTTTTAAAAAATATGAATTTAATATTATTGAGAATAAAATTTCTTAAAACTAATCTATTGATCATTTTCTGCTGCAAATAAAAATCCTGATTCTTAAACAGTGAACTTGAAGAAATGCACTTGACATCTATGTGAATCTAAGTTTACATTCAATAAACATTTGGATACGGAATAAATATTTTGTATACATAAATTTTTACTTTTTCTCTAATTCTCTTACAAATTACACATAACTTTAATTTTATATTAATGACTTATCTTATAAAAAATCAGTCAGTATCACCATAAACTGGAGATATATAAACATTTTGAAATAATTCCAAGTTCAATTCTTTATAGAAGTAAAACATTAAAAGTATGAATGAATTTTTCATTTTACACAATAAAATTAAAGGTATTTAATTCATTATAAATTAAATCAATTTAACTGAACATACCAGTAATTCAGGCTTTTTTGCTCTTAAGATGTTTGAACAAATATCTATACTGAGTTTGCTGCACTTAAATTCCTGCAAGATGAATAAATATGTATATAAACTACAATACAAAAAATGTATAAGTAAAACATTTCATATAATGTTATCAATTTAATATAATGACTCACACAAGTTAATGAAGTGTTTAGCTATTATTTAAAAATCCTATGACAAAAATGCTAATGTTTATTTTTCTTGATGGAGAAATTTATCTTTATTAAATAAAATAAACATAATTAATTACTGAAATGCACACAATTGGAAAAACACACAATTATGTAATATAAATAAAATAATTAAGGAAAGCTTAAATATGGGAGCTCAAGATAATATATTCAGTCATTAGTACAAAATGAATTAGTGGAAAGTGTGCTTTACATCTTGATATAAAATCCATTTAGAAAAATTTATACAGCAGATACAAGAATATAAACAAATTACTCTGAGTTTTTTGTTAAATCAGCATACGTTTAAGAACACATAGTCAAGAAGAGCTGCATTAGAGCAAAAAGTTGGCATTTAGAGCAAAAAGTTCTCTAAAGAAAACTGAAAAGATTTTATAAGAGTAGTTCAGTATAGAATTAAATACATATAACTATATAAAATCTTTTTTTAACATACAAACTCACCTGCCTGAAGTCAGAACAAATAATACAGCAGTATAAAAAGGTAAATTTAATTTTGAATTCCAAAAAGCATATTTCTTAGAAAAAATTAGAGCAAATCATTTTTCAGGAATTCTTGTTCATCTACTTCATTTACAAAATAAGGATTATTTTATTTATTCTGCATAAAACACAGTACAAATAAGATAAAATATTGATGCTAAAATTGTGCACATAAATCATATTAAAAATAGTGACAAAAATAAATGAGAAAATCAACACAAGTAAAATAAAAAAATTACCGTAAAATCTGGTGTACAACGCGCACCTATACTTTCAAGCTGCATTTTTAGTTTTTAGATATATTCGCTGTATAATGCGCAATCTGAAATATATGTACGCAATGCTCTTATGTTTTGAAGTCATTTATACGAGATATTATTCCAAGCTTTTAAAAAAAATAGCATACTTTTTTAGAACTGCAATCGTTTAAATTCATAAGGAATGTCTTTTCAGTATTTTGATACATGTAGAATTTAATTTTTTCTATGCTCATCTTATTTCTTTATTTTTAAAGCTCTCATTTTTATACCCGGAGTAAAACACGCACCCGTAAATTTCAGTCTTATTTTTTGTGTTAAAAGAGCGCGTTATACCCTGGATTTTACAGTATATAAGAAATATTCACACTTTTAAAATTACCTCCTTCAAAGTATTATGAAGAGCTTCAAATAAAGATGGATTTGATTGAATTAAAAAAGCTAGATTTTTTCCACATGAAACTAGAAAGGAATAAAAACAAGTTGTAAACAAAATAAATTTTCAAAAATTCTCTCAATGAAACTTTAAAGCATAAATAATAAAATATAGAAAATATCAAATAAAAGTTAAAAATATTTTGTTCACCAATAAAAAAAAATTTCAACAAGCAAATGTATATTAAGCACCTTGATACATACGAATAAATGTATGCAATACTTAAAATTGATTACATTATGAAAGATAATTATCTTGCTTAAGCTAATTAAGATTTGTAAAAAAATATTTTGAAATTTATTTATTCACACTGTTTCTTTTCTAAGTTATGGAGAGAGGGTAAAATAAATTGTTTACTAAGAAATTTTGAAATGTACACATTTAAAAACCTAAAGAACAAAGGTATGAACTGGATATGTATTAATAATATGATTGATGCTTTTGCATAATTACTGAGTCATGTCATAAGTTTTAACACCAAAATTAGAAATCGTCTGCTGTAACTCAGACAAAGCAGACAATTATAAATTTCATCATTGGAGATCATCTGCAGTATTCTTCAGAGCATTCTAATCTTTCAAGTATGTTTTTCTAATTTAATCAAGCTTGTGTTGTTGTTGCTACTAATGGCACCTGATCGGCAAAGGTCAGATCAAGGCCCACAAAATTGATCACGGCAAAGAGCCAAGCGACGCCTGTCGTTAGCCGTGGCTTTGAGAACTATACAGGGGACAGAACGATTTTGCTCGGTTTCACCCCAATTTTGAGCGAGGACATCCCGGGGTGGACATGGGCCTACCACTTCTCTTCCCCTTCCACCAACCTTATGAGAGGACTCGCAACTCGACGGCTACTTACAGTACCCCATGTCCTATGAAGGTCCTATCCATTTACAAACATCCATGTCGTCTTCTCCAGGATTTGAACCCAAGCCAAATGGGACAGCAGTCAGCGTTACTAACCACTATATCAGATGGGCGACTTAGTCAAGCTTTAACACATCGAACAGAAGCGGGTAGCAATTATTTAAGGTTTTTAAACATTTAGACATAAAAAATGTATTAATTTAATGAGCTATTAAGAGATTTTCGGATACCAACAAAAATGCAGACAGTAGTAGATCGATCATCTGTGCTCAGAGGGAACACTAGCTTTCGTTAAAACAGTCAGGGAGAGTCGTTAATCGAAATCCTTGTTGAAAGAAGATTCTTCTTGCTGTGGTGGTGTCAAAAAGAAAAATGCATCACACTGTAAACAAAACCTTGAAGAGGTTATCGAAGAATAACTCTCTGGTCATTTTTTCCAAAAGAATTAAAGCACCAGAACTACCTCAAAGCACATGCATTGTCGCGGAGGCACGTACATAATGGCCACCGAAGAATTTTGTTTACAGAGGAGAAAATTTTTGATGTTGAATAATCTTTGAACAATTAGAATGACCATGTATACTCAATGAGACCTAAAGAAGCTTAAGAGAACAAAATATATGAGTAGAGGGCCCCTTGTATGGTTTCTGTATGGGTTTAGTGGGGGTCTCAGCTATAAAGGTGTCTCAGAGATTCATTTTTGCAAAAAAGAGGTAAAAAGCACAGCAAAAGTTTATCAAGATAGTATCCTAGAACAAATAGTGAAATCCCTGAATGTAAAGCCGTTCAATGAAAATTACTTGACTTTTCAACAAGACTACTCCAGCTTATAAGTCAAAGGCAATTTGGCTTCCTGAAACAAAGATTGGCCTTTCAACAGTCTGGATTAAAATCCACTTGCTTATAACTTATGGTCAGTATAGGAGGCAAAGGTGAGCTAAACACACCATCCTAATGAGAAGTTCTGTAAAGAAAACAGTAGTGGAAATTCCCTCAGAGATAGTGTGTACCTTGATTGACTGGCAAAAGACTAAAGGCCTATGTGAAGTCAAAAGGTCATCATTTTGAATAAAAACTGCAATATGTTAATTTTAAAGATAAAATAAAACTTTAAGATTTAGTTTTAAATTTGATAGAATAGTTTTATATTATTTTAACTCTTTTACAGTTCATCAGAACTTAAGACACTTAAGTTAGAGGATTTATAAAGCTCTGAAAAAATAATTAGATGACTAATTGCTGAGAACTAAAAAAAATTATTACTGTTTAGCAGATGTTTTTATTTAATAGAATTAATGTATTAAATCAGTGGTCTTCAAACTTTTTTTGACTCATGAAACCTTAGAACTATAAGGTGTTTATGGGAACCCCTTTCTCTCCCCCACTCCATTAGAAGAATATTCCTTTAAATATTTAAAGTACATCAACATGTTATAGGTACTTTATGGAACTACAGTTTTAAAAATACTGTAAATGTTTAATTTTTTTTACATAATATATTCTTATAATTTACTCACACATTAATAATATTAATTTATGATCCAAGTGTCACCTACTCAAGAATTACATTTAGTAACTGGGATGAGTGTTTGAATTTTTTTATTCAAACTATCAAAGTCTAGGTCTATTGAATTAATTTGCAGTTGCATTTTATATTTTGAATTTAATTCGTTTTTATAATTTGTTTTTGTAGCCACCCACATTGAGAGAAATATTTTTCACTTAATTTCATTGCTCTGACTGATATCAAAATTTTTATATCTGAGTGAAAAATTCTGTGTACTTTGTATGAATTAGTACACATAAAATTTAGGAGCTATTCTTGCTTAAATTCAGATTTTAACATCAAATCTGTTGATATGCTGACAAGTTGTTCCCTCTTCATCATTCTAGGTGTTTTTTCTACAAATATAAAAAGGTGATATTGAATTAGAAAACTATTTAGTTGTACAAAACATTGCACTAACAAGAGTAAAATTATGCTGTTGAACCCAGGATAGCAGAAAATAGAATATTCACAATCTAGTAGTTAAAAAATCATTTTAATATCATTTTTATTATATTACAATAAAAGTTTAAAAAGTATTACAAAATATAGTTACATTATGTGTAAGCAAAATTTCATGTTTTAATGATTGGGATGAGCCTTAGAAACATGTGGTTATACAGACTTCATAGAAAACGTGAATCCATTTTGCACACAAATTTATTATTTCAATTTAGATTTTTATTGTGACTCATGGAACCCCTGGGTATGCCTCGTGGAACCCTAGGGTTCCTTGGAACACAGTTTGAAGACCACTGCATTAAATGAATGAATGTATTTATGAATTAAAAATGTTTTCATTTTAAGACACAAATTTCACAAAAAGAGAAACACATAATTTATAAGAAAATTATGAAAACAGTAAAATTTAAGTACAACAAAAATACATAATTACACAGTACAATATTCAATATACATTAGGTTCCCATAAAATAAGCTACAACTAAAACAACCCACAAGCTAGCAAAAATTTTATAGTATATAATGGATTAAAATAAGATAAATCATAAAATATATCAAATGAATTTAAGGTCATACCTTCAGGATTATCATCTGTCAATTTTCCATTTTGCAACACAAAGTTTAAGACCTAAAAAAATATATGTTTACACATTAAGTTCAATATGCAATTTGTAAAGATTGTATAGATTAAAAACTAAATTACAAATTGTGTTATCAGAAAATTAACTAACCAAATATATTATTTCAAGATTAAAGTAGTTCATTAACAAACTTCCCGGCAATTAGATTAACTTTTCATTACAAGAGTACTCTCTTACAGTGAAACAAGAAAAGGAAGTTATGCATTTAATTAGTTCTAAGATTTCTTCATCAAAAAATAACTATTTCTTCAAAAGTTTAACCACAGACATAAAATAAAACAATGCAATTGATAGGTTTTCAAAAATTCTGATAGTTGTTCAGAATTAAGTAATTCATAATAGGCATTATTGATATCAATCAACTTTAAATTTATACAAAATAAAATGTTTCAATGCACAGATATCTGTCTAGATTATGTTAAAAGAAAAATATTCAGCAAAGTATAAAACTTGAAAGAAAGCATTCATAATGGAAATGAGCAATTCTGTTATATTTATTTTTTAAAAAAAGTATATTTTTATGATTTTTCAAGTTTAGAATGGAACATAAAGAATGAACACAAAGAGAATTTGCAATTTAAATGAGAAAAAAAAATGGTAAAAATTTCAGATAAGAAAAAAATATGATAAACTTACACTAGTCATCCATTCATAATAACAAGAAACTATTTTTAATGATTTTATTTTAAATTCTTCAAGTGATTTAAGATCACATCCTCTGGTTATCACTTCCAAAAGAATTGGAAGTGGAAAAAACCATCAAGCAGCAGTTTCCATTATTCCCCAAAGCTATTTTTATTTGAAATAAAATCTTAACTGTGTTTGTGTGTGACCATCTATTAATTACATTTTTACAAAAACCAGGTTATTATGAGCTTTTAAAATTACTCAAGTATAGAGCCTGTGGAACACTAATTATGACTTCTGTGATTTGTTTTAAAATAATTACTTATTATATAAGATGAATAAAATAAAAAAATCTTGCAAATGGTTGAAAATCATTTTTTTTCTAAACACTAATTAATATAATTGATTCTCCTAAAATTTCATGATCCATAAATTTTTCAACCAGTAAAAGTGCAAAAAATATTTTTAACCAAAACAGAAAGAAAAAAATGCAATAAATAAAGTTACATTTAAAAAAAGCAAGCTAATTCCACTACTTAAGGAAGTGCTTTGGCAAAACATGTCTAAAGTAAAAAAAATGTACCTTGTAATATGCGTTATTCTCTCTCTCAGACATGGATATAAGTTTTTTCAAACTGAAACTTGGATGAATACTTACTGGATACTTTTCAACTAAAAAAAAAGATAATTGTAAAAAAATGTATGGCGACACACATATCAATCATAAAAGTTAACGAAGATGGAAAATAGCACAAAGAATATAATGCATCTAATATTCAACTCTCCATTGCTCTTTATTTTCTACTTTCTTGATTTCTGATGCTGAAGTTTTTAACAATTCCGTTTTATTGTGAACAAAACTAATCAAAATTTCATCTACATCAATCTAAAGTACAACAGTTATATATTGAAAAGACTGAGAACTTTAAAAAAAAAATCAACTGCAAACACATTTTTAAAATGAAGCAATTTGCTAAGCTTTAGAAGGAAAAAATGAATTAAAAATTATCAATATTGTTTATTTGAATAAATCACAATATTCTACTTTTAAGAATCCTCTTCCTTCAAGAAATGAATAAAAAAAAAAAGAGAATGTAACAAATTTGTTCAAACATGCCTTATACAAAAAAATCTTCTAAGAATATAAATTGTAAAGAACAGAAGATATTTTACAATTTAATTTTGATGTACAATTCACTTAGATGTAGTAAAGACAAAAATATAACTAGAAAATTGTTGCATTTATATATATATATATGTGTGTGTGTGTAATAATTCCCTTTAGTACCCTTTTAAAATACTTTTATTCTTTGGTTCAGGACTAACCCGATAATTTTAATTGTAATCGAATAGTAACATTGCATCAGAAACTCGCCCCCACCTGTATCTGATTAATCGTGGCTCCTGTTAAAAAGGAGTCACGCAAACTTCACAGCCGATACAAAAAGCAAAAGTTTTTGTAATCATTTTCTTTGTCTTTGTCCTGTGAAACCTTGCTGCTGTTTATTGTTTCTGCTATGTGAATGTATTTGTTGTTAGTCATACGAGAGTCTAATGTAAAATAAAATGCATAACCTGTAACATGATTCCTCATCAATACAACATCATCCACATGCACTTCCATTCTCAGCCAAAGGATCAACAATCCATTAATTACAATACAAAATATTATTCGCCATGGTGTTATATATGTATACAGACCGTATTTACTCAATTCTAAGCCGCACTTTTTCCCCAATGTTCCTCACACATGTGTGAATGACTTGGTCTACTTCATGGCTTCTTTACTTAGTATTCTGGAGTTATGGGGAATACCTGATTTTTAAAATCATTTTTTTTTTTTGTTGTTGTACTTCCAACATGAACACAGCATTTTGTTCTTCAGTATAATTGTATTTTGTGTTAAAGCCCTTTGGATGAGGACGATTTGACTGAACTTATGACAGTTCAAGATAATATAGAAGTTGATAATGAAGAAGTCGAAGGTAAAGTTCAGCTCTTAACAGCTGATTTAATTTACGAGGGCTGGAAATTTGCTACAAGTATGGAACAAGATTGTCCTGCTTATGAACCAGACATAAAGCATGCATTAAAATTCAACGTAATCTTAAGTTTTGTATTGTAGGGTATCAAAAATTTTATAAGCAACTTGAGAAGCAATTTTCAATGCACACTAATTTCATTTATTTATTGTAATAAAAATTAATTGCTTTTGTAATATAAATATGTATCATGGATTTCTTTATTACTCTTTTTGCAAGGTTTTTTGGGAAAATATTTAGAGTTTTTTCATCTTGCACAATTTTTCAAAGTTGTAGAACATATTCCCAAATGTTTAATATTTTGCATATATTTTTTTAAAAGATTTTTTTTGCACGATTTTCTTATTAACGTATCTATTGTGTAAAAAAAAACTTTGAAGCAATTTCAATAAGAATTTCTACACAATCAAAAATATTTCACTATCAGAAAAAGAAATGAAATCTTACTCAAGAAAAGAGCATTATCAAATTGCTTTTCAAAACAATAGTATTGAAAAAGAGAATCAATTGCTGATGTAGATGAATGGCCGGTTTCCTGAAATAAAAAGGTTTAATTTTTATAAGAAAAGAATGAGATAACTTTCATTTAATATTATAGGATTTACTTATCAAAGGGAAATTTAATTACAGAAAAAGGTATTAAGTATTTCCAAGAATAAGCTACAATTTCATATTTTAAGGATCCAATTAAGTTGCAGAAATGATAAATTATAAGCAAAATAAAAAAAACTGTACCAAATGAAATAAAAATTGCTACGTATATTTACCTGAATTTTAAAAATTACAAGTTCAGGGTCTGAAATCGAAACAGCAGGAAAGACATAATCCAAGTAAGTGAAAAACTCTGGTGGAATGCCTAGACTAAACATTTTCCTCAAAATCAACCAAATTCCTACATATAAATAAGCATTATTTTTTTTTAAAAAAAAAGCAAAAATAAAAACAGGTTGTCAATTAAATTTAATAAGAACAAAAGATAAATTGTGCTAATGCATGAGAAAAGTACTCTTAAAATACTATGTAACAAAAATGGCTACAGCTATTTGATATTTTTAAAATATTCTCATTCCCCTTAATATACCAAGAGATCAACAGCTCAAATATAAGCACACTTTACAAGAACAGAATAAATTTCTCAAGGGTTAATGAAGTGATAATTTAGAAATAGCAGAATCTAAGGGTGGAAAAACTATCAGATCCACATATATAAATGACAGTTTATACAGCAGCAATAAGTAATACAGCTCCCACCAACTATATACTAGGTGTTTCTAAAAGAATATTGAGTTTTAACACTTTAAGTATTTGTCATGTATAAGTTACAAGTATAATTCATACATTGAATGAAAGAGTAACTGAAACAGTTTTACCTACAAGTTTACAAATGTTCAATGAGAGCCCCATTCATCACACATCAAATCGATAGGCAAGTTCATCCCAAACTTTTTTCAGTGTGTCTGAGGAAATTCATGCAACATCTGCTTCCATCCTTTGTCTTAAGTCTGAAAGGTCAGCTAGTAGTGGAGGAACGTACACACAATCCTTAATGAACCCCCACAAATAAGTCACATGGCATCAGATCAGGTGACCGTGTGATACAGGCTTTATCAGGAGGCTCTTTGCAGCCAATCCTTTGATTGGGTACAGTGATATTTAACCAATCACATACTGAGAGATGCCAGTGAGACGGTGCACCATCTTGCTGCCAAATAAAAGTTATTTGGTCCACTTTCTTCCAATTGAGAAAATAGCCATAGCTTGGAGCATCAAGAAAGGTTTACCAGTTACAGCCTTGGTCATCCCATACTTTTCCCTTTACAAAGACAGCCAGTTGTTTCAAACTGATGTTACTACCTAAGAATGTCATTATTATTAGGAGGTTGACAACTGAACTTAATACGGAATGCTCATTGCACAGTAATAGCAGATTCTGTCTTTGTAAACTGGATAACACAAAACGCTTTCTGTTTACTAGTCGTCATTTTTCTAATTGATCGGCAAAAAAGGGGGGAAATTAGCATATGCTTCGCACACACATAGCAGCAAACAAACGGTTTTAGTTGCTCTTTCATTTGATGTATGAGTCATACTAATATGTTACATGCAATGAATACTACAAAATGTTAAAACCCAAATATTCTTTTAGAAACACCCAGCATATTTTCCCCCCTCAGGGGGCTCACCTTCTTTAGGTGAGTACGAGTGTCACAATCCTGAGGTACCCTAGTGATCTTTTCCTTTTCCCAAGGGGTTTACTATCTTTGGTAAACGCGGGTGTCATGACCCCGGGGTACCCTGGTGATCCTTCTCTATTTTCAACACTCCTTCTTGTCATTCAATTTATCCTTTCTTTCTTTTCCCGTCTAGATCACAGATTATATTAACGAATGTGTGGCACAGTATAGCCAAACTTGGCTCTTGCGCCAAAAAAATCAACACTCACTCACTCACCCGGTATATTTTCAACTTTCTAATACAGATATAATTTTGACCATTTTTCTGATGAATTTCAACAGATCTGTTTGTAGCATTCTATAATATAAATAACACAGATTTCAGAGTTCCACAAAAGATGGTCTCTAAAACATGTAGTGGGAAGGAAACAAGCAGAGAATAATATGTTATTTATTAATGGACAGTTAGGTGCTAAAATAGTTTTTGAACTTTTAAGGCAACACAGCACCCAACAAATCTCTAATATACCTTTTGTGTGTGTGTGCGTGGCCCATATCATTGTGCAGCTTGCCACCAAATTTCAGATCTGATAACAAATTAGTTTTTCAGTTATTTGAAGTTTTCTAAGCTTAGGTTTTGGTTTAATTTTAAAACAAATTTTAAATTTTACGCCGGATTTTACAGTAAGTTAGTAGCATTATTATTATGTACATAAATGCTTTGTGCTTCAAAACTTTTGTGAAATTATAAGGTTAAGATTAAGCTGAATAACCTGTTGTCATAAATGTTATCAATATTATACAAAAATATTTTTTTGAAATAGAAGAAATTTTTTCAATCATATTTAATTAAAGTAGTGTTTTAATGTAGAAAATACATTGGGATATAACATTTTAAGAAATTAGAGCTTTACGGGCATTTCGTTTTATGCCTTTACAAACTTTAAATGCGTTTTTCTCAGACTTTTAATTTTGAAGATGTCAGTGTTCTAAGCCCTAAGGCATTTTTTCTGTTCAAGATAGAATCTAGAAATTTTTTATATGTACTCCCAAATGTATGTTTTGTAAAAGTTTGTATAGATTTAGGTCTGAGATCTCTAGCTATTTTTTTAAAAAATGCTAAAATTAATATTTTAAAAAATTTTGTGTTTTTTCCAGGTTTTTAGCTAAAAAAATAATTATTAAAAACCAACAAGGGAATAGATTTTGCAATACATACAAACTTTTGTTTGCAATAATCTAAGAAACATAAATCATTCAAAATGATTAAATTTTAAAAATTGAGCATTTTATAAGGGTTTGAAAAAACTTCAAAAATTCCTAATTTTTTAAAATTGTAAGATAATGGCTGATCAAACTGACTTTTTACTAACAGAATCAGTTTAATAATATAATCTAAATATAAAACATAATTTAATTTTACTGTCTTGAAAAAGTTTACTGTGTAGCCTTAAATCCACAGTTAATAATATTTGAAAAGAAAATAACCCCTGTTTTTTTTTAAAGTGAGATTTATCAGACTCACAAAGTCTTATATAGAGAGAGAGAGAGATTCACAGATTAATGAGATATTTTTTATTACGTCTTTATAGTGTTTTCATTGATTGATTATGCTTATCAATAAAATATTTGATTGTAGCAATAAATTATATATGAACAAAAACTGAGAAAATAACACAGAAACACAAAATCTATTATATTTCATATGAAAGTAGTTGTGAGAGATTCCTTTGCCCTTTATGAATTAAACATTTGTCGGTAAACATTTTATGTGTATATACTAAACATAATATATAATATGCATTTCATGCTCATAATACATAAATCAAATTATTGTTATAATTTTTTAATCTATAAACATTACCCTTTAAATAATTTAACAGCTTTAAGTTTAATATTACAGTAGAATTAATACCTAAAAGTGATTTTAAAACATTTTTTTTTTTTTTTGGTATTGACACAAAAGATAATTCATTACCTTCCTCCATATTTTTGTGACAAGAAAATAAATGATGAAAATCATAGGTTCGAAGAGGCATACCCTAAAAAAAACATTTTTATTTAAAAAAAATATATAAGCATCAAAGTGCATTTCATATTTCAAAACAATACTTTGAAACATATGACCAAACATAAAACTAACTTCATTTCACTATAAAAGGAATAGTGCAAGTATATGTTAATGAACTCAATTCATTTAAAACAAGGGTGGGCAATTAGTGGCCTGCAAAGACATTCAGAAAATCCACTTTGAACCAAAATTTCATTCCCCTGAACAATCAAAGATTCGTCTTTTATTTTTCACTATTCGGAAAACAAAGTACCTGAAGGTAATCAAGTAAGAGATCTGCAGAGTTTGGAAGACAAGGTCAGAAGACTTAACAATTTTAAGAATTTAAACAATCTCCTTCCTAATTTAAAAAACAAAATAGTAGAAAAGTATGATAGGGTGCATTTGTCTCATTAAACTAATTTTACAAGTAAATGTACTTGCAAATATAGACAACATGAAATTAACCCAGAAAATAAATTGAACAAAACTGCCACAATTTAACATTATTATTTTTTTTATAATGAATGTAATTATTTTAAAAAGGTGAAGCCCTCTGGTACCCTCCACACCTACAATGTGGCCCATGAGCAAAACAAGTTACCCACCCTTGATTTAAAAAATAAATTAATAAATGTAGTTTAAAAGCAGCTTACTTAAACAGGACATTAAGTAGCAATTTTAATGCACGGTACAAACAAAGAGGAATAAACAATACTCAGAACGTGTAGATACTTTATTTGAATAAAAGAAAAAACATTAAACATAAAGTTCATTCAATGCAAAGTGAATATTAGAAATGGTAACAATATGTCAAAAATTTATTCATATGAGCCTATACTTATCAGGAAATTGCAATAATTTCAGAAGAATGATCACAGTTTGAGTTATTGATTCACAAAATCTTATGAAATATATAAGACCAATCACATTCACTTTTCCATATAATGCATTACTATATATCTTTTTAGACACAGTGGTAGCGTGTCAAGCTTCCACACCACAAGTCCGGGGTTCTATCAAACTGAGCAAGATTGACTCAGCCTTTCATCCCTTTAGTGGGTTGATAAATGACTACCAAGCTTGCTTGGGGGACTAAATACTCGGGGTTTTGATTCAGACTGACCACCTGATTGAGACATCTGCTCATGCACCTCAGCGTCTAATGGACACATATGTGAGTGAAAGAATATTAACATCGCACTGTTCAGCAACACGAGGGCATTTGGTGGCGGACCACATAATTTTGAACCATAGTCAAGCAACATGGACAACACCTGAACTGGCACCCTCCTCTCCTAACTACCACAGCACACCAATGGGAGGACATTTGAGCTTTCAATAGATTTAACATGCATCGCTCCCCTACATGGCGGTTTTTTAGTGGTACTGGGCTCGAATTCGTGATAAGGTCAGCCACGATCCAATACCTTTACCACTGGGCTACAGCGGCCTCAATGATCACAGATACTGAGATGGGCACAGTAGGCCTTGGTCTTCATAGGTTGTTGCGCCACTGAGTTTATATATATTTAAGGGAAAAATTACAAAGATTCTTTTAAAATGTGTGCTTTATTTCTCCATATGTAATGGCAAAACACGTTTTGATATAAAAATAAAGCATAATTCTACATCTATCGAGTAATTAAATTTAGGAGATCATGTTTAGATTAAATTTCCATGAATGATAGAGCTATAACTTAGCGGTCAACAGATCAATATTCAATTTGCTGAAAACCAACATGAAGAATAATATGGGTAGCTGCAGGTAAAACTTAAGTCAGTCTCAAAAAGTCTAAGAACAAGTAATATAATAAAAAATTTAAAGTCAATTCCTACTTTGTTAGAAAACTTACTGGTGCCATCTGTTGTAGATAAATCTAACTTCGCCAGAAATAATGCAGAATAAATTTAAAATTAAAATTTTATTAATGAACTAATATTTGAAAAAACTGTATTAACACCAAGTGTCATCCATTACAAGTTTTAAAAAATGTATTTAAACTTCAGTGGACGAAGAGAAAGTATTTTTTATTGAAAATTTGAACAAGATATATATATATACAAGTGAACTAATAGAAGGAATTGAAAAAATAGGTCATTAGCTTAAGTGCAGAATTAATCACATAATCCTACTTCAAATTCATGTGCAAATAAAATCTGTGATACCTTCAGATGGAGAATACTTAATCCATTGAATAGTAATATTAGGTTGTATAATTTATTATACAAACCACTTTATGTACAATAATTGATTTATTTCATAAGATCTGAGAGCTTAAGTCAACATATTTAAATTTTAGGATAAAAAGAAGTTATATATAGTAGTACTCATTCACAAACACAAAAATGAAACTTATTATAACATCATATTTACATTTAAACAAAACTACTAAATCCATACCCAACAAATGTTTCTTTTTTATATTATTTTGCACTGACTTAAATCAAGCTTGATACAATTTATCTTTTGCAATGAGTGTAGTTATGCTAAGGATTATTTACCTTATTACTTATATAAATCACAATGAACACATACCTATGAAAACTGAAACATTTGATCCTAAAGCACATTATATTAAATATGTTAAAAAGTCTGAAACACACACACAAAAGAGGGTTGTAGAAAATGTATGAAGAAGTAAAATTAATATTATATATAAGGAAATAATTTTAAAAATGAATTCAATTCTTGCAGATAGATTACAGTTAAACTTTACACTGAAATAACTCTGAGCATCAAAATATGTCTAAATGTGTTTGTAAATGTAAAAACATGCACAGGTAGAGACAAGCACGTGTTTAAGTGTTTTAACTATTATCACTGTTAGC
>BMAU01015656.1:0-24253 GCA_019973935.1 Trichonephila clavipes | reverse complement strand
TTAATTTAGTAACAATGATTGTATGGTTAAACCAGTGCAATGTGGGGCGGTATGTTAGCTCTGTTAATGAACAGCGCCCTCTAGCTGATTGTAAAAAAACTTCAATAACTCCGAGAGAGGTAGTGTATGGAGTAGAGAAATTAAAGGATGACAGTCCACTTCTAGTGTTGTTTATTGTGTTGAGTCAAAACAATCTCTTATTTTAATCTCCCAGAGTAGTAAGTAGCGAGAATGAAATTTTTTAATGAAAGCTGCTTATTTCTAAAATTACCTTTTTCTGTAACATCTCAAACAACCCAAAGGCGAGATCTAAAAGGAAATAAATTCTTATATATAAACTGAAGTACAGCAGATAATAAAAAGCAATACAAATTTATTAACTAATTGAGTATAGAAAGAAAATACACAAGAGTTATATGGAAAATATATATTACATACACAAATGCAATATGCAAATTATATCCAAAAGTAATAAAAATAACTAGTATAGAATAACAGTACTGCAAATTAAATAAATATCACAAAGAGAGTTCGTATTAAATTTATTAGAATCTACTGTAAGAATAAATTAAAGAATCTAGTTATTTAATTATACTTAAATCAGTTTCAGTATATAGCTAATTATTATTAAAATATAAAAGCTAACCTATTTTTTTAAATTCTGCAGCTGCTCTTACTACATTTTTCATGAAGGCATTATCATGCAAACCTCTATTTGTAATTTCTTCACAATACTTGACAATATTTTCCATTGGCTGAAAAATGAATGAATGCTCAAAAAACCTTGAAAGCAACAATTTATAGAAAATAAAATAAGTGCAAAAATAGAAATTTATTTGGGCTGTAGTACAAAAAAAATTTATTATTTTACAAATTAGAAAATGCTTTAAAATATGCATATACATGCTACCAATTTAAATTTTTTGTATGCATTTAGATGTAAGCAGAAATTTTTGAGATTTATTATATTGAACACTCAGATAGCTTTTATTTTAAAAGTATAGATTAACATTAATATTTGAAACAGAAAAATACACAAGAGACAAAAAAAATAAGCATTTATTGTTAAGAAATCCCCCCCCCATAAAATGTAGTTTACGTAAAAAGTAAACTTATAGCAAGAACATTTATTCTCTGTTCTAAAAATTATCTAATTAATGTTTTATTTTGCTCGCCCAATTCAGAACATTAATATTCCCAGAACCATCCAGATAGACAAAACACACTTAAAACTTTACATTATGCTACTACTAGGATAAAATATTCTATAATCCTCAATAACATTTCTTAAATATGGACTAAATAACATCTTTTATTCAAACTTTTGTACTTTATTTTGCACAGATCTCTTGAATTCAACAATAATATATATATATATATATATATATATATATATATATATATATATATATATATATATATATATATGTATATATTTTTTTATTCACAGTTTAACACTTGCTGTATATGCAACTACAATATTCCCTCAATTTCCTATATAAAATATTCAGACTTAAAACATAGGTTTATTGTTCAGGAAGAAAGTTAAAAATTTCAGATGAGACAATTATTAAATCCCTGTGCACATATCTTATTTAAAAAAAAGTTTCCAACTAAATATAACCCAACAATATAATCAATACATTCAATTTTTTTTATAACCGAGCAAGATGAGAATCTAAGCAGCTTTTGTGTAAATCTACTTCAATTCCACAATTACTTCTATATATAACTTACAAAATCTGTATTAACTTATCAGCCTGCATTTTAAAATACCGCTGTAAAGCACCAATGCCATATAGAGTAGAAAAAATAACTAATAACAAATATTATTTTGCTAGACATCAAACCAATATAAACTTCAAAATAAAACACTTTTTAATTTACAGGCTGAAAACAGTTATGCAATTATAGTAGGTAATACAGGATTGAAATACAAAACACAACAAATGAATGCCAAGAACTTTAAGGAGAGTTCCCAAAAATTCCAACTCTCCTCCCTATAATAATAATTATACCCCTAAGTACCCCCTTAATTAAGTACCCCTAAAAGGCAATTCTATGATACTTTATGCAAACCTGACATTAATGTTCAGTTTAGCAACTTAAAAAATAAATAGCTAAATGTTTTATATTTTTTAAAAGTTGCTTTAGTGTTGGGGGGTTTACTAAATACATCATTGCTTTCCTTTTGATAAGATCAACTTAACTAGTTTAGTTACATATTTTTAAAAAGCAGCTTTAGTACTTTTACAGCATAAAAAAACAGAAATATTCCAATATAAAAACTCAAACTGTTAACAAGAAATATTTTGAATGCTGTTGAATAGTTGCTTTTAGTTTATTATATCCTTCACAAAATACTACTTAGCATGAACATACTAAGCAAACTCCATAAAATATTTACTTCTCCTTTTTGTGAAAATATATTGTTTTGAAAATCGAAAACTATTTCTAATGAATAAGTAATATTATTGTTCAACATTAATAACATAAAGAGAGATATCAAAAGTTTTAATTACCAAGAAAATACAGACATCTAAATAAATTTACTCTGCATATTAATAGATCTACACTATTAAAATTCGAAGGTAAAAAAACATAACTATGCGTACGACTAGATGCATCTTCTCACGAACCGCACGACGCAGAAACTCGCCGAAGATACCAAAAGCTCGGGAATGATCCGAGGAATACGTTTTGACCATTTATATTCCGATATTGCAATTAGTTACAAAGATATTAATTAAAAACCTTAAAACGCATAATTATTGCCATTTTTTTTCGCGCCGGGCGGCGAAGTTCCAATTTTTCGACCTTTTTTTATTTTTTATCACGTTTTTAAAACACGATCTAATTGTTTTTATGAGATTCAGACAAAAAATAATTACAGATCATTGCTCGGTTATAAATCGGAAAGATCATTTACTTCGCCTAGATACGGTTAATTTATTTTACAAAATAATGATATTTTCTATTTTTTACGATTTTTTCTAAAATGAATCGAAATCGATACGTTTTTATGAAAATGATTTCTAAATCGTTCCGATTGCATTTTCTTTCGCGTTAATGAAAAGTTATTCTAACTTATTAACCTGTCTGACAAAGAAAAGATGCTAAAAATTTCGAAACAGGGGATTTTAAGTTATACACTCGGTAAAAATCCTAACAACGCCGGGCTGAGAAGGGGGTGGAAATCATTTTGAAAAAGAGTATTAGAAGTGCTGATTTTGTGAAGGACAGAGAAAATTTATAAAAGCAGAGAAAGCCTGTGCAAACGTCGAGCAATGCAGCTAGTCCGTACGTAAAAAAATGTTGCACACAACAGCTATTAATGTTGACTCGTTTGGAGTAAAGAAAAGCCAGAATAACCCATATTATCAAGAGACTAGAGACTCGAGGTGCAATTAACAATGTTACGATGGTTAAAAAAAGATTAACAAAGCTCATTTTAAAGGTTACAATGCTCAGCAAAATCACGAAGAAATAAAAGACAATTGTTAATGGAAATAATAGACCATCATAATACTGTTGTGAGGATGAAGTGGAGTTTTTAAATTGGCCACAAGTCCATCAGAGATGATCCAAGAAGTAAAAAACCATCATTTATAGACAATTCTACCACAATAAAGATGAGGACTTTTCCTATTAGACTGAAGAGCAAAAACACAAATGACCATGATTGAGTCTGATCTTAATTATGGTTGCATGGAAAATCACTAAGAACTACACATGTCAAAGGTATTAACATGCTGGGTTCCACAACAACTGACTCCTTTTCAAAAGTAAACACAGGATAACCTCTCCAGATATGTGTTGAATCTTTTAGAGCAAAATGAAGCGAATTTTTTTGGTTGACTGATAAAGGTATGAATCTTGGATCTATCGATATGATCTGGAAACTACAAAGGACAAGCAAAAAGTAAAAGTACAGTGACTCATCTTCCCTAAGATAGCTAAGATGCATAAATCTGCAGGGAGGGTCATGCTGTTCATTTTTGGCACTGTGTCAACAAGCCATCTTAACACCATACCTGAAGAAGGGTCAAACCATAAGTAATACCTACTACTGCAACTTGCTGAATAAATTGTATAATCCTCCAACGAAAAACAATGATGCAGTATGATATTATTGCTGAAAATGCACATACTCACTCCATCATCACAAGTTGCAGTTAAACAATCAAACCAATGTTGTTAAAAAATTTTACCACATTCTTCTAATCCCCACTCCTCAAGAGGCTTTTCTCCGTTCCCAATACTCAAAAATTCATTGCAAGGTAGAAGATATAACAGCTTAAATGAGACATTATTAAGTAAACTCAAACTCAGTGGTGCAACAGCCCATAAGGGCCAGGGCCTACTGTGCCCATCCCAGTATATGTGACCACTGAGCGCTGAGGTGCATGAGTAGGTGTCCCGAGCAGGTGGTCAGTCTGAAGCGAGACCCCCATGTTTAAGTCCCCAAGCAAGCTTGGTACTTATTTATCGACCCACTGCAGTAGGGATGAAAGGGTGAGTTGACCTTGCCCAGCCCGGGAATAGAACCAGGACCTACGGTGTGGAACAGCAATATGCTACCACTTCACCTGACATCAGCGTGGTCAAACTATAGTTTTTGAAGCAAATCAGCTGAATTCTAAGATGGCCTTCAAAAGATCAAAAAATGTTGGAAGAAATGCAAAACTCTGGTATATGAACATGTAGAGAAGTCTTGCAAATAACAAAATAAAATAGCATTTTTATCTCGATTATTTTAGTAATAGCTAAAATTTTATGATACTCCCTCATATACTCTACAAAATAAAAAGACTCACTGAGAATCGAAATATCAGGATAGTCAAATCACAGGCTCAATAGACGTTTTGATCAGAATTAAGCTTCCAATTGATATTGGCAGAAATAGATGAACAAAGATAGTATACAACAGGCATGACAATTTTGCAGCTCACACCAGGACAGATAATGTTGCAACCCAGCCAGAAATGGCATTGAAAATATCTTAGTTAATTTATAAGGTTTCTAATTGTTGATAATGAGCAATAATATTCGTGAAAGAACTAGTACAAGTTATGTTGAATAAATGCAACACTTCTTTACCCAGAAATATTTTAGCCAGTATTTAATAAAATAACTGTCATTGCATTGGTCTTCTTATTGCCTTGCTTTATATGCTTAACATTAAATACTGTTTTGAGATAGTAAGAAAAGCAGATTAATTACATTATATTCATTAATATGTGCTGTTGTTCCATGTCTGATAAGTCTATTTTCAAGAAAAATATGGATTTTTTCAATGAAAAACTTTTATCAATCTGTGCTCATCATTATTCTTCTGTTTCCAACTCTTACATTCAATATATTTTTATCGAAGCCGAGTGATAAAAAACTGAATAAAAATTAGCTGACGAACACCTGTATTTTGAAGAAAAGTACAAAATGAAGTATTTTTAGTGTGACATAAAAAATAAAACAATCTGCTTGATTGAAAATCATCATTAACAATACAATCACTATGATATAAATTCCAAGGTACAAAGGAAAATTAAAGAGGAAACTACCTTTGTAAATACAAGTGGTTATAAAAAAAAGGAAACACCTAAGGGGGATTTGTGGAGAATCATTTATTAGTGTGGTGTAGAACCACCTTTGGCATGCAATATAGCTTGGATTCACCTAGAAATCGATTCATACAAGTGCTGAATAGTGTTTAGAGGAATATTGTACCATTCTTCATGGAGATATTGTGAAGTTCTGGGAGAGATGCCGATGGCGGATATCGATTCCGTATTGAACACTCTAAAACAGACCATAACGATTCGATTATATTGAGGTCGGGTGAATGTGCTGGCCAAGGCAGATGTTTAACTTCATCTTTATGTTCATCAAACCATGATAGGACAAGTCCCGCTGCATGGATAGGTGCATTATCATCCTGGAAAATTCCATCTCCTGCAGGAAACAAAGTTTGTATCATAGGATGGTCTGGTTAGCTAAAATTTCTTTATACTTCTCCCCAGTGATCCTTCCTTTCAGGGTTACGATTGGTTCACCAGAAAACCACAACATGGCTGCTCATTTCATGACAGATCCACCTCCATGTTTGATGGAAGGAGACAAACACGATAATACACTAGTGTAGGTTTTCCTGAAAACGTGCACCAGTCCTGTTGTAAAGAAAATGAGTAAAGGAAAATTCGTCAGACCCTATTACTTTCTTGCACTTATCAACCAACCATGTTTTGTGAGTGTGACACCACTGTAAAAGATGTTATTCATGAATATTTATGAGATATGGCTTAGGAATTGCTGCTCCACCATATATATTCTATGTATGAAAATGCCTTCTAACTGTAATCGTCCACACTGGAGACTCCAGATGATGATTGAGCTCTGTAGTCACTTTTGTTTCAGTTGTTCGCTTTTTGGACATCACAATCCACTTCAATACTTATCAGTCTCTCTCACAGAACTTCTCTTTCCTTCCACTATTTTGTTTTGCCGAGCTTGTCTTGCTACACTATGTGTATGATGTTATGACTTTAGACACCATACTTCTAGAAATGCCTAAAAGTTGAGACGTTTCGATGATCACACTTGCTCCAGTTAGATGGGCTCCTACAATTAGGCCTCTTTAAAAATCTGAGAGGTCCACAATTGACATTCTAAGCTTTTGAAAAAAAATCCAAGACTTACAGAACTTCAATAAAGCTGCTATATACTACCTGAATATATACATTTCAATTTATTTAAAAAATGTAGTTATTATATTTCATTGTTTATGAAAAGCATTCGAAAATGCCATTTTTGTTCATAGGTGTTTCCGTTATTTCAATAACCACCTATACATGTAGTGCAGCTCGTACGACTTTACTTGTAAGAATTTGGTCCACTGTGGGAAAAAGAGTTTAACACCTGTGCTATAGAGTATGAAGGACATAACTGTCAACCAAGAGTGACAACAAAACACAAGGACAGAATAATTATTAGAAAGGGACTCACAGCCACTGATGTCTTCTTATCAATGATCCAATATGTAACCACGATAATAGCAACTGCAATGACCATTGAAAGGCAATATAACAAATGCTAGCTGAATGCACTGAGGCCATTGAACCAACTGCCCTTTAACATTGAAAAATGTCAGGCATGTTTGCAAAACTCATTCAAATTAGAATCTCAGACAGGAATAGAAATGCCTTAGTGATATGTTCCATTTCAGAATGAGCTCCCATGATTAAGGAAGATATGTCTGGATATGTACAGAACAGCAATGGAATATTCATTTAACAGTAAGCACAAAGCCCAACAGCCAGGATTTATGGTACGTATTTTTAATTACTTTTTTCTTAATTCAATAATAATTTATCTCAATATAAAATATGTTCAACTATTATTATTTACTCACTTTTCAACTTTTTAACTAAAGTAAAAATAAAATATAGTTCAATTAAATCATGTAATACATTACAGAAAAAAAATTGTAAGATTTTTAACAAATTGTTACAAAGAAAATTTCAACTTTTTAAATGCCGAAGGTCAATGTTCTAGATATGGTGATGATGTAATTGAAACCAAAAAGCGATATTAAACCTTAGTTAAAAATTTCAGTTTTAAAAAATTTAGCAAACATTTATGTTGGAAACATTACACCAAATCAAAATTTATATAAATAAAGTTAAAAGCTTGTATACATACTGTATCACATTTGATCAAATGTTTCACAAAAATATTTGCAGAGTTGTTTTCTGAATTAGCTATGCTTAAAAGCAATTTGAAAGCAGCAGCATCCATGCCTTTAAGCATTAAACCCATCATTGTATTGATTACTTCTTGCCGCCATGCATGAATATCTTCCATTATTCCTATTAGCTAGAAAATGGTAATTTTCATATTTAATATGCATATGTATAAAATTAATAAGTTACAAAATTTAAAAAATTCAATAAACTTCAATATAAATGTAACCAATTAGTAATTATCACTGGAAAAAGGAAAAGGTACTATTGAAATAAATACTGAAACATTTTTTTACAGTTTCAAAATATACTCTACTGTAATGTGTTGAGAAGTATTATTTACTACCCTTCATCTAAGACTTTCCCTATTTATCCAGCAATTTGTGAAATCATGCAGCAAAAAATGTCACTCATATATGACAACTTCTATAAATCTTAATTCATTCTAACTCTCTCTCTCTCTCTCTATATATATATAAGAGGATTTTAAACTCATAACTTTTGAAGTATTAACATTGGAAAAAATAGACAAATACCCCTACAATTTTGCCAAAAGTGACAGTTTCATAAAGACAAAATTAATTTTAAAAATTTAATTTCCAAAGAAACTGATGCATCTTATACACATAACAAAGATGCTAATATATACACTAGAGTGCTTCAATTAAAAAACTGTATAAAAAATACCAGTAGCAAGAAACTTTTGAATTCATATTTCCTTATTTAATTAAATAAAAAACTAAACATATGTTACAAAAAATTTACAAAGTTACCCATTAACTCCAATCATTTAGTTCTTTTTCATAATACAAAAAAATTTGAGCTGTGTCTTTACTTTTTAAAAAAATATAAATAAACAATGATATACAATTAGTTTTCATGTTCCACACAGAAAATATTAAGGTATTTTTAAATGAAGTGTAAATTAGATGCTACTGTGTCAATGCTTTCTTAACATTCTCGTTTCAAAATGGCTTCACTACAAGAGCAAGCACAAGTTGTAGAATGGTTTCACGAATTTAAACCTGCAACATCGGAACAGAGTAAGTGGTATCGAACTATCTACCATCAAAGTCCACCTTCAAGACCCACAATTTCACAAAAACATCTGCTAGCCCAAGATCCTTTTGATGGTGATAAGTGAAAAACATTACTTACAATCTGCAATTCATGTTACTGATGAACTAAAAAGTCGAATTAGGGTGGCCATCCAAATTGATTATGCAATGCTTCATAAAATGCGGTTAGAAATCTTGTTTATGTGTTGTGCGCCAATATTAAAGTATACTTAGAAATCGTTCCATAAAATATTATAAGAAACTTTGATATTTTCTTTATGGAATATAAAAAACTGTAAGAGCATATTATTATTATTTTACTTTTATTTATCTTTTAAAAGTGTAAAAATATACTTCAGAACCCTGTATTCTATACGACACATTTTGTAAAACTGTTTAATGTTAAATAACATGAGATAAACAGCACTTATTCAATCATGTTCAAATTTATTAAATAAATTGTGTTAAACATTAATAACAGTGCAAATTATGTAAACATAACTAATTTTATTCAGCATGCTCTAGCTACTTTATGTCTAAAGTCAGTTTAAATTAATTAATCAAATAGTACAGAGAATACTTATAATATAACTTAACATATAAATTAAACTATTACAGAAATATCAGCACACAAAGCATAAAAGCAATAGTCAGGAATTGCAGATATAAGAGAGGTCTGGATTTCACTTCAAGACACAAAAAAAGGACTTGTAAATTCCAAAAAACAGGACACGTCATAAATCTACGTTTCTAGTTAAAAACAAAAATGGAATTCATTTTATTTACTGCAAAAACTGAAACATCACACAGGCAATGAAAAATAATTACTTCATCGACAAATTCTGTGTTCTCAGTAGATAAGGCAGCACATATTTGTAAATAGCTTTTATTTGAGAATGATATATGACAGTTTTTTGCCTCTTCTAAAACAGATTTCACACCATCAATATTATTTGTTTCAGCATATCCACAAGCAAGGGCTGCATATGACTCAGCAGATGGAGATAAATCTGATGATCTATAAAAAATAAATATTGAATTAAAACATGCTTTAATTTTATAATATAACAAGCAGCACATTATAACAAATTTGAGTAAAATTCTGTAGCAGCAAAAAAGACACATTAGTTTAAATTTAAAATATAACTTTAATTCAATTCAAATAGTTATGTAAATAAACAAAATCCTACATTCTAAAATATTAGAACAAAACTAAAATGGCTTATAAATAATAAATAGCAAGGTAATAAAGATAAGATTTTAATGGTACTTATATAACATAGAAATTGAAATAGCAACACAGCACTACCAAGCAAACATAAAAAGAAAGAAAAACATTCTGGATCAGGGGTACTCAACCTTTTTTTTCTGCCGGGCCGCAGAGAAAAATGTTAGCTATTTCACGTGGGCCACATACATATGATGGCTATTTCAGGCTGGTCGCAACATGAGGATTAATGAAGGAAGAGGTGGGGGTGCTTTAAGACCAATATAACACAGAAAATTTAAAATGTGGAAATTGATCAAAATATTTAAACTTCCATTTTGCTTTTTTTAATTATTATTATTATTATATTTTTTATTTTTGTCACAAATTTTTTCTAAATTGCAAGTATTTTAGAATCACTCTTTCAAAATTTCCACATCAGTAAACAGTTTCATACGGTTACCAATAATATAACAAAATTCATAGGGTGCCTTTGTTACCGCTGTGACATTACTACTGACAAAAAACTTTTTTGCTGTTGTAAAGATTGTTCAAGAAAGCCTATATATCATACCTTGAAAGAGATCTTCGAGGAAAAGTGTCATTGAATGATTCCTGTTTATTGGTATTTTTCAAATACAACACTTCCGTGACAAATCAAACAATTATTGAACAATGCTTGTTTTTTTCTACAAAATAGTCAATTTCCCAATTGTCTTGAGACAATCTATTTTCTTTCAATATTTTTCTTTTACAAGATATGAAAGACAGTTAGAAATTAGTTCCACTCGTAAAATGGTTGCTACTCCACTTGTTTATTATCCCTAATCAGAAAAAAAAATCGATTCGTACCCATACAACATCGACAGCAAAATTGACACATTTGATTTTTTAACAAAAAATTTCCTACCAAATTTTCATAAATAAATTAATTTCTCAGAGCAATGGGCCACCTAAAAAGGTTGGGTGGGCCACACGCAACCCGCAGGTTGAGTATCGCTGTTCTGGATAATGATGCATGTTTAGAAAAATTATATAACTGTCACATGAACATAAACTATTACACAAAATGATATTTATTACTATTAATGACATTTATTACTAGGTTTTTAATTACTGAATGACAAAAACTGAAGCAAACAGTAAATTGATTTTTCATGAAATAATTTTTTAAAGAAAAAATTTAACAGCCGAAACTTATTTAATTATTTATTTTCAGTAATTTATTTGATCATAGGATGATATAACACTATATAACTCGAAAATGCAAACAAAATTTAAATAATTATAAATGGAAGACTCACTTCATAGGCCACATGCAGAAAAATAAGATTTTACATATATATGTGCAAATAATTAAACTTTTCACAAAATTTAAAAAAATACTCTATTTAAAAAATGATCAGATAAAAATGTGAAGCACAAAAAATAAAGTCCTCTCTCTTATTTTAAAAAAAATGTTTCAAGAATATTTTCTAGTTGATTTTTCATCTTTCTTAACGACACAAAATAAGTGTATTTTTTTTCTCTCTCAGAATAAGGTATAATGGCTGTGTAAAAAATTTGCAACAAGATACAGTACAGTCCCGATAATCAGAACAGCGAAATCACTATTTGAACCGGGAGTAGCCAGAGAAACTTTTCCCAGCTTTGCAATGGTAAAAGATATATATATTACTGATGGTTGTTTTAATACAAGTAAATAAAATCAAATGAGAAAAATATTTTCTAGTTGATTTTTCATCTTTCTTAACCACACAAAATAAGTGTATTTTTTGGATGGAAGAAGACTCTCTGAGAATAAGGTATAATGGCTGTGTAAAAATTTGCAACAAGATACACCCAAACTGCATTTTTATACTACAGATTTTTCAAAAACATTATGTTCTTTCTGGTTTATTCCTTTGTACAACAGTACAGAAATTAGAACTGTTTTGAACAGGAGGTTAAAATTAGAAAAAATTTCCGTGGATTCCCGGATGTTCGGATTTTTATTAAAAAAAACCTTTTTATCATTTAAATATTTCTTGGATTCCTACAACAGGAAATTAGGAAACAGGAGGTTAATAGAATTCCCTATTTTTATTAAAAAAAAAAGACCTATCATACTTGCTATGATGCTGAAGTGCAATAAAAGTTTTTACTCAGTTATAACATTTTGAGAAGCTGAACTGAGTTCAGAAACATAGTGTGGATTTGAATTCTTTTTAAACAAAGAAACTTTTCTTTTTCTTTATACAACTGATTTGGTTTTGAAACATATAATTTTAAGCACCATACTAAATAAATATTTATATCATGAGATAAATTTAAGTTTTAGTCCGTTTTTTGATCAATATTTCAAAAATTATTTGCTAGATTTGTAGAAAATTTATCTCAAAAGTTGAATTATTAGTTAATACCTGAATTTCACTCTCATTTTTCAGAAGCAATCAGACTCCCTGAAAACAGGGTATTCTCCCTCAAAACGGAGCAAAATCGAAACATAACCAGGATGGTACTCAAAAGGTGCTGGTAAACAAAAAGAGAGTAATCTAGTACCCCTTGTTATGATAAATTTCAAGGGCCTCAATCTGATGTTATTGTTGTTTGGGTGGGATAAGTAGTGACAACAATAACAAGTTAAGCATAGTATTTGCTATTTGTGTCTGAATCATCTTATGGTGTCAATTAACAAATATCAGGGAAAAAATATTTAAAAATAGAAGTATTAATAATGCTATTTGTGTGTGTATATATATATTAGGAATGAAAGAAATAAATCTCCTAAAATTATTTTCATTTGGAACAAAATAAATTTAATTTGAAGGATTCTCAATGATTGGTTATTTACTAATATCATATTTATAAGCATTACAAAACTACTGGAGACAAACAGAAGTAATGAAAACTCAGTCATGAAATCAGATGAAACTACCCCATTTTCCTAACTTCCACAATCTGCCCAAATGAAAACTTTTAAATCCTAAGAGATATACAGTTGGACCTCTATTTAACGAAATCACTAAATCCCAAAAAAAGTTCGTTACATGGAAAATGCCTTATATAGAAGTTCATCTTTCAATATACTTTATAAACCACATAAAACGAATTTTAAATTCATAAACACTATACATTAAAAAAGTAATTATTCACTCCTTTTTATAAAGTAATATATATTTATTTTATATATCCTACCAATCAAAAAAAAAAAAAAAAAAAACTACAAGGAAAACAAGAAAAAGAATGTTGAGGAATATATTATATTTTCCACATTAAGAAAATAATTTTATATTAAAATTTATGAATTTTAGGGACATTTACAAATTTAAAGCATACAAGTAATTTTAAATATACATTATTTCATAACTAGAAATTCTAAACATACATTAACACAAGGGTCCTTAAATTAAACTACTCATAAAACCAATTAATTTTGTAAGGAGTTTTTTTTTTTGAAAAATTGCTTTGTTTTATAACATGCCCAAATCTTTGCAATGCACTAAAAATCCCTTTAGGCATATTTTTCCTGTGTCTTTTCTTTAATTTTTCTGGCCATACATTGCTACCTAGAAATTGGTCGTATTTCAAAGCCTTCGCAAACCAGACTTTTCTTGATTATAAAAGGTCCAGAGTTCGGAACAGTTTTATTTTGCATTGTGTGTATCCACTTCAAAATTGCCTTGTCAACATCTTCATAGACACATGTTCTTAAACGTTTTGAACAAGAATTCGATTAATCATAAATTTGTAACTTATCTTGATTTTTCATAGTAGTTGATAAGCTGTTTGGAAGAATACGAAATTTTAAAGCAATATTCTTATTCTTGACGCTTTTATCCACTTCCGGAAAAATTAAATTTGTTTTGTTTGATGCTCAAGCATTTACGTTGTGACATCTTTGAGCTACAAGAAACGAATTTAACGGTATGACTGATCAACACTACAAATTAACAGAGACTAGTTCTAGGACATGACAACTCCACTGAGGGTGAAAGGGGATATCGAAGCTGTTTCTAGTGAAGTGGACAATGGGGGTTAAAGATTACACTTCTTGGATGAAATGCCCAGAATTCTATTGCTCTCTTCGAGTTAGGCACCTAATAAAACCAGTTCGAGATTTATGATCACTATAAAATATGTTAAAAGAGAGAATAACTTGAAATGTGCAGAAATACTTTAAAAATAGGGAGAAGAAAAACTAAATCGCAAGAAAAAGTTTGAAGAGCAAGTTATCCGTTCAAGAAAAATGCACTTTCCTAAAGGGAGTTTATTTTACGAAGAAAATCGTAAAATGTTCTTGGTTTCAGGAAAAAGTTTGCTATAGAGAAAAATTTGCAATATAGAGGGATGTAATATGGAGGTTCAACTGTAATATAAAGGGTAAGTTTTTTTAAACTCACACTGCTCAAAGCCATTTGTAGCTCAATCTAACAATCGAAACAAACATATACCTCAAAATACATATACTAATTTTTTGAAGATAAACGGATTTTTTAAAATATTAAATATGAAAAAAATTTACTAACAAAAATTTGGTGTTCCCCAATTAGAGAAAATTTGAGATAAAACAATTTCCCCAGCCATAAACTATACAATATTATCCACAGAATTGCTTTTAAATAATAAGAGTATAAAACGATTAATCACCAAGATATTTTTCTAATTTTCAGGTATGACTTATAAGCAAATATGCATTGAAAGTATAAAAAAAGTTGTATACAATTACAAAAAAAAATACCTCATAACTTTCAAAATATCTTTAGCACCAGAGATATCACTGAAAGAAAGAAAAATCACATAAAATAATTGTTATATTCATATAATTTAATTAAGATTTTTTCAACACTGAATATCTCTTAAGTGTGACTCAATTGTAACCAATGAATTTATGATAAAGATGTATTTTACTCTTTAGAATAATTAAAAACTATTTTAAACAATGAAGTTTTAACATATGCATTATGCTTGGAGTCAGATGCTTACAGACAAGTTTCACTTCAGTCTGAAGAGTAACACTGGACCTGTTCTGGTAAGGAGGGAAAGGTACATTCAAAGTAACTCCACGTTTGTTTGTGAACAATCTTAATAAAGAAGAAGTAAATCGATGCTGTGGGATGAAATCTTCAGCATGGGTAGATGTACAGACTTGCATATTACTGGAATAGCCATTAGTGATTCCTTTCTTTATCGCATTATTATGCCAGACCTCATACACCATCAGGACATGCTTGAAGATAAATTCTGATAAATTTTCATATTATTGCATATATGCTGAATTGCATTTTAACATCTCATTGTGCAGCTAAAATAAACTCAAGCTTCAATATATAAGAATTTATTATTTATAAACAAAAACTAAATTATAATTATCTGAAAGACAAAAACTTTTGAGTGTAATTATCCACATAAATAAAATATAGTACAATGTCAAAAAAAATTACTCTTATCAATGTCATTAAACATGTAAGGGAAGCATTTTATTAATTCTTTTATGTATCACCTTTCGAATTGAGAATTGCATGTTCAATACGTACACTAGAAATTAAACCATAAGATTGAAATATGAATAATTAAATTGAAGATTGAAGTGCATAACATTTCATTGCAAAAATAATGCTTAAATTTCTTTTCAATAACAAAAAAAAAATTTATAATACAGAGAGAGAGAGAGAACTCATAAAAACTTACTTGGCTTTTATGTGACCTTTGATAAGAAGATTAAATACACCCTCATTAATAGGAAACCCTTTTTCTTTTAAACACTGCAATATTTCACTGGAAAAAAAATATATATATAATCCTTTTAAACATAACTAATTCAAAAAATCATTATTGTCACATAAATTATCAAAAAAAAATTTGGATTTAAAAACAGGTGTAGATAACACAAAAAATAAGAGAGGCCTCTTAATTATTTGCTAAAAAATACATTCTTGTTTCTGAGAATAAATTAGATCATAAATTATAAATATATATATATAATTGTGGCAATTGGTTAGGATTTCTTACTTTAAATCAAACGGAATTATTGATGTTGTTATAGTTGCATTGATGAAGCATTCTTTTTGTTAAATAGTAACCCAGTTTATTGTAAAGAGTGTTTTTTTTCCAGGTATAGAAGTTTAAGTTGGCATTACTTTCCAAGATGGCGACCGATTTAACAGCTGTCAAGTGATTTATTCTCAGTTTGGTTTGGCAATTCATCAAAACGATCATCAAGCAAGGCGTAGATTCGTCGAATGGGCCCAAAACGAGATCGCCGTTGTTCCCGATTTTCATAAGCGAATTTTGTTTAGCGATGAAGCGCACTTCTGGTTGAATGGCTACGTCAACAAACAAAACTGCCGCATTTGGAGTGAAGCTAATCCACAAGTGTATGTCAAAAACACCGTTACATCCAGAAAAACTGACTGTTTGGTGCGCTTTATGGGCTGGTGGAACCATTGGTCCGTACTTCTTCAAAAACGATGAAGGCCACAATGTTACAGTCAATGGTGATTGGTATAGAGCCATGATTACTAACTTTTTCATTCCTGAATTAAACAATCATGATGTCCAGAAGCTGTGGTTCCAACAAGACGGCGCAACATGTCACACAGCTCGTGCCACAATCGATTTATTGAAAGACACGTTTGGTGACCGCCTAATTTCACGTTTTGGACCTGTAAATTGGCCTCCAAGATCTTGTGATTTAACACCGCTAGACTATTTTCTGTGGGGCTATGTAAAGTCATTGGTCTATGCGGATAAGCCACAAACGCTTGACCATTTGGAAGACAACATTCGCCGTGTTATTGCCGATATACGGCCACAAATGTTGGAAAAAGTCATCGAAAATTGGACGTTCAGATTGGACTATATTCGAGCCAGCCGTGGCAGTCATATGCCAGAAATCATATTTAAAATGTAATGCCACAAGATTATCTTTCGAATAAAAAAAAATTCATGTCAATCGAATAATACATCGTTGTTTTATTGCAATTTAAAGTTCTATACCTCTAAAAAAAACACCCTTTACATTTAAACACAAACATAAATATGGACGACACGACAAAGAACACAAAAGCAAAAACTAGCTGCATACAACATGACGATGACATGAAGCGGGTTCAATTTTCCAGAGAATGGGAGCTTTTATATGTAGCGGCAACTGGAAGCTCCAAAATCCACATGACTTCAGTGGACAGAGTTTGTGATTAGTACAATGATGTCATATGCAACCTTACTTTAAATTCACTGAGATTTTAATTTTTAAAAGTAATGATGGAAATTAACAGTTACTTATTAATGCAAAAGTTCTGGAGGTTCAGGACCACTACATAAAAAGCTTTAAAATACAATTAAAGTGAATAATTATGTACATAAAAATACATATCATTCAAAATAGTTATTTAAGGACTTAAGAATTTTTTTTTTTGGTACATTAATGGTAGTTCCCAGCAATACTCCAGTTTCATTTCCTCTTTCAACAGTAAATTATATAATTTCCTAGATTCAAATAGTAAAAATATACAATAAATATTCTGAATATTAAGCTATTATGTTAAGTTTATCTGAAAGTAAAGACAGGGTTTGTTCAAAGTATTCTATGAGTAAAAATATAATGTAAAGGTAAAGGTTATGGCAGATAAGGAGAAGTATCATTTTGATCAAAATGTAATGAAATATAAGGAATAAAAATCTTACTTGTAATATATTATGTATAGCATATACATATAAAACATTCATTGACAAATGCTTAATTCATAATGGGCAAAGTAATATTTCATGGACAAAAGAATTTTTAATAAACAATGCTGTGGTGAATTTCATTGTATATAAATCTAGCAACTCTACTGGTTCAGTTTCGAGTAGTTACTCTGAGATTATGAACCACAGAAGTAATATTTCATGACCACTTTCTAATGACAAAAGAATCAATTTTAATAAACAATGCTATTGTGGTGACTGGCTCTGTAGCATTTCATTGTATATATTTTATATTGTATCTAGCAACTCTACTGGTTCAGTTTCGAGTAGTTACTCTGAGATTATGAACCACAGAGAGTCTTGCCATTCTTGAGATTAATAAATGTTTGTGTATTATTATAGTATCAACTGGTGTTAAACTTAAACACAAAAGACACCAAAAATAATAGACCAAGTCATTACCATACTATAAACCCCAAATGAAAATATTTAATCAAAAATATAATTGTCTATAAACATTTAATCAAAAAATATAGACCAATTCATTGCCATTCTTGAGATTACTAAAACCCCAAATGACCAAGTCATTACCATACTATAAACCCCAAATGAAAATATTTAATCAAAAATATAATTGAATTTTGAAACAAATCTATTGATGTCAATCATTACAATGCAATTTTTCCAGTCTATTGTTGAGGTAGTAGCAGTAACATGCGGCAATGTTGTGATTATTCCAAAAATACAAGGGGAAAAAATTAATTTTAATAACATTGCAAAAAAGTTAACTTCAATAAAAATATCTTTCTGTATTAAGTTAGCTTGATAGTTAAATCATTACAATAAAATAAAAGATATAATTTTAATTATAAAGACAAAAAAAATGAAAAAATACAGTAAAACATACCTTGCTCCATTTAAATTTCCATCATCACAATATTTTTGAAGTAAAAGCATGTAGGTAACCTAAAATAATTAAAAAAGTAAACATTAATAATATAAAAGAGAGAAGTGTAAATTCATTAATATAGAACCTAAAACATGCTACTGTATGAAGTTACATGAAATTAAAACATGTGTTTGGAGTTAGTTCATTTAATTTTATAATTTTAAGAAAAGCACCCACATAATTACCTTATTCGGCTTAATATTAGCATTTTCCATAGATGCAAGAAACTGAGATGTTGAAAAAACATTTTTGTGGGAGTCCACCAACACTTTTAGATAAGAATTAAAATGTTTTACATCCATTGACATTCCTAATTGAAAGTGATTTGAAACAATGTTACAAAACAAAACTTTTATTCATGGCAAGCTCTTTTATAAATTTTTTACATTTAAACAAAATGAAAATGAAACTCAGAAGCATTGGAAAACATTTTAATACACATATTCCAATATTTTAAAGCAAATATTTGTACAGATTAGGCAGTAATAAATATTTAAATGATTTCTCTCTCACTCATTTCCCTCTTTATTTATAAAAATGATTAATACCCAGAATATTGTATAGCATTAAGATATACTGTCATACCTAACTTTGTAAGTTTGATCCACACTTTATCCACTATTTTTGCTTGTTCATTGGGCGTTTCCCCACACAAAAATCCACAGCATCGTAACAGATACAGACCTTGAGTTTCTGAAACAAAACCTAAGAGCACACACAGAAGAAAAATATTACTTTCAACACATTAACTTAAAAGTATAAATGACTTTGGTTATTCTTACTTATAAAAGTAATATTAAAATTTTATATGGTTTTAGCAAAAATTAAAAATAACACAAATACATACCAATTGTTTCTACCATCAACAGAACATTTTCTATGTTATTTTTTACACATCGTCCTCTTCGTTGGATACTAAAATCTAATTCTTTCAAAATATTATCAACATCAATTGAATTGAGTTCTGAGTTATCTTTTCGTGCAATATAATTGTGCACACGAGCAACAGTTGCGCGCGCAAAGCCCCTATAAAATTTAAAACAAAAATTGTTTTCTGTATGTAGCTATAACTACAAATAAAAGTTTAATTAAACCTTCGAAATTATGAAATTTTACAAATTGGTTCAACACAATATACATTATAAATTAATATTATATTATACTGTATAATGTAAATATTATAATATTTATTAATTATTTTCATAAATTAATAAATATTATGAAAAATTAAATATTATTAGATTATATTTAAATAGATCAGAGTAGGATTCCTTTTTCTAAAAATGAAAGTTAAAGATTCTTGAGCTTTATAACCTCTTTTTAAACATTGTGACACAACTCCCGCAACTGTCATTGTTTCAAGCAAAACATTCCAAATGTCTTGATAAACCCTTTTCCATAAATTTTGTCCTTTGTGCAATGTATATATAGCTGTAATCATAAATGTTTGATAGGATTCAAATCAGAAAACTGACATATGTTCTGAAGCTGTTTTCGAACATAAAAGAGATATCATTCAAATCTTGTAGTCATGCTTTGGATTTTTATCTAACTGAAAATTGAAGTAAATTTCAAGGGAAAAAATTTATTCACAAGTTGAGACATGTTGCTTTAGGATGTCAAAATACAAATATATAGCTTATCATCTTTCCTTTAAAAAAAATTCAACTCTTGTACACTCACAAACCATTATGCTACTGTGTTTGGATGTGTGTGTTCTAAATAAATTTTTAGTTAGCATCTATTGATTTGGTATTCTCCAAATCATAACTTAACCATCTGACTCACAGATATTAAATTTTGATTCATGGCTAAAATTTAAAGATTCCACTAATACAGAGACAATTGCATGTTTCTTCACAAACAAGCACCTTTTTTTACACAAAGTAATAAATGGTTTCTCATGAAATACACCTTCGTTGATTAGGATGATACTTCAATATTCATTCTTCTTATAATCTTAAATGAACTACAACTTGTAGTGCACTTATTCATGGATTATCTAGAATCTTATATTCAATACACTTTTGCATTGGCAGCTTAGTAGATCTTCAAAATTGGTTTCTTTCCTAAGAATTTAAAGCTCATTGCATTTTTCAATCAAGGTCAGCCCTAAAAAGTTATAAATGATGAGAGTTCTGTACTTCTAACCAATACTACAGTATTACACTGGTTTTATTTTATTGTCTTAATCTGAATATGTATAGATTTAAATATTCTTATGCAAATAATGCACAACTGACATTCATGACCAACACAAGGCCTTGAATACTATACTTATAGATAGATATTTCAAAATTCTAATATATATATATCAGTACTGTGAATTTAAAAGGCTTTTTAAAATTTTAAAAAAGTATCCAGAATCAGGATTTTAATCTTTTTCAATAATTGCAAAGGAAGCTACTGTTGGAATTTGAAAGTGATACTCAAATTTAAAAATAAACCGGGAGGTGGGAACCAGTTTGTTATGTAGGAACTAATCAGCTGATTTCATCTGGAGAAGAAAATTGAAATTCACATTCACAAACATTATACATTATATGGAGTCAGTAGTGCACACAAAAATTTTTCAAGGGGGTGTCCAGGGTCGAAAGTCCACCATTTTGGTATTATGCTCTGATACGCCGCCCAACATATTCTTTTGATTTTGTCGATTTTCACGAAAAAAACAGTACAAAATTAAGTTTAGACTAAGTAATTAAATTATTAATAACAAATGCTTATTTAAATTTTACGTAATGTATACATTGGATTATAACCAATCAAAAATAAAATCAAGGGCTATGGGGGTATCCGGACCCCTAGGGCACCCCCTTGTGTGCGCCACTGTAAGGAGTTCATTTTAAGGAGAAATTCATTGTAACATTATAAGGAGTATATATAAAATACAGAAACTGTGTGTTTGTTGATACTTTTCTTAAATACTTCAAAGAATTTAATGTAACCTAACAAGATTATATATACTGCATTGTCATTTATTTAACAAAATAACTCAAAATCTGGTGTCAAGTTTGCTTTTCAGGAACACAATATTTGTATTTAAAATAATTTGAGTTGCATCTGATTATCTTCATATCTACAAAGATTTGTACCAAGAATGAAATTCTGAAAAATTACTGAAGTTCTAGCATTAGTCAAAAATTTACCATTTTATCTATAAAATTTGAATTCGAAGAAAAATCAGATCATGGTATTGTCAATGAATTTTCCAAATTTTTCTCAAAAATAAAATTTTAAAAAATGGTACAAGTTTGATATCCAGGGTAATAGCATCAAGTTGTTGTTTATGTTTGCCAAAATGGGCGATAACATTACAATATGGTTACCTTGATATTTTTATCGTCTGTCGATGTGGTTGCCAAGGGGATAATGTATATTAGAAATAACTTTTATTGGTTTTTCCCACAGTAACCCTATTAATTTTAGATGATTTCTTTAAAAATTTAACCATTTTCAGTCTAATTGTTACCGCCTTCTGTTCAATTTTGTGCTACTTTCGAATATGGATATTTCTAATATGAGTGAGTTCTAGAATATTTTTTCTTAAAATAATAAGTGTTGTGCTTTTAATTATCGCTTTAAATCATTTATTTTCGTTTTATTTTATGTTTTAAAAATGTTTCTTTTTTTTACATTCTTTTTTCGATGAAATTCGTTGAAGGAACTTGCGATGTAAGTTTTATATAGCAAGCTTTCAGTACTTTTTAATTGATATTCATTATTAATTTTAACATATATTATGCAATTATTTTATTAATAATGTAATATAAAAATGCAATTATTACTATATGTAATAATCATATAATATTCGTTATTTATAATTGTTTCTTTAAATATTACATATTTTGTTATTTATTTATAATTAATATTGTTATTTATTTATAATTATTATTGTTATTTATTTATTATTATGTAATTTATTTATAACTATTTTTGTTGTTTATTGACAGTTATTTTTATGTTATTAATTAATAATTATGCTGTTACTTATAATTATGTTATATGAGTATTCTTATGCATTCTTTTTATTTTTTTACAATACGATGATTATTCTTTTTTATAATTACTATTAAATTATATCACATGATTATTATTTCTAATAATTGTTATTAAATCGTACTATATGAATATTGTACATAATTACGATAAAATTATATTATAAGATTATTATACGTTGCTTACAATACTATTACTAAAACATGTCACTTTTTATTATATTATATTGATATTCATTATTTATTCATTGATCTAGGTTATTCTCAATCTCTTCCTACATCCTTCATTTGAAATATATTCAATGCATTTCAAAGCAATTCTTCAAAATTATTGTGTATCATTAAATTACTGCTAGGCCACCATATTGGATTCCATTCCAGCAACAGGAAGTGTTGCTTGGTGCCATTACCCGGGATAACAAACTAGTTCCAAAAAAATTACTGAAGTTTAACATTAGTCAAAGATGACTACACAAGCCATCATTCTATACATAAAGGTGGAATTAAATGAAAAATCAAATTACGATAATATTATCAATGAATTTTCTATAAAAAAATCATAATGAAAATCAAACTGTAATCTTTTAATAAATATCATGCATTATTTCATAAAGAATTGAAACAATTAATTTTGTTAATTTCTTATTTTAAATGATTTAAATATTATAATTTAACTACTTATCATTTATTTACATCCATTACTGTATGAAATTTGTTTAATGTAATAAATTGCGAAATGAAAAAAAAATGCTACACAAATTATGGTTTCCAGACCAAGCAAGTTAATTTTATGCCAGAGCCCCAAGTTTGTCAGTGCAAGAGATTAAAATCTTAACTATTTCATGAAAAGTTTTCATTCATAATTCTCCCTTCTTAACTGTATCACCAATTAGTGAATAGCTTAAGTAAAATTTATTTTTAGACTGTCAATTACAAACTAGAATTAAAAAACTAGTAATACAACATTTTTTCATTATTTCTATAGTCTACAGTTTAAAAAATTGACTGACTAATGATTCAAATTAAACATATGAGAGTGGATAGTGACAGCAAAACGCTAAGATTAAAAATTATACTAATCCATTAATAATATTGTTTTTCATAATAAGAAAGCTTTTTTTTACCCACTGCACATATGCAAACAGTACAAATTTTAAAAAATCAATACCAATATTCTAGAATAAAATGAAGAAACGAACCATTTTTATTTAATATATTTTATTATAAATGTTTTTGCTTCGAAATACTAAAATGCTATTTAAAAAAACAACGAAGAGCTAAATTATGTAATACAGTAAATCATATTTTCAAGCCTTATCAATTGTTTTGTGATCAAAATTCTTAAAATAAAATATAATTAGCCAAAATTCTCTTAAACATCAAATCATATATTTATCAAGACACTCAAAAACAGAATAATATTTTCATTTTTAAAGAAAATTTACTCTTGCCGGGGTAAAACGGAGTTCATCATAAATGTCTCTTGATTCCAGAAATGAGAAATACGGCATAGATTATTCATAGTCCTCAGTAAAATTCTGATTCTGCGAATATTTGTGAACATTTTTGAACAATTTTTTTAATACACAGAGCTTAAACTATACCAAAAAAAAAGATTTCTACCAATAAGT
>BMAU01015655.1:0-145221 GCA_019973935.1 Trichonephila clavipes | reverse complement strand
AAAGAAATTCTCAAGAATCATTCGAATAATTCCTGAAAATATTTATTTTCTTCGCGGCTAGTTGAAAAGCGGGAGAGAGCCCGTTGCATTTTATCGAATTCTAATATATAACTTAAGAACCGTCTTGTAGAAAGAATGACGCAACATTAAATTTGTTGAAGGATTAAAATTTTCAAGTTAGGAATGGTGTTGAACGTTGAAGAGTAGGGAGCGAGCTCCAGAGTTGTACTTATTAACGGTGACAAATTTAGTAATTGTTTTTATTTGTTTATTGATGGAGTTTTTTGTTATTCTTTATTTGCTTTTGTTTTAATTATATATTTGTGTTTGGGATAATATATATATATATTTGAATGTAATTTTTTTTCTCTAAAATGCCTTTTTCTTTATCGGTATTCGCTTCGTGTCTTTTACATAACATTTGTACTTCGTAAAGTATGCAATTCATTAGAAGAAATCTGTAACTTCTGCTTAAACAAGTTCTGTTAAGCCTTGTCTCTGTAAGATTTTTCTGTAGAAAAAAGAAAATATTTTTGCTCAATAAATGCTGAGTGTTTGTTGGAGTTTCTTTATTGGGGTAGCTCTGAACCTTTTGGGGTGAGTTCGGCTTCCTTAGGCATCCCGTCAATAGTCAATGTGTTTTTTTCTGAGTGCAGCATTTTTAAATCATCAACCAATTTATTGTCTTTGGGAAAGAGGTGGTTGAAGCCGCTGAAACCCTTCCATGTAAAGGGGATCATTGCACGTTAAATCTGCCGAACCTCAAACGACCTCCCGTTGGTATGATGTGGTATGGTAGTTTGAAGAGTGGAATGCCAGCTCACGTGTCATTCTCATCATGGTTCAAAATTACGAGGTTCATTGCCAATAGCCTTCATGTAGTTAGATAGTGCGATGTTAATGTAACTCTCTCTCTCACTTTCACTCGTTGGAAAAAAGTCACTTCGTTGCGACCCTGAGGTCGCGGGTGTGAGAGGGTTCGAAGAAGACATTATCTCTTAGAATAGCTAATTTTATTCAACTTTTAACACTTTACAAATGTACTTTAATAACTAAACCTGAGGAGCAATAAGAAACCTTAACTCGAATTTAGGTAATCAACTATATGGAATGCACTTATATCTTTCTTAATATCTTGTAGATAAGAGACAGATTAGATAAAGAGCCATCTGGCAGAAAGCCAGATGGCTCTTTTCTCTGTAAGGTTGACACCTTCCACTATTCCCATGGATTCCTCTTCCAGTATTAATGCTACGATACACGACCATTACAACACTCTAATTTAAGCTTACGATCAGCTCTTAACCTTTATCTGCCTATTCAACGACTGGCACTTAAATATAAGTTGCATTTGTATCAAAGCAAGTCATTTCTAAGGAAAGCGGTTTTTAAACAAATATCATAGTTAAAAGGTGCATTTTCCCCAAGAGGGTTAGTATAAGCCCGAATAGAACCCGTTACAACTTGAATTCTCAATCTACTCCTTATGTACTCATGAATTTGCTGATAATATGTTGATGGACACAGAATGGCAAAACAACTCGGGTTTTCTTTTTCTGAATATAAATTTTTCTTATAACAAACATATTATTCTCCGTTCAAACTAGTTATGAATCAATCATGTGCGATATTTTTTTTCTTTGTGGGCTCAATTCATGTGACGTCATAGTCACATGACAGTGAAAGCCACACACGTGATTCCAACCAATCAATTCTGAAACTCATGCGAGTCATAGTGACACGATAAAGTGTTTTCAGTTAATCAGTTCACGCGCTCCGGTGCTGCCAAGTTTTGCTTTTGCAGAAACTTTTTCTTAAAAAGTACATATGCATACAAAATGCATTTTATTTAAAAATATAACCATAAAAAATATTATTTTTTTTAATTAAAAAAATCTTTTTGAAGAAATTTTTTCCCCTAACATTTAAACATCTTTACCCAAATATGAAATTGGAAATTTTATCTGAGTTTTACAAATAGAACAACAAGTACATTTAGTTTAATGTTTGTTTTGAATTCAATAGAAATTACGTGTTTTTATCATGTGACTTAATGAATTTAGCCCATTCTGGTTTCGCTAATTTTCCATATAAATCAATTCTTTCTTTAAATTCAGTCGATTTATTAACAAGGAAATAAAACTCCAGCCACACGTTATTTTGATATAAAAGTTTCCTAAATGTGTGTTTAAATATAAAATATAATTAATCACATACAAACACATATAATGGAATATATTACTGATTTTGTTTATATCCCAAGTTTCCATTTGTGTATTTTAGATTTAAATGTAAAAGTGCGTTTTCAACTATTAATTGTAAGTAACTATTTTTAAAACATATAATACTTTTTAACATTTAAATAAGCATTTTTATAATTAATACACAAAAAAATTACAGGATATCGTTTCGTTTTAAGGAGATGGAAACCAATTAATTTTCCAACTCTTTGTCGAATTTCATCTAAATCACCTTAAACTCCTTTCAAATTCGCGTCGACTATCTATAATGTCATCTTAATCTTGATTCATGAGTCTATTGCAATAATAAAGGTAACTAAATGAATCATCAATTTGTCAGACTATATACATTTGGGAGGGGGAAGTGAAGTCACAAAACCTGAGATTGCCGTGTTTCAAAAGGTCGAGAATTTTTACGAGAGTTCATCATTTCATATTCTAATTATTATTAAGAAAAGGAAAATTACAAACTGAAATATCTTAATTTCATACTTTAGAATACTGGCATATTTATTGCTCGTGACCGCCCTTTGAAATGAATAAACTAATAAATATCCCGTGATGGTTATCTTTTTGCTAATTATAAAGACATGAGCTGTTACTGAGAAAGATATATCGATTCCACCATTGAGCCATGAAGTAATTATACTCCTTTACCACTTCAATCTCCAGAGAGGTTACATTGGAAAAGGAATTTACATAACTAATATTTATTTTTATTTCTTGGTAGTATTCAGAAGTAAAGGATGTCAATGAAATTGATTTGTATGTTTCCCTGATTCATTTCTGTTACATTAATCTATACGAGTAACTAATTACTTTATTTAATAAATGGATCGTAGTGAGAAGAGCTTTAATTCAACTATTAGATGGGCGAGTTCATTTCTTTGCAAAGGAGAAACGGAAAAATTAATTAAATTGGAGCGGATAACAAAATGTTATTTCTCCTTCTCTGATATTAAAATTATAGTTTAAAAAATTAAAAGGCATGTTTTTATAATGAATCAAACTAAAAAGTAAAAATATATCTTAAAATATAAGAACGAAATGATTGACGAGAAAATTAATGTCATTGGGGTAAAAGCGTGGGGTGCTTTATATTAATTGTTGTAATTTCTTACTAGTTCTATTCCGAAATGCTGAGTTAGTATAAAAATATAGTACAAAGCAACCCCCACACAAGCAGGTCGAATTAATAAAAGCATGTTAAGAAGAAATATTAAACGTCAATCGTATTATCACCTTTTAAACGTATTTCTGTAATGATAATTCGTATCATCACTTCTATATTTAGCAGTTAGAATTTTTTTTTTTGCATGCGCGAGTTTTTTTATTTCTATTTTCAGAAAAACTAGACAATTGTTTATATTATGGTAAGAAATTGCTCATGCACACACCTCCCTTTCTCACATAAAGAACGCTTTTTTTGGTTTTATTTGTAATAACCACAAGCCGACATAAACAACGCTTTTTTTTTTGGTTTTATTTGTAATAACCACAAGCCGATTCGCTCTTTAAAGGTTGCACTTTATCTTTTAGTCGCCAAATCTGGAAATAGTTATTCCTGATGGTCCTGTTGAGAACAATGGAACAAAATTATGAAATTATTGTATATTCATCGATCCTTGACAAGTGTTAACTTTCTGCAAAATTTCGAATTAATCTGACATATCCAAAAAAAGGCTTTAAAAATATTGGAATTTGGATTTTCAGGAAAAAATTATCCATGGGAATAGTGGAAGAAATTATCAAAAATCACCAAGTGAATGTATTCTACAGTTAATTTGTAATTAATTATTCAATAAATACTTTATTGTCTTTGTCGCACAAATTCTTTTGAATTATTGCCAGAAACTATTTTACATAGTGTATTACTCTTTTAAACTTATTTTATTGTTAATGTGCCGCCAATTTTTGAAATTGTTAAAATGCTCAACAAAAAAGTTTGAGAAGGACAATACATTGGGGCAACCTGAAAAGCCTAAGGGTTATTTCATGCTTACCGTAGGAAAGTCAGATGTCATATGAGATGTGCGCGGCATACAAGTACAGGCGAACCTCTACGTAACAAACCTCTATATTGCGAATTTTTCTTTATAGCGAACTTTTTCCTGGAACATTTCACGATTTTCTTCGTAAAATAACCTCTCTATAGCGAAGTGCATTTTCTATGTAACGAACTTTTACTTTTGTGATTCAATTTTTTTTCTCTCTATTTTTAAAGTATTTCTGAACATTTCAAGTTATTCTCTGTTTAATACATTTTATCTTGAACTGGTTTTCTTAGATCCAAACTCATCTAGAGCACAAGAGTTCAGGACGTTTCATCCAAAAAATTCAACCTTTAACCCCCATTGTCCGGTTTACTAGAAAAATCTTCGATATCCTCTTTCACCCTCGGTGGAGTTGTCTCGTGTCCCCGCGTGTTCTAGTTATAAAATAATATATATATTTAATATTTTTTGTATTATTTAAATTAGAAATAGTCTATAAAATTCATTAATTTTAATATAACATTTTCTTAGTACTGAAAATACAGTGTATTCCTCGATATTCTTTTTTCTTGTTTTCCTTGCAGTTCTTCTTTCTTTCTTTTTACTTTTTTGATGGGTAATATGTATAAAACAAACGTATATTAATTTTGAAAAAATTGTGAATAATTACTTTTTTTTATCTATAGTGTTTATGAATTTAAAATTTGTTTTATGTGGTTTATAAAGAACATTAAAAGATGAACTTCTTTATAACGAATTTTCCATACAACGAACTTTTTTTTTCGGGATTTAGCGACTTCGTTATATAGAAGTCTGACTGTATTTAGCCCTGTGAAACAACACGAGGGCTATTGGCGTCGGACTTCTTAATTTTGAACGGCCATCAAGTGACAACACCTAAATTATTAACCATGTCTCCAAATTTCCACATCACAGTAAAGTGTAAGGACTTTGAGCTATGATAGGTTTCATATGCATCGTCCTTTCTACAGGGCGGGCCTTACGTGGCGAGCGAGTGAAGATTAACGTCGCACTCTTCAGCTAGAGGGCTTTTGGTGACGGACCACTTAATTTTGAACCATGGTCAAGTGACGACACCTGAGCTGGCATCCCCTCTCCTAACTACCACACCACACCAACGGGAGGTTACGGTCCACCCAATGTCAGTCACGCACACAAAGAGGGGCCATTGGTCCGGACCCTCCCCCATGGTCCTTGATTACTTTTTTTTACCAATTGATTTTAATCCCATGTATACAGTACGTAAAACTTAATAGTTTGTTATTAATACTTTTTTTATTATTTAATGCTGAGTATTTATTTAGTAATTTATTTTTTACTGTTTTTTTGTTCCTTACAATCTACAAAGTGAAAGAAAATATGTTTGTGAGCATATTGTAGTATGATACAAGAATGTGGTAGATTTTTGACCCTCGACCCCCTTGAAAAATTCCTGTGTGCGCCAATGCCCAGTGTCGTAGGTGTGGTGAGGTAGGAAAAGGTGAACAATATTTATAATAAATTAATAATAAATACAGAATATGTACTTATTTATAAAACTAAAATAAGAAAAACTAACTTTTAAAACCTCGTTTTAAGCAAAACGCAAAATACGCAAACATAATGATAATAGCCACTAATATAATAATATCAAACGATGCATTTTTTATCAAACAATTCAAAATACGTAAAAAATAAAACGTTTTCATTTAAAAAGTTAGTTTTCTTTTTTATAGTCAGTAGAAGACTTAGTCTGCAGACTTCAGCCAATCTTGAATATTTCCGTATATAATTACTAACTGCTAAAATCTTCAGGCGGTCACCTAAAAATGTCTTGGCGGTCTACTAGTCGATCGCGATCGATGTAATGCTTACCCTGGGTTTAGAGCAAAAGTCCGCAACCACCGGACCGCGGACCGATGCTGGTCCGTGGATCAAATAATACTGTGCCGCCTAAGGGGAAAAATTAAATTATTTCCATTTAATTTACTGTGGGGAATTTCTTTCGGTTTTGTGTGACTTTTCATCAAAATCACTTTATATTCTGTGTTAAATCACTTTATATTAATTTTTTGGTGTAATTGTATTTTATTCTGAAGGCTACTAAAAAACAAATTAATTTAAAATTATTGAATCAAAACAATTTAAAATACAAACAATTGACGTCCCTCCCCTCAGCGGGCCACAGTAAAATCATCCAGCGCTGACCGGTTCGTGGCGATAAAAAGGTTGTAGAGTACTGGCTTATTGAGTATTTGTTACGTAAAATTAATGTCTCGTAATGACTTTTATGAGATATATACAGAGAGATTCTAAATAATGGTAAAAGCTTTGAGAAGTCATTATTGTTAACTATTAACCCACTTGTCATGTTGTGTTTGAAAATAGAAATCCATGCGAGAAATTTGTTTCATTTGAACAAACATCAGTATTTAAGGAACAAGAAAACAACAATAAAGTATTAAAGTGAAATAATGAAAAGAAAAACAGTTTTGATGTACGATTGTAAGGGGAAAAAAAGGTTTTGTAGATCAATTAATCGCTTGATCGATTAACTAAATCCATAAATTATTTTAATCTATGAACCTTTAACAGTTTTTAAAGAATATCTCCTGAATTAATCATCGAATATGCATAAAATCGGAAACATAGGTTTTGTAGAACCAATGCCAGTTTATCCATTGTGTGTTTGAGGTAGGCTCCCAGGGGCCCGGATAAGCTGAACTGAACCAGATTTTTTGGGTATAAATTGCGATCCCTCGGTGCCAAGGGATCTTCTGCGCCCAAGGCCCGAAATGAGCTGAAATCGGCACTGTGTAGAACATTTCTGCTTGCTTCTGCTAAATGTATCCATTTTAGGAAAAGGTTGCAGGAGAATAATTTATGTCAGTTTATAAATCGATTTATATTATAGTTTAATTCTCTCTGAGACGTTTACTGCGATTCTAATTTTATCCAGCAGAAGAAAAAATTAAGAAAGCCGTTTAGGTTGTAGCTCTTTTTAGATGGCTATATAATGCCATCATTATTCTATATTATGCCTGAACGCTGACTAAGTCATTAAACATTTCAACAAGAATCATGTTCACGAAAAAAAAAACGGTTTTCTCTTCATCATACTCCCTTCAGATAACCGTTCTCTCCGATTTTGAATGTCTTTTAAACGTTGGATCTGCTCAAATTGATTTGTCGGAAACGAGCATTCTATGTACTTGTTATTTCTGAGAGCGAGTAAAACAAATACGTTGATCTAATGCATGTTAACATTCTGCACGCAAAAGGTAGTGGACGAGGCGAGCATTTGAATGAGGTGTTGATGGCTCTTTCATTCATTCTCTGTCTGTTTCCTGTCTACCTTTGAGTCACTTTGCAATTATCTGGCATTCACGTGACACTGGAACTGTTATCTAAGAGAGGAGTTCAGCCTCGGAATTTATATCAACGCGCTTGAATTTTAAGTAAAGCATTAAAAACGTTTCCGTTGAAAGGAAGGAAGGAGAAGAGGCAGTTAAATATTATACTCATGAAGACTTTTTTCTTTTTTAAATGCTGAGAGGTATCTGTAATGAGGTAACTGAAACTTAAATAAAAGAAAGATATCATTCACGAAGATAATGTAATGCAGAATAGAGTGCCTGCCTTTTGAAACGTTTGAAATTTATTGGATGCTAATAAAAAGCAGACGCTTCATTTCGAATGCTTTGTTTCGTGATATAAATTTTGTCTCTGTTTTCATCGCTCTACAAATATATGATTGGCCACTGATTGCTTTCCACTCATTGTTGTTTATTTCGAACACCAAATCGTTCTTTCGCTATTCGAAGTATTGGGTGAAGTGCTTCTCGTTATACTAAGCTGTTACAGCCTAGTGGTCAAAGTAATGGAGTTTTGGCCAGAGTGTCACGAGTTCAATCCTAGTGCCGCTGAAGAACCGCCATGTAGAGGAGTTGATGCTGATTTAATCTGTCGGGGTTCAGACGTCCTTCCGTTTGGTGTAGTGTGGAAGTTAGGAGAGGGGCTGCCAGCTCAGGTGTAGTCCTTATCATTTTCTGATGGTTCAAAATGACGAGGTCTATCACCCAAAGACCTCGTGTAGCTGAATAGGTGGACATTAATATTCCCTCACTCACCCAGGCTTGCCCGAAAAAAGCTTTCTAAATCGTCAACGCAGTACCTACAATTGTTGTTCTTTTATTCTCCTCCAGATTTGCGTGGGAGAGATCAATCTCAACCGGCCTTTTTCGGAATTGTCTTGATTTCGAAATCTGGAACCTCTAGAGTTCATTTATAAAAATCTGGGGAAACTTTGGTGGCCTTCATAAAATCTACCTCCGTAACATATTGATATTACATCTCTTCTATTATGTGAAACTGCCAACTTTTTACAAAATCTCAAATCTGAGCTTTTAATCAGATAATCCTCAAATTAACACACTTTAAGCCCTGAACCGTGGCTACTTTGGTTGAAAAGAAAAATATTTCTAAGGATACACCTGCAGAAATAAATGATTTTACTGCTTCAGTATCCCACAAAGTTTTTATAAAAAGCTTTCTGTAACCAAAAGGAAATGTATGGTATTTACATGGACTCCATTTCAATGCATTTTAAATAATCGGAGGAATTGTTCAGATCCTGCGATCGACTACCTCCTTCCTTTTCAACCGATTCTCGGATCCTCCATGCATTTAATCACTTCTGAATTTATTTTTAATCAGACTGTAGCATCTAAATTCCCTTTATTTGCGTGCGAATTATAATTTGTTCGTCTATCTATGGAAATCTCTCATAACTCGAACCCCTTTCATTTAGTCTACCATCAAAATTCGAATCATAAATGTGTTTAAACTTCACACGTGTCTATCCTCATATTTTACTAACATCTGTTGCAGTTGGGCTTTACTTGTTGGGTTTCAAACCTCAACAAAGTCCACCACCTGAAGGTGACTCACCCCTGTTCTGCTTTTAACCATAGAACTCGGCTTCTAATTCAGATCAGTCCCGTATCACGGGAAAATTGATCAAGGCCACCTTCAACTGGGCAATATCTGTCGCTGTTCTTTGAACAAAAGAATAACCAATACTTCAAAAACCAGTCCTTTACCTTCTCCATAAGGTGACCTTTAAGATACACTCAAAAATAAATTTGTGGGTATTTTATAATATGTTATATTATCTTCGATAGTATCGAGAAATTTCAAAACGTTCTCTTTTCCCGAAAAGAACACGTCGAGTAACACTGCTGTTCGTAAATCAACTCCTAATCCAGAATTGGAATAGGTTGGGCGTCATTGTCGCAGACTCTCGCCTGCTGAGAAATGTAAGGGTTCGCCGAAGAATGAGACATTTTTTAAAAATATGTACTTTATTATGAATTTCTAATCACTATCTAAATTCGACCTAAGCTATGGAGATTAAGTCATTTTAATACTCATTTAAAAATATCTAGAATATAAATATCATATTTATATATCATTAATAGACGATCGTCAGTAGGAACATAACATTGGATGGTCAATCTTTTTCTTTTACTTTGAACTTCAACGATTCCAAGTGGCCGTGGTGCCTGGTGGCCGGCTTGTCATGTGTTTGAGCCTAGAACCCCTGAAGACCCGCCGTGTAGGGGTGCGATGCACGTTAAATCTGTCGAAGCTCAAGTTTCCTCCCGTTGGTATGGTGTGGAAGTTAGGTGAGGGCGTACCAACTCAGGTGTCATCCTCGTCACTTAGCCAGGGTTCACGTATAGAACCCGTTACAACTTGATAATCGACACGTCGGTCACAAAAATATATCTCTGCAAAACTCCATAAGATTTTAGGATGATTATTCCACAAGAAAAGTTAAGAAGCTTCTAGGAAGTTCTTTACAACCAAAAAAAGGACGATGCTGGGAAGCAACAGTAGAGTCAAACGTATGTTAGAGACTATACCTTTCATTTGCCTTCTGTTACCTAGAAAAATCTAGAAGGTTCTAGCATGATTATTTGACGAAATAGTTCATGTAAGATTCTTCTCAGGTGTTTGCGCAAGCGCAACAGCGGTGCCTGAACTGCGCATGCCCAGCAATTCTGATATGAATGTAAGAAGTTGCGAGAAATAAATATACACCAGTCCACTAAAAACTGTGTTGTGATTGAGTCCTGAGTATTCGACGGAGTGAGCCATAACACCAGGGAAGTAAAAATGGGAGTCAAACAAAGGACAGCGACAGTGTGTTTCATTTGTCTTACGTCATTATGGATCTGAATTGATGTAATCAATATTTGCTTTTAAAAAATTTGAGCTTTTTCAGATTTATACGTGTGAGTTATTTTTCCTGTTAGACGTACGAAAATAAATTACGATTGAATACGAAAAAAATTGTCTGGTACATATGGGGAGCTTTTCAACAGTTAGAAGACGGCCAGCTACTTAATAATATGTTCCACAAGAGTTACAAAGTTCCTGGAATGGTCCCCTACATTCACGCAGGTGTTCGTTGAAGGGGAGATATCTGTTTCGGGTTTTGGCATCACTAATAAGAAAAATACACAGCCATCTAAAATTCATATCCTGTACTGCGTTATTTGCAGATAATTTCTGACAAAGCGGATTTTTATTCATCGGATTTTACAACGTCGTCTTTGAAGCAGCGTGCAAACATCAAATTTTGTGTTTTACTCGAGAAATCACCTTCTTAGATTCTCGAGACGCTGAAGAAAGCATATGGAAAAATAGTTTTGTAGATTAAGAAGAGGTGATCCAAAATGCGACGAAGTAACTGAAGGACCTCTCAAAAAACGGATTCCAGGAGTATTTTAGTTATACGAACGCTAAAACAAGTGTGGGAATGTAGGAGGGCTGTATTTGAAGGTCAATTATACTAAATTATTGTTCTATTTTTTAATAATATGTAATTGACCTATACCGGGAACTTCTCGACCCTACCTTGTATAAGTATACGAACCGTGATATGAATGGAGCTCGAAAACTTTCTATACACCATTGTGTATGTTAGACGTCCTCCAAAGAAAGAGTTAAAAGTTCCCTTGACCATTAAATAGAAGTTGAGTAATTGTTTTAATGTTGCAATCTGTTTGTTTAACTTACCCCAAAACAGGCGAATCATGACACACAGATGTCTCATAGAGACGGAACGACGCTAACACAATTAAAGGTCGCTTTTGTATTTTCCAAGTACGAGATGAGAATCATTACATTTTTGGATCTAGTTTTCTAATGGTAAATTCTACTTCTTAAATAAACAATTGAACAATTAAAAAGTGCATCATATAACAGAAACTCATAGTAAACTACTCAAAGGTCCTTTTAAAATCTTGTGTTGATTTTTGCTGTACTTACACCACTTTTAAAATTTTTTGTTAAAAGAGTTTAATGTGATTTGAATTAAAGTACGTTTCTCTGCAATTCTATTATCTTTATTATTTTGTCATTAGTTTTTTTTTCTTTTAAGATTATGGTTTGGAAAAAAAAATGCCGTATTACAATCTTAGAACCTCCTTTTTTGTACCAGTGAAGAGTTCTTCGACTTGAAGGAACTATCTTCATATCTCCTACCTCAAATACTACATACAATGAAGATGAGTTCATTTAAATAGGATCAATAAATAACTTTATATTTTCTCAGTTTATATTAGAAATTTAGGGATATATTGAAGGAAGGAATTATAGAATGTCACATCGTGAATATATAATGAAAGTCAGTAGCTTTCAGAAAATTCCCATCTGTATAGTTTAGCCAGGCCAAACACACACACGCGTGCCAGTTTATAACTTTTTTTTGTTCTAAAAATAAAAGAAAAAGATTTTTTTCTCCTTTTTTATAGGAAGTTTAGTATACGTTTTGATTTTGAAAGCCATTGTAAGTGATGCAGTTTTATCGTTTTCGAAAGTGTTTTAACTGTTATGAATCCATAATTTTCAATTGCATTTGTAATGTGTTATGAGTGTGTGAATATTAACGTCGCACTCTTCAGAGCTACACGAAGACTTTTGACGGTGGACCTCGTAATTTTGAACCATGGTCAAGTGACGTGGAAGACATCTGAGCTGCCCCCCTTCTCCTAACTACCACACCAAGGGAGGACGTTTGAGCTATCGACAGATTTAACGTGCATTGCTGTCCTACACGGCGGGACTTTAGTGGTACTGGGCTCAAACTCGTGACAAGGCCAGCCACGATCCGATACCTTGACCACTCGGCTACCATGACCACTGTAACGTGTTATATGTTTATCTCTGGAGATCAGTAGCATCAGGAATTTTTCAAGGGGGATATCCAGGGTCGAAAGTCCACCCTTCTTGTATCATGCTCCTTTTGATTTTGTCGATTTTGGGGAACAAAAAACAGTAAAAAATTAGTTATTGAATAAATAATTAGCATGAATTAATAAAATTAATCATTAATAACAAATATTTAATTAAATTTTACGTACTACATACTTAGAATTATAATCAATCGGGAAAAAAATCAAGGACTTTGGGGGGGGATGGACCCCTAGGACCCCCCCTTGTGCGTGCTACTGCTGGAGATTAATTATTTTACTCCACTCTGTTGGAAATCAACGTGCAGAAACTCTACTATCGATCGAAATTTTTACCTAAATTTCAAATATATTTATAATAAATTCTCCTGAAATCTTTTGCTTATTTAGCTAGTTTGTTTTCCCTCAAAAATGAGCAGCAGCATGAAATAATATTGTCATCTTCAACTTTTAAGATTTCCTACCAGACACACACAGCATGGAATGTTTCCTGCGGGGTGTTCCGAAAGTCAACGTCTCCAAACCTTACTTCTTTGGCATACCCCCTTCTCTTTGAGATACGCGTGGAGGCCGCAGAAGCCGAGTGGTCATGGTTCCGAACTCGTGAACGGAAATGTTGCTATCGAGTCGGGGATTCGATTCCTGGTGCCATTAAAGAACTCTCGTGCAGAAATGCTGTGATGCACGTTAAATCTACCGAGGCCTTAAATCCTCCCGTTCACGTGGGGAGGATGTTAGGAGAGTAGGGTTCAAATTCGGTTGTCATTCTCTTCATTTACGACTGATATTCAAAATGACGAGTTCCGTGAACAATAGTCTTTGTTTTGCGAGTGAGTGAATATTAACGTCGCCTTATTCAGCTACGCGAGGGTTTTTAGCGATGATCCTCGTCATTTTGAACCATTTTTAAATGACGAGAAGGACACCTGAGCTGTGACACCCCCTCTCCTAATTTCCACACCACATCAACGGAAGGACGTTTGAGTCACGACAAATTTTCCACCCATCTGCTCCTCTACACGGTGGGTCTTCTGTGGCTCAGGTTCGAACTCATGACACACCGGTCACGAATCCGTTGACTTGACCACTAGTCTACCACGGCCGCAGCCTTCGTAAAGCTTTGCGAAGTGAATGTGCAATAATTTAATTAACTGGGATGCACGTATCTCACTTTGGGGACCACCACTGCAAGGCGATGTTCTATTTAAAAATCGCAATCAACATTTGTTTTTTTTTATGTTTACGAATTCTATAACAGATAATTTTATCTGTAAGCTAGAAATTTATCTATATCTAATTTTCGCACAGAATGTTTTTTATCTAACTATTTTTTTTTTCATGGAACTGATTCATATTTCAATTGCCATTCCGCTTATCCAAGTATTGGATGAATATGATCGTCTCTAACTTGTGTAACCTTCTAATGAGCACGCACGACGTAAAACGTTTCATGGTATTTATTCTACACGTTATTGTTATGCTCACAAACCACAATTGGGTTAGTTTTTGATGTTTTCGAACATTTTTTTTCTTTCTATTCTGCAGACGATTCCTGAGTCATGTGCAAGTGGCGCATCGAAGGTGGAGTCGCAAATAAAAGAGTTGAAGGCCATTCTAACACCTTGAGGACAGAAGACGTGAACGGACGGTTTATGGACTGTTTAAATGCTAATCTCTTCATAATTTATGGTTCTTTTTTTCCTCTTGCGTCTTCATAGCATGGTTGGAATACAAGCACTGTTAAGGATACGCAGATTAAGTTTCTGGAACACTTAGCGGTTTTTTCCCTTTTTTTCCAATACGATTAAAAGGATACATCCTTTTTGTATTCCATTCTATTCCTCATTTATTTTATGCTTTTAGTAAAGAAATTCTAAACATCTTATTAATTGTCTATTTTTAAAAGTCAGTGCATTAATAGAACTTTTCATTATTCATTAACTTCTTTCCAACACTATTGTTTATAATAAAAATTGTACGAATGCTAAAGAAGTCTATCCTGCTGTTCAAAGAAAGAAAAATTGATTTTATAGAATCCGCTGGTATTAATTACAGTGTTAACGTTCAATCTTTTCATAATCTGAAAAGCAACTTTGTCTTTTTGTTTAGATCTGTGAAGGATAGAACTCGCTACCTTCTGATATGTAAGCACGTAATTTACCGCTGGACCAAAATAAATCCATTAGTCAGGAGGCTGTTACTGATACCACCGCCTCACACTCTCCTACCTGTGAGTCGGAGGATAAGCGAATGAACGATATAATAGTTGTTATGGCGAGTGTGTGAGTTACTGTTTCGACATTTTGTGTTTGACGGCTTGATTGTTGAGTCATGCGTGTCTGACGGCATTTGGTTGCTCTTGCGGTGAATAGATGGCGCCACGACAGCTGCGGGAAGGTTGAGTTTTTTCAAAGTTTTGCCAGGGTCACCGATGAGGATAGAGCTCAAAGCCTATGGTCCCATAAGCACGTAACTTACCACTGGACCAAAGTGATATCTTAGTCCAGAGGCTGTTACTGGCTTATATAGGTACCACCACACAACTAATAAATTCCCAAAGTGAGTGCACTGTCTGATGTATACTAAATTTGTCGAGGCTCAAAGTTCTCACATTACCGAGGTGTAGAGGCAGTAGCTGATTAAAAGGGGGTTATTACATAGTTCAATACGTTTTGACAGTAATGGGGATACTTGCAGGAATTGTTTACTGCAAGAGTACTTTGATATCGATAACAAATCGATGCGGACTGGATTTCAAATATATAATGAATAAGACTCATTACGGTCTGTGCGCTTCACCGTAAACAATCAGCCGAAGGTGATAGAACCTTGTGATGGAAGCCACACAAAATGAATTAATTTAAAGTAAATTATATTTATTTTGAAAATGCTGAAGCAAACAGCATTATTTGATCCCATCTGACTTTTAGAAGAGTTGTCAACTGTACAGTACATTTGAAATATAGTTTTATTTAGTTACTAGCTGCATGGTCCGGCGTTGCACGGGCTTTCTCTACTTTTATAAATTTTCCTTTCCCTTCACAAAATCAGCACTTCCATTATTCTTTTTCGAAACTACTTTCACTTGTTTGTTTCTTTCCCCTCCGCTTAAGCCTGGGCTTTTACCGAGTGTGTAACTTAATTTCCTCTTTCCTTCATGACGCCAGCACTTTTGTGTGGGTGTGAGCACGTACCATACGAGTGCTATAATGATGTCATTAAAATTTCCTTTTTCGAAATTTTTTTAACTTCTTTCCTCTTTAGTTACCCCCTGCTTTGCACGGACATTTTTGAATGTATAACATATTGTTATGGAAATTCCCCTTCTCCTCTAGCTGTTAAAATGTTAGTTAAAATGAAAAAAATTAATTTTATGAGCAAACCTGACTATTTTTAGGTTAATTTAGTATCATTATTATTTTGTACATAAATGCTTTGTGTTTCAAAACTTTTGTGAAAATATTAGATAAAATAAAGCTGAATATACTGACGTCTTAACAAATGCTATCAATATTATGCAAAAATATTTTTTGAATTAAAAATATTATTTTCAGTCATATTTAACTAAAATAGTGTTTTAATGCAGAACATACACTGGAAAATAACATATTAAAAATTAGAGCTTTATGGGCATTATAAATTTTTGTTTTATGACTTTACAAACTTTAAATGCGTTTTTTTCAGACTTTGGATTTTGAAGGTATGTTTTCTAATCCCTAAGGCTTTTTTCCTGCTCAAGATAGAGCCTTGATTTTTTGTATATACTCCCAAACGTATGTTCTATAACGGTTAGTGTGGATTTATATAGGGATGAGATCTCTAGTTATTTTTCTAAAAAATGCTAAAGTTGATATTTTAAAAAATTTCGTGTTTTTTCAGGTTTCTCTATAAAAATAATTATTAAAAATCAACTAGGGGGAATAAGATTTTCAAATCCATACTAACTTTTGTTTGCAATAACCTAAGAAAAATAAATAACTTAAAATGACTAGATAATTTTAAAAATTGAGTATTTTATAAAAATTTGAAAGAACTTCAAAAATTCCTAATTTTTTTAAAGTGTAAAATAATGGCTGGTTAAACTGACTTTTTACTTACAGAGAATCGGCTTAATAATACAATCTAATTATAAAACATCAATTTCTTTTACTGTAACTGTCTCCAAAATTTTTTTTTGAAAAAGGGTACTGTGTGTAGTCTTAAATGAACTTCCCATTTACTTTTTTGTTTATTTACTCTTAAATCAATATTATTTGCATTCAAAATTATTAATTTTAGATTTATTTAAACTTTCTTCATAATTTAAAAGAAAAATATTACTGTAAAATGCGGCGTATACCGCGCACCCATCCTTTCAAGCTGCAATTTTTAATTTTGGGGTATGTTCGCCGTATGATGCGCACCCCCTTTTTTACGAAGAAATCTGAAGTATGCAGTGCTGTTATGTTTTGAAGCGATTTATTCGAGGTAGTTTCTTAAGTCTTTGCAAAAATAGTATACTTCTAGCACTACAATTTTTTAAGTTCATTAAGAGTATCATTTCTTTTAAATAAACAGTATTTCGAATTATGTAGAAATCTAATTTTTTTTAATGTTCATCTCTATTTTAATTTTTAAGGTGATCATTTTTATACTTGGCGTATAACGCGCACTCGTAAATTTCTATCTTATTTTTGGCGTTAAAAATGCGCGTTATACGCCAGATTTTACTGTATTTCTCAAGTAAAAAAATTACTTTTGTATAAACGAAATTCGTTTGCTCCAAGTTTCGTTCAAAGTTGAACTAAAATGTCCTCTTAAATAAATTGTTTTCCCTAACTTTTACGTCTGTCTTTTTCAGACTTAGAATGATCTCGGTAAAGTTACAATGAACAAAAGTACTTTGCATTGATAACATCCAGAATTTTTTTTTATTGTGAAAAAAATTTTTTTAAACAAGTGCATGGAGAATTAATTAACAAAATTTGAATAAAGTAAACAAAACACACCTCGAGTCGATGATTGCATTACGGCTAAATGTTCACACGCTTTTTTAAGCATTAAATTAGCAATTATTTAAATTTCTTCAAAAAACTATTCATGCGCGTCACGAATAATTTATTCATAAACTCAACAAGAGCGATAATGAATAGTTGACATTTAACCTTTGTACGTTAAGGAAGGAGAAAGTTTAGGCCCTAATTAAAACTCAAAATGCAGGAAAAGAGTTTTGTTTATTTATTACGGTATGGAATGGAAAAGAAAAGAAAATAATTAAGTCTCTCTCTCTCAAAGAGAACATAGTTCCAGGGTATTAAGATTTAAATTAAAACTTCAGATGACTACAAAAAAAAAACTTAGGGATACCTCAGACTCTAAAATTCAAATGAGTTTTGAAACAGTTTCTATATAGAAATGAGTTTCTTTTTTTTATTGGTGGATTTTTGTTCCATTTTCAAAAGGGTTTCGATTTCTAACGTAAAAATATCTTTTAACCGGAAGCAGACACGCGGGGCACAGAACCACCTCAGACTCACGAAATCGTCAATTCTGTGAAAACTGATTATTTGTTACCAATGATCTCTCTTGACAGTATCCTATATGACAGTCTTCATGGGAACTAAAATGTATCTGTCGCGTTTGTCCCTCTTTTTTTTTTGCGGGGGAGTGACAAACGACTTTTTACAATCTTTACGTACTTGTTTTGACTGAAATCCCCGCGCAACTACTTTTGTTTAAAAATATTTTCTATGAACATACTATATTTTCCCCCTGTGAACAACTCTTAGTGGTTTTTATTTCTGTATTGTACGATTTATTATAGTTTATAAATCAAAATGAGCAGAATATAAAAAAAGAAATGGGTATCTGTGATCTCTATTGAAGGAAGTTGAAACTGATCAAGAAAGGGGATAACCTGCTTAAATAATGCAACTATCAATGTAACGAAAGTAACTTTGAGAAAAGCGATTCACATGAAACATTTGAGTAGAAAACAAAATTTCCAAGTGCTACCTAAAGAACTATATCAAAAAAATATAGAGCCATGAAGGTAGCACACTTCACCCTGTCAAAAAGACATAAATAAGAAAAGGTTCAATATGCTATTTGTCGATTATGAAAGGACAATAAAACTACAATAACTTGAACAAAATATGGCAGCTTCGCCTACAAATAACATTCCTGTAATGTTAGTGAAAAGTGTCTGTGATTTGTGTCTGTTATTAAAGTCATGCACATTTGAAACTTTTTGGTTCAGTTTGATTGATATTTTTTCTCAAATAATCAAAGAAAAATTGACAAGTCCTCAAAAGTTGGTAAGTATACTTTCTCTTAATTAAATTATTCTCCTCGAATTACACTTTTTATCGTGTACAGTAAAAATAATTAATAAAAAAAGACTGGGGTGACTCAGTCATCCCACACGACCATCAACATTACTATCAAGAGCACGCCTGCTCCTGGGTTAAAATACATTTATATGTTCACGTAGTTTGGAAGTTCAGAAAGTGGGATACCTGTTCTAGTATCGTCATTATCAATTGACATAGCTGTCCATTTTTAATTAATAGACAATTAAACATTAGAAAGAGACACAAATAAACGATCATTTGATCGATGCCGGATTTAGTGTGCAATCGTACTCACATGACCATTTCTTATGAAATTAATATTCCTAACTTCAATAATTCGGTTAAAAATAGACAAATTGCCTCCGCTTTTTATTGTTTTTAAAAGGAAAGGTTACATTTTATCAGGGTTTCTAACCGTATTTTTTTTTTTTCTCTTTCGTACCGATTCCACTAAAAATATATAACGGTTCAGTTCAAGTTTTTGTTCCACAAAAAATAACGGTTTTCGGTTCAGTTCCGAATGAATAATTTTATTTTATGTATATTCTTATTTGTATTAAAAATATAATTCTATCATAAATAAAAATGTATTGATGATTGTGATTTTATTTTTTTCAATTGGTACATTATGTATAAATTAATACAATTAGCCAGCATGGACGATACGAGCGGTGAGCATTGGCATTGTTATCCATTATCAAAATCGCCTTTGACAGCTAGGTTTATGATTTTGGTTTTCCTATTTAAACAGTCTATACCATTGATGGTGAACCAGTGGCACCAATGGCACGCGACAAAATATTTTGGGCAAGCCAGCGATCAAAATGGTTTGCATTTTATTTCAAAATAACTAAGTTCACTATGAAAACGAACAAACTTGAGTGATCGGTCGCAGGGCGTCATAGGGAGCACAGTCGTTTGTTATTGCCTTGCCTTAGTTACGTCGAAGACTACAGTTGCTTCTGATGCAAAATTTGTCTACAAATAGCATAGTCAATTTCGTTGACAACTATATTTTTATGTTTATTTGTGTTATATTTACAATTTTTAACTGATAGTTAACATGGCTAGTTCAGTAAAAGAACAAAAAATATAAGATAGTAAACGTAACTGTGAGAATTTCAAACTTGGTGAATCTAGAAATATGGCATGATTAGTAAAGGTGACACAAAGCGGTATGTGTTTTATGTTCTAAAACAGTGGTATGCAGAATATATATCGTCTGTAAAAAAAGCATTTTGAAACAAATCACAAATCCTCTCGGCCAAAAAGTGAACCTAAGCAAAAACAATTAATTGCCTGGAAACCATTTAGCAGACGACTCCAATTCAGCATGCATTCTACTAAAAGTAACATCCTACAGTCCTAATACAAGTTATTTGTCATCCAATCTGCAACAACAGAAGCCACACAAAATATATGTTACTTTAATTTGAATTACAGGCTTTCTAAAACATTTGCAGCTTTACTGTGCGAAAGGTAATTTTTTCGTAGTGAATAAAGAGTTTTTTTTGAGAGAGAGAGTTGTTTTATTATTTAGTTTTATTATTTTCCCAATGATTGCAAGTCAGAATTATTTGACGGCACGTCTATACCTCATGAAACACTTTTTTAGAAAAAAACGGCACGTTGATTCATAAAGTTTCGACAGCCCTGGTCTATGCAAACATCCTTGGATGATTGCAGGCCTAGATGCGAAAAATATAACTCCGCCGAGATATTTTTCTTAAAATGTCATCTATACCTCTATTTCAATTGAGTTCAATTCGCCTTCTACAAGTAAATAGATTCAAACGAAACTGAAACAGATAAATTCCAGTGAACATCCCAATAGGAAATCGAGAAACAATGTACATGTATTGATGATAATTATAGGGTGGACTTTGAATTAGAAAATATTGGTTAGTTAGTTTCAGCAGGGGTATCCAACCCAAATGACCTTGCGAGCCACTTTGGAAAAACATTATAATCTCGCGGGCCGCACATAAAAATATGTACCTTTATATCCGATTTGGAAACAAAAAAACATTTATTGGAGTGAAATTTTAAAACAGAATGAATTATTATTATTCGTTTCATTATTCAATTCCTACTATTATAGCTCACACTCTCCATATATTTATTAATTTATCTTGGTGGAATTTTCAATCGTTCGTAAAATACATTTTAAAGCGCTCAATTGAGCTTAAATTTTATATACATGATTATTTTGGATGACAATACAATAATTTAATTATAATTGATAAAAATTAATTGATTAAAACTAATTATTTAAAGAATTACTAATACAGCCACGTTGGCATCCTTTTGGGCGACGTGTCAAAACTTGAAAAGGTTTTCTTCTCACGTTTTAAAGAATTCAGTTGAACTGAAATTTTATATACACGATTGTTTGGGATGACAATACGATACTTAAATGATAATGAATAAAAATGAATGAATACTTAATGTTGTGATTCTGTCCTATGTATGTACATATTTGTATTAATTGTAACTATTTAATAAAAAGTAGCTAAAATAAAATGTTTCTTTGTTGATCAAGCAGGAATTGACTTAATTTTTTTTATATTACTTGTTTTTCATGTATACAGACATAGATAATATAATAATGTTTATATAACATAATACTGCAATGATCAAATAATGTTTAAATTTTTTCAGTGTGTGTTGTCATTTTCTTGAAAATTACGGTGTTCCTATTGAATTGATCTTTTGGTACTCATTGGTGAAATTTGATAGTGCTGTCATTCGCAAACGATTAAGCATACATTGTCTTTATCTTTACCGTCCTGAATATTTTTTTAAACTTTAAAAAAACATCTCTGTGTGTGACTGCCTCTTGCTTTTTGGGTACTCCAAACATAAAAGGAGGAGGAAATATGGAAATCGCACACACAGAGAATCAAGTACCATCCATACTAAAGGATATGCATAATGCAATTCGAAATTTAAACTCAGGATCATTGAAAATAGCGACCCAAGAAGAAAACATCGGATTGAAATGAAATTTGATACACACAATGACACAGATGAGAGATTCACTTGATCACAAAAATTAAACGACATTCGTTAATTGACAATTAAACGAATACAGGGTGTGCAACGACACAAATACTGGGCAACTTTAATAGCGCGTTGGACCACCTCCAGCTGCAATACATGTCGCCACACGGTCCGGCATTGAGTTGGTTAGACACCTTATGCTGTCCTGAGGCTGATGGGCCCACAAATCTTGAACAGCCAACTCTAAATCATGTACAGAGTGACACGATGGCATCTGCCGTTTTAGCTGATTTTACACGTGATCTACAGGGGACAAATCGGGGAGCGGGCCAGCCATGGAAGAGTCTGAAAATGACGTAGGAAGTCTTGAGCAACTCTTATCGTATGCGGACGAGCATTATCTTGCTGGAAAATTGCCCCTGGGAGACCATTTAGGAAAGGTCCTACATGGGGTCGAAGAATATCATAAACGTAACGTTGGCCCGTTAAGGTTCCACGCATCACAATTAAAGTGGACCGGCGATCATAGGCTATGCCCCCCAGACCATTACACCAGCTGTGTGGGCGTGTGACGTAGAACAGTGTGGGAAATTTACCGCTCACCAGGGCGCCTCCACACCCGTACACGGTCATCATCTGTCCCCAAAACAAACCAGGATTCATCACTAAACACAACCTTTTGCCAATCTGTGACATTCCACATTGATCTGGCTTGGCACCACTGTAGACGTAGTTTCCGATGTTCCGGTATTAGAGGGAGTGCACGGAAAGGGCGCTTGGATTTAAGATTTGCTTCTGCAAGGTGTCTGGAAATTGTTTGTGGAACAATTGCTACGCCTACGTTTGCTCGTATCGTTGAACGAGTCACTGTGGGGTCCACAAGTACTTGCCGCACGATCCTTCGATTCTCTCTCCTCGTGATCTTCCTGGTCGCTCCAGACCCGGTTTTCCGCACGTGGGTACCTTCTCGTGTCCACTGCTCCCAACAATTTCTAACGGCACACTCCGAACGATCCACCTGGCCAGCAACACGGCGCGTAGACCAGCCTGCAGTTTTCATCCCGATGATCAGGCCTCTCTCAAACTGTCTTAACTGTGAGAAATGTCTTCTAGCACGTTTACCTGGCATGTTTTACTTACCAAAGTCTTCCTACAACCGGCGGGTAATCGTCACGTTTATGAATCTTCGAATTTGCGCTGGCTTATATAGCACCTTCTTCCTGATTGTAGTGCCACCTCGGCGTGTATGAGCATGCGTATTGGCACAAAACTTGGATCATTTGCATATCACATTACGCTGTACTTATTTGCAAAGTTTCGCGATTGTACTTAGCTTCCTTCTTGGGTTGCTATTTTCAATGTTCCTGAGTGTATTTAAAAAGTAATTTACTATAGTAAAATCAAATGTAACTATTTGATGAAATATAAATCTATTTTAATCTAAAGGACATTTCTTTTATAAATAAAACTATTTTAAAACAAGAACAGGTAACAGGCAAATACATTGTAGATATATATATAAAAATTTCCCTCAAATAAATTTCAAATAAAAACATTAAAAATCTTATATTTAAACATTTTTTAAAACAGTCGGAGTACTTTAAATAGGCGTCGAGCCGCAAGTCCTTTCGTGAGGTTGGTGGAAAGGGAAGAGAGGTGGGTTCTCCCTCAAAATTGGGGTGAAACCGAGCTAAATCTTTCTGTCATCTGTGTGGTTTTCAAAGTTACGGCTAACGACAGGCTCACTTAGCCCTTTGCCATGATGAATTTCGTGGGCCTTGATCTGGCTTTTGCCGATAAGCTGGCATTAGTAACAACAAATGTAACTTTAATGAGCAAGCAAAAAATAATATATGAGTCTTTTATCTCATTGAAAATTGCACACACTCTTTTAAATATTTCTTAATTGCAATTATAGAATCAAAATTACTTTAGAATAGAATTACAGGAGAATGTGTAGTAAAAATAAATAATTAAAAATTTGTGTACACGCTTTATTATGCTGTTGCGTAGTTGTTACAAAAAACTGACTGAAAACATCAAGTTTAATAACACTAAATGTAATTTTGGTTTTACTTAAAATTATGTTTAATTACTACGGTAAACACCGCAATAATTTTTTATTCTTTGTTTTATTAAAATTATCTGCATAATATCTTGTCGCGATGTCTTAGAACTACAAGGTCAGGAGAAACGATCTTGCCTGTTTGTTTGTGTAAGGAAGGTTAAAAAACTGTTTTTTTTTCATGTTTATGAGTTTAAACATAAATTGTTTCAAGGCGCTGCAAGTATTATTTTAAACGTAAAATGTTTCAAGGTTTATAGGGCATTTCATTGAGATCGAGTTTGACAAGAAAAGAGCGAAATGCTAATGAACAAATTATAAAGGGAGGGGACTTAAATATATGAAACTTGAATTTAAAATTCATGTTTCTTTATTGTTGCTTCACACAATAAGGGCTTTGAATTTTCGAGTTTTCCGCAGTCGACAAATTATTTGAATCGAGGTGGAAACGGAAAAATCACTGCGAAAATATAAAGGAGAAAGATATTTATAGCTATATGATTATATAGAGAGAGAGAGTCACAGATATACAAGTAATTTAGAAAACTTTTCCTGTTTTTAACAGCAGCTAATTTATGATCGCACAGCTGAAGCTGTTGACTCTTGTCTATTATTTAAAAAACTGAGCATAAAATTTCCTTTTGGGGGACAAAAACATACAATTATGTGTCCTTTTCGAATTCTAAATTTATTAGTGTATTTTTTATACAAAATTTATGTCATAAAAGTTGTTCAATTTCTTTGTTGCTTCAAGTTCTGATATTGTGTTGAGTTCGGGAGTGTTTCTCATTTTTAACATTTGGACTTAAAAATAAATAAAATCTTCGCGGATTTTAATTACACTCAACAAAAAAGAAAGACATTTAGTTGATCAAGCACTGTTGATGTAATTTATTATAATTTTAGGGTGGAATATACAATCACAGCTTTATTAATTCGTTAAACTAACTCTAGACTCTGATACCAATATAGTCGTTAGATGCTATATAAAAGAAATGTAATATAGCCCTTATACATACCTAAGCTCAACCCAATATTTCTTGTAGTCTTTTCGTTATATAGTTTCACTTTCATTCTCTCCTCCAATCTCTCATTTAGTCTCTTATTTATTCTATCTTTTAGTTGCCTTTTTAATCTGTCATTGGTATCGTTTTTAGGCTCCTACTTAATGTCTCCTTTAATTTTTCCTTCATTCTCTCTTTTAGTTTTACTTTGGCCTCTCCTTCAATCTCTCATTCAGTCTTATTTAGCCTCACCTTAATATCTCTGACATTTTTCATCATTATTCTCCTTCTTATCCTTAAATTTTCATTCTAGTCTCATTTTTATATTTTCTCCTTTAATCTGTCCTCAAATTCACATCCTTTGGGTTGATTTAAAAAGAAGTCTGATAAAAAAAAGTAGATAATGCAGTTTACTTCAATTAGATTCACATAAAATTCGGGAAATGAACATTGTCTGCCGGAAGAAGTAGAACAGAGATATACCTAAATACAGTGTCATGTGATAGAGCGAAAGCTCTAACAGTATAATAGTTTTATAAATCTTACGAGGCAAATAACGTAGTGTCAACTAAAAGTCACTTTAATCTATAAAACAATAAAACGGCAAAGAGAGAACATTCGCATTTAGATTTTCTTTTTGATAATTTTTTTAGAAATATAGAAAAGAAAAAGCTTTTTCACGCCCAATTGATGTATACTCATGTCTGAAATTAAGGTCACAAACATGTTTTTAGTCATAATTTTAAAATGCCTCCAGTAAAACTGATAGAACTTGTATTTTATATAAATTGAAGAACGGGTAGTACAATATCAACTTTCAGTTTAGGTGAAGATGTTGCGTGGCGTTAGAGAGAGAGAGAGAGAGTTTTTCAGAACTACTGGATTGAAACCGTTCAAGAATAGAGGAATTTCGCCTCTAGTTTTGTGAATATTGCATTAAAACAAACAAGAATGTTTGCAGCAAGAATGACTTCTCATAATAGTTTAAATAATTTCTTGGGATGGTGAGCCGTTGGTAGGCTTGAAGCTAGTTAGTCTCAAGCAAAAGTGGCGCTCGGTGGTTACAAGTGGCCCGAAAGTGGTCTCTCGGTAATGAAATCTATTCAAAACAAGTGGTACTGTCTCCAGGAAGGTCGCCACAGAGCATGGCATCTGCTCAGGATCACTTCTTGCCATAAAGCACACTGCGACATAGGAGGACGACGGCTTATCAGCTTGCTCGTGATCTTGCTGCTGTGTCTGGAAGAAGAACCTTTAGGTAAACAGTCTACAGCCGACTTGCCGAGAGTGACCTTTATACACGGCGTACAGTCTGGTGTGTCTCTTTGACTGCATCCAGCAGACCAGATATTGTGGAACTGAAAACATTAGTCGTGAACAAGAATGGGGGCGTGTTCTTTTCTATGTAGAGTCGAAATGTACGAATCAAAGTCACCTGGAGAGAAAATGGAGCTTGCTTTCATCCCTCCTATGTAACAGAAATCGACAGATTTGGTGGCGAAGGAATCCTTGTGTGTGGTGGCATAATGTTGGGCAGTCGTACACCGATTGGATAAGACCCGATCTGGTTGGGAGTCGTACACCGTCGTTTTCGATGCGGGTACTGTAAAATCACAGCGCTATTGGGATGAGATCCTGGAAGCCTATGTAATGTTTTAATGGGTGCTTTGGGCCCGGACTACGTTTTTATTGACGATAATGCGCAGCCACACAGAACTCACCTTTTTGATGAATTTTGTGAAGGAGAAGATATTCGCCGTAAAGATTGAACCTCAGGGTTTCCGGATAACAATTCTATTGAATATGTTTTTGATGGTCTAGTAAAATCCATTTCTCAGCGTAGATCCCCACCCAGGAATTAAAAGCCCCACTTTTATAAAAATGGGCTTTGTTGCCAGAAATAATTATTGACACCCTCGTAAACAGTAGGGTAGCTCGTTGTGACGCTTGTATAGCCGTTCACAGGGGTCACACTCCTTATTATACAGACATTTCCCGAGGTAAATGTTTTATCTCTGATTCATGATTTCACAATTTTTAATATGACTTGCATCTTAAATCACAATTAAAATCTGTTCTATATTGTTATATTGCTATATTCTTTCTTACATTGCAATATGTCTCTCTGCCAAATTTCGTGGCAACACAGTAAATAGTTCATCAGTTTTCACAGATTTTATGTTTGAGTGATCTTAATTTTGGACAAGAGGGTATTTCAAAAATGGAAAAATTTGATTTTAAGGTTGCCTTCTCCTTAAGTTAAAAAATAAAAAAAATCTGACCGAAATTGATTTTTTTCCCTCAAAGAAAGAATATTTAAGAGAAAACGAATATAATGATTTTGAATTTTAACTGCGTTTACATTTTATTTTGCTTCAGCTACAGTGGAGTTTTGAAATAATCATTGAATGATGTGAAGTTACTACAGTTTGCAACAGACACCAAGTTCTGATGTATATGCAGTGTTAATGTCATGTGACAATGCTATATGAGAGAATTACATTTATTTTATTATTACATTCAATACGTTGTCTTCAATATTCAACGTGAGAATTGAGCACATAATACTTTAAATATCAATTAGTGCACAATCATTTACAATTGCAAAATCTTTACGAACACAAATTGGGAATTCAGTAGCGGCTTCAATAAAAAAAATCAATAAACATTTGATATTGGGACAGGTAATGAAGCATACATTCGGCATTGGGTTAAAAAAATTTTTTTTCAGGACTTTTGCTGAGCTTCAATTCAATTGCGGTATAAATGAACTTGTCATAAGTTCTAAACAATGAATTTGTTCAGATTGTGTTTTCTGCCAAATCAACTTTTCTTCATTTTCCCTAATTCGTCAATTTCTCTTATAACCTAGTATAATTTATTATTTTAAGTTTTTCTCTAAAATTGAACAAGAATGGGAATTGAATGTAGGAGTCATCTCGATATAGGATATGTTTTTTATATTGACTAGTTTCGTCGAAATCTTTTGAAGATGAATTTATAAAGAATCACAGTAGCATTTAGCAGATAGAATTTTTTTGTGTGTGTCTCATAAGGATTCCTAATCTTTTATTGCTTGTAAACCTTTGAGTTCTAACTTTAGATATGCGGACTTGCCTTATACTCAAGTTTAATATTCCCAAATGAAATATATTTACCAAAATCAAAAAAAAAAAAAAAAAAAAAAAACCCAGCTAAACACACATTTTTCCTAAGAAGGTTGGATTGTCGTATCGGTCACTTACCCCGCCAAGTGTTTTCTAGCCAAATCGATAAAGGGTCAAAATTGCCAAATCGTAGGATTGTTACTCCAAAACACAACACGCAAAAACGCACCAAATTGGCGATTTTTCAAAATTTGGCAGTCTAGTGGCCGATTCGACAATTTCACCCATAAATTTATAATTGGTTATTATTTTATAATTTAATAAATGATTTTTTTATATATATGCATATATAGGTAGGTACATATATGTATTTATAGGTTATACAATAGCAGTTTGAGATATATATACACACAGTCCAGTCACATTAATGTGACCATCTGTCAAAAGCCAGAATAACCACCTTTCGCAGAGCGGACTGCTGCGAGACGTGCAGGAAGAGAGTCACTTAGGTCCTTGAAGGTGTTCTCTGGGATGTTGAGCCATGCCGACTCTAATGCCGTGGCCAGCTGCGCTAGATTACGCGGTTGAGGATCCATGGCGCGAACAACTCAATCGAGATGGTCTCGACTTAGATGCTCCGTTAGGTTTAAGTCAGGTGAGTTTGCTGGCCATTGGGGAGGACGGAAACTCATCCTTGCTCTTCGAACCACGCACGTACACTGGCAGCTGTATGGCACTCGCATTGTCCTGCTGGAAGATGCCATCATCCTGAGGGAAAAAAATCTCCATGTAGAGGTGGACATGGTCCGCAAGGACAGATGCGTACTTGTATTGATCCATCGTGCCTTCCACAATGATCAGTGAACCCAGAGAATGCCAGGAAAACATTCCCCAGACCATAATGCTCCCGCCTCCAGCTTGACCGTTCCGGCAATGGTTGCAGGGTGGTTTTTAAAATACCTTTCAGAGGTTTCACGCCTTATACGCCAACGTCCATCTGTCCGATGGAGCATAAACGCGATTCATCTGAAAACGCTACCTGTCTCCACTCAGTGGACGTCCAGCTGCTGTACTGGCATGCAAATTTTAGACTTCGTCGTCGATGAACAGTAGTCAGCATAGATGCAATTACAATTGAACCAGGCGTCTGCTTCGAGGCTCAGACGCAGCAATGTTCGCTGAATAGTAGTTTGGGAGACACTTTTGGTAGCCCCTTGGTTCATTTTGGTGGTCAGTTGCTCAACGGATGTGCCCGAACGCATCTCTGCAACCGTCGTTCGCCTCTGTCATCTATGGCCCGTGGTGCACCACATTTGCCACGTCCTGATTTTGAACAATCCCATTTTGCCATGCACGTAATTTTCGACACTTTTACCACGGCGGCATGCGAACAGTTCACAAAACTCAGCCGTTTCGAAATGCTTCCACCCTTGGTCCGAAAGCCAATGATCATGCCCATTTGGACGTTTTGGACGTCGGATAAATCGCTTCGTTTCTGCATTACGTCAATGATTGAAATGTTTTCCAAAGCCCTCAGACACCCTTTATATACGCTCAACTGCACTGTGTTGCCACCTGCCTTCTGTGATTGGTTATTTAACTCTGACGTGGAAAGTACGTGGTGGTCACATTAATGTGACTGGACTGTGTATATAGCATAGTAAAATATTAAATTTACCTTCAGTAGGCCTTCTAACATTTTACACAATGAAGCGCTCTTCAAGTATATCAATTTGATTATATTATTTCCGGTTTTTGTGACGATGTTACTCTGTTCAGCATCTTCTCTGTTGATGAACCAACAGCAATTATTGCTCTATTACATTCCGATCTCTAACAATACTTCTAATAAACATCTGTAGTTGAAATTGTTCACGCGATGCATATTTCTTATTGTTGCATATTTTCTCGAAAAAAGTGTAGATGCAAATGTGTAGAGTAGAAGTACTCAAGCGAAAGCCCGCGGGCCGCTTGTGGCACTTTTCTGAGTGGCCCGGTCATGTCCTATTGCACTAAGAAATTCAATAATTTAAGAAGGATGTACTAAAAATTAAGTAAAAAATTCTATCAAAGAAGCAAGCAAATCTATCCATTTTGCTATTAATTTATTTTGATAGTAGAAAGAAAGGAAATCGCGCGCGGATGAGGAATGAAAAGAAATCGAAACTACCGAAGAATTCAGTAAAAAATGCATTAAAGTAAATATTTTTTATCTGTGTTATACGTTGTTTACTTGTATTGAGAACCTCGCTTTGAGAAGAAACCATGATATACCGATTAGTATTGCTATTTAAAATTAGCTGAAGTAGGATAAGAGATGATGCTGAGATTGTACGGTGTACTAATAACCTGGAGATTGCACATTATTGAAAATCAGAATTGGCGAGTTAGATTGAAATTCGTAGAACTACGTACGGTTGGTGTCGACTTATTCCGAAATTTGAACCTGCTTGGCTGTGACTCGAAGACATCTTTTGAGAAGTAAGTGAACGTTTATGTATTATTATTAGTTACAATTCGAATCCATTTCTCTCCCATTTCCATTTTCCCTTGAGGTACTGCGTTCAGATTAAATAAAGTTGTTGAGTTTTACAATGTCAATTAATTTATCTCTACTCAACATTAATATAAACTTCGGTTAGTTCCAAATGTTAAAAATAAAAATTTATTTATGTGTGACCACATAAGTTCTAAAATTTTTTTTCTCAATGTTTAAAATCTTGTACTCTTATAAAATGTGTAGCTTGTTTATCTTCTAGAAAATTTTCCACAATGTCCTTGAACGAAAGCGATGTCTTTTTCTATCTTTATATGAGCGCGAACAGTTTTAAATTGGTCACTTTTCGTATGTTTCTGAATGTCTGTACCTATAATCTCGCGCAAACGCAAAGATCGAGAGTTTTTGCGAATTTTTTGTCGATTCCATGCTGATGTGGACTAGGACATAATGTTCAATGGGGATTCTAGATATTAGTTTATTGCCTGGCCCCACTGACGTCCGAGAAAACTCATATTATGATTATTAATGTTTATTTTATTTTGAACATTTTTATTCCTTGCACGACTGTCACATTAGTACATGAAGTATGAGTAGCACAATTTGTTGCATTCCCAGAAAAATAGAAATGCTTTCAAGTCAACACACATTTTTCATTTAGAGAGAATCGTGGCACTCTTAACACACATAATGGCATCTCTCTCTCTTTCTTTAGGGTCATAACTTTCTTCTCCTGAAGCAATCGTACAAGAAATTCCTTGACTCTTGTAATTTAGATATTAATGGCAATAAAATTATAGAAGCACTTAACTAATGAAACTTTTCTCTCTTAATCATATAATGTGGGGGAAAATAAATTCTTTTAAATAGGAATCTTGTGAAATTAACCGTAATCGAGTAGAAACAAAGGACTTAAGAAGGCAATAAAACACCATCATATGCTATATTTAAACACAGATATTTAAAGTAGAGTTATTATTACATCAACAAACATTTCAAAATCTCGCATATTATGTCAAAAGTTTTATTAAAACATTTACGTCATATATTCATTTAACATTTAAAGATTTTGTTCCATGTAAAGACAAAGTCACATGTAAATCCCATAACAATAAAAATAAAGCACGTAATAACTGAATATATGATAAACTCTTTCCTACCCGGGCAGCAGAACCGTTTTTAAATTCTCCGCTGCCCTCGGCACTTGAAACTGTTGCGCCCTCCATTAGTTCCAAAGCTCCCCACTCCTTCAGTTCTTACCTCGCCAGTTTGGGTTCGGGAGAGATTTTAACTCTCCTACTCTTTTCCCATCATTTGTTTTTTGCTCTTTGGAGAGTCTTTTTACTATCCAACACCTACGAACCTTCCGTGTCCTGGACTAGCAACCGGCAGCCGTAAGGAAAAGATAGTGGCATTGGTTGACTACTCCTGTGCATTTCTTACCTTACAGCACCACCCACCATACCTTTTGTAAATTAGAACAGTAAATTAATGAAATCGTTTGCACAATTACAGTATAGAGCATACATTACTGTATATTTTTAGACATCCTTATTCTTTGTTCAGTCACTGTCATTGTACTTGGTCAACAAATGTTTTCTTCGAGTTTTGATCATTGCAGAATTATTGACATAATTGTAATCAATTTTCATTGCAATATCATTTTGAGGGCATATCAACATAAAACTGTTTAGCTTTTCTTTTTCCTAGAACTCATCTTAGTCTTTATACCAGTGTTTCTCAAACTGTGGGGCGCGCCCCCCTGGGGGAGGCGCGAGCATATCGAAAATAAAAGATTTAAAAAGATTTAATTTACTGGAATGAAGTAAAACAAAATGCTTTCAGACATAATAAAAAATGCACTTTTACTCTGATATAATTTATAGGCGCACGCGCGATATTAAGTCATCAAAAATAAAAACTTCTTCAATACCTAATTAGCTATCTTTGATCCTATAACCAAACAAAAAGACTTTTATTTGATTTTCTGTAATCCAATGATGAGAGATTTTTTTATTACGCTTCCTTTTTAATCCTAACATACTACTCATTCAGAGAAAAAACAGATCCCGTACCCAGAATCGAAAAAATTTAGGAACATAAAAAATTCATCACTGTCATTATTTTTGAAATACTGCACATTATAGCTGTAATCTGTTTGACCTTCTAAGTTATTGGTACAGTTACTTATGACCCCTCTCTTATGTGTTTGTTTCTCATTTAGGAAGTTGTAAGTAATGTATTTCTCTGTTGCGCTTTTTCCATGAAAAGAGTTTTATGATATTTGGAAAACCACGGAGATTATTTAAGAGTATTCTAAAATATATAAAGCACAACGAAAAACGTTTTACAAAATTTTTTATTAGTAACATATATATTATCATAATGAATACACTTTTTACCCGGAAGTGGTCACGCGGGACACATAGATTACGAAATCGTTAATTCTGGCAAAACTGTTTATTTGTTACCAAAGAAAAATTGAAAAGTCCTTGAAAGTAGGTAAGCATATTTTCTCATAGTTAAATTTTTCACTGGAATTACGATTTTTATTGTATACTATAAAAATAATTATAAAAAAAAGGATTGGGGTGACTCAATAACCCGCTGGACCATTAGTATCGAGTGCGCGCCTGCTCCAGGGTTAAAACAGGTTGAAGTCTTTTCGCTTTAAAAATATTAAAAATAATACAATTATTCTTCATCTGAATTTTATATTATTGTTCATTATTCAACATCAATTCTAAATGATAATTCTGTAAGGCTTAAAATTATAGTTCGCTTTAAACTAATTATACTTTGAGCAATCATTTAAAAAAATCATTTTACATTTTTGTAAACATTGTCGCGCACTTGGCTTTACGCTCCTTACAAAATTCAGCGATTATTTCAATAATGTTTTATTTTCTTATAAATGAACTCGTGCAAGCGGGTACTTCAGCCGGTATACTTTTAATGTAAGTGCTCCATAGTAGTTTATAACTAATTCATTATTACTAAATTAAGAACAAGTTTAATAAATATTAATGACTTCCATGGGCTTGTCTTGCAAAGCAAAGTTTTTATAAGGAATGCTTATGATTAGAAATTGACCCTCTGAGTTCTTTTTCTATATTTAGCAGATATCTATATTTTGTCTTCTAAGCAGCCACCGCATTTTGCAATATGTTGAATTTAAAAATTAGAGAAAAGGAAAAATAACACACATAATAATTATCCTATTATATTATTTATTTATTACTTAAAAGTAGTATACAAAATTTAATACTTATGTTACTAATTTGTATGGTTTATAATTAAGATCGCCTATTGTAGCTTTAGCATCAAAGTTCATTATTATTGCATTCAGTACATTATTAATGTATAAGGGGGACGCGATAAAAATTGAGATCGAAAAGGGGGGCGCCAGTATTGAAAGTTTGAGAAGCACTGCTTTACACTCTTAAGGGCAGAAATGCTTCTCTCATAACTCGCTAGGCGGTGGTAGTTTTCTGTGAATTGAAAATTTTCTCTCCCCCTTCAGTTTTTGCGCCTCCAAATTTTTTGCGCTTTAGGCACGTGTCTAGCTTGCCTAAACGAAAAGTGGCCCTGCCTGGGAGAATTATTTAGTTGATTCCATTAACGTTATACAACCTCGCTCATTCTATAATCATTTTTAAATCGTTTCATTTCCTCTAAAAAAACTGAAAACTTCTCCAAAAATGAGATTATTGTATGCTTTTTTCTGAACTTTTTAGAGATCAACAGATAAAAAATAGCATTTCATAACCATGCAAACAATTAATTACTTTTGCTATTAAGAATACAAATCGTATTTTGTGATGAAAAAGTTACAACCTCAGTCGTGCTGCCACCTAACGGAAGTAACAAACACAATTTAAATAATTTTAAGTATTATTAACCATGAGAGAATTCCTAAATTGTTTATACGTCGTTTTATTTGTAATATAAAACTTAATTTATGACTTAAAATTAATAATTAAATTTCTTCAAAAACTTTTTTTCTTTTTTTTTGCAAGAAAGGACATTTACTATAAAATTAACTAAATTTTTTTCTTCTAATGATAACATTGTATGCAAGGGAAAAAATGTTTCATGTTAATTAATAATAAAACTTCCAGGTATATAAGATACTTGCTATAAATGTACTTAAATTGAAGAATATAGTTATTAATTATACACAGGAGTCGCAAAGCAAATTTATATTTGCTTTTTTCTTCGTATTCTTTTTATTACAACAGTTTCCCAATACCTAGTTTTATTTGTAAAATTCAAACATATTTAATGATTAAAGAAAATAAAATAATACCTTCCCTTACTGAATAGCGAGTTTTTCTAATTTTTTTAAAGACAATCTATTAGCAGGTTTACTTTTTCAGATATTTTACTGGAAATAATTACTGTGCTTTCTTTTTAATTACAGAATTTAAAAACTGCTTCAATGTGTTTAACCTTTTCCAAAGTTCTAACAGTTCTAAAAGAGACAAAAAATTATTTTAAAAACTCGATGATTGCAAAGATAGCATCAGATATATCAATATTTTCATATATTTCTTTATCTCTCATGAGTTTAGTTGCCAAAAAAGTAAAGAAAAATTATTCGAAAAGGAAGGAAAACTGTAGGGTTTCAATATACTCAGCAACGTCTATATATAGACCTCAATCTAGGAAGCTTTATGAATAATAATATGAATATGTAAAATATATTTTTCAGAGGAATTGGATTAAAGCGAAATGGTTGGGCTGAGTTCGAATTACTCACGAGATGTGTCACAGATGAATTTAGTAATTCAAAAATATGGTGATTTCACACATCTGAACTGGTATCTATTGTAATTTCCCCACCCTATCGCCAAAAGACTTAAAGGCTCAGTTATCTTTATTACGGCATCCTTTATTATGCCAGGATTCGAGCATAAGGCCCAGCCACGAACAGGCATTCATTACCAATGGACTTCTGTTTACGAGGTTAAATATTACAAGCACAACTATAATGATGAAATACACTGTGCAGTTAAAACAAATGTATTGTGAGTGAAATATTTGTCTTAGAACTCTTAATGGCCTTTTTCAAGCTGACTTGAAGGTAATAATTGTATTGAATCACGCTGTGTCTTCAAGAGGATATGCTGTTAATCACCACTGGTGATACCCGCAGATTTTATTTAGAATATAAGTCTACTTTAGGTAATAACTTGCATCATCAATTCAGATTGAAATCCACTGAAGACTTTTCGTGTAGAGCGAGTAAGTGAGTGAATATTAACATCGCACTATTCAGCTACTCAAGGGCTTTTGGCGACGGACCTCGTAATTTTGAATCATGGTCAAGTGACGAGGAAGACACCTGAGTTGGCATCCCCTCCCCTAATTTCCCCACCACAACAACGGGAGGACGTTTGAGCATCGACAGATTTAACGTGCATCGACCCCTGCACGGTGGGTCTTCAGCGGTACTAGGCTCGAATTCATGACATGGTGGTTACGAGTTCGTTACCTAGCCACAAGGCTATCATGTTCACCTTTCCGTGTAGAAGGGCTGATGCACATTAAATTTGTAAAGGCTGAAAGTCCTCACGTTGGCGTGATGTGAAAGTTTGGAGAGTGGGGAGCAAAATCTGGGGTCATCTTCGTCATTATATCAAGGCTTAAAATTAGAGGTCAGTCGTCAATAGCTCTTGTGTAGTATCAAAAGTGCGAAGTAAATAAACGATCAAATCCAATCAAGGCAATTACGTGACATGTGAATGTCACTGCGATTTATATGAATAATTAAGGCGTTCATGAAGATGTATAACGTTAATTCGACATTTTTCACAATAAAAGTTTGTGCCCTAAATGATAACCGTAATAGTGATTGATGAATTCAATTTCATGAAGACTTTTGTGAGTCGTAAACAAAGATTTTCATTAAAAGATTAAATATTTCAGAAAGGTTATAAAGGATTTCTGTGATTTATTTATCAAAGTTAATTGAATAGATTCAGCATTTTGATATCTTTATAGTCGATACTCTTGATGATGAGAACAATTTGCTAAGACTTTCCATGTACAATTAACTCGTAAAATGTAATTATGAACCATTTATGACTACATGTTGATGGGAATGGAGAAATAGATTTTATTTGATAACTTTATGGTAAAAAGCATTGAAAAATCCACTGAAAAATCACCAAGACAAATTCTGAAGCAAAACATCTTTAAAAAGACTTTCTATGTTTTTACTGCAATATTTATGGCTTGGTTCCCTATCAACTATTTAACGACAGAGAAGGTGTGCATAGTGGTTATTTGACCAATTTGAAAACAATCAGTGTAAAAATACTTTCCATTTTTATTCATAGAGAAAATGCTACAAAACGATAACGATGGACCACATGTTGAAACTTTCAATTTCAAAAATTTAAAGTTATAAGATTAAGACTTAAGATTATAAAATTTAGAATTGGGATTTAGATTAAAAAGTTCTTTCTCTTTATTTGGTTTTATTCCATTTTATCTTTCTAGATGCCTGCTGCACTTTTGTGCTGGAAAAAATAAATTTTTGTAAAGAGATAGGAAGTACGACGATTTGAATATTTTGTTTAATCAACTCCTGTCTTGGAGGCTTCGTTTTTTAAAAAAAATTACAGTAAAACGTCGTTTATCCAAATAAATTGGGACAGGGCACCGTTTAGAAACGCGATTGTTCGGATAACCGAAAACCGAATGCGATCCATGCAGTATATGGAACCGGACACTATACGAATATTGAAAATCATCACATTCGGGAAATGTGCTTGAAGAAAAGCAAAATAGGTGCAAAATGTCGCAATTTTACCTTTATTGTGTAAAATAATCTCTTATTTTTCGCTATACCATTGTACACTTTCATTTTTCGCTGCAAGGTCTCTGATTCTCTTAAGCAGCAGTAGTTGAGTAGGAAAGCACTCTGATTGTTGTTCGTACCACTCCATTGCTGTCTCTAACTCATGATCAAGAACAGCATCGTTTGCTTCCCTCATGGTTTTCCTTTTTTTCGAGCCATCTTCTGAGTCAAGTTTGATGCAAAATTTAAAATGGTTTCTCGGCTTCTTTTATGTCAGAAATTATTGACCTTCCAACATTATAAAACTGTGCTAGAGATGCTCCACTTTCTCCCTTCGCGAGACGACTCAATATTTCAAGTTTTGTCTCTATCTTCAAGACGTTGCGCTTCCGTTTTGAATTCGAAGCCATAGCAGTTCACAACTCAACAAAAAAGCACGTGTAGACCCCCTCACTTGGAAACAAACTATCCTAATATTCCGCGCAGATGTTTACCAAATCACACAACCGAAATTCCCCAAATATCCCCGACCTTGGGTTTTCCCGTCACTTTGGGTCTCACGCGAAACAACTGTTGAGCATTGCACTGTTCGAAAACGTATTCATATATAGTACATGTAGTTGGCAAAAAAAAAAAAAAAACTGGTCCGGATATTTGACGCTCCGGATAATAAACGTTCAGATAAACGACGTTCTACTGTAACTTCCTTGTTAATAAAATAATAACTATTAAAAAATGCCTAAAGTCAAAATAACCTCTCCATAAACCGATAATTTTATTAGAAATTCTGAGATGCAAATCTGTAACCTCAAAGATGGTAGTAACATGTCAATTAAAAAGGTTCGCTCGTAAATCTTACTTGAGAACCTAATTTACTTTTGAAGGTTTTTATTTCTATTCCAAATACAAATATTCGTTACTTTTAAGGATTGTTATTGTTTTGTATGAATAATTGCTGAGCCCCATTGCTGTATAACAAGCATGCAATGTCTTAAAAAACATTACTCACGAAAAATTGCACATTTTGATTCTTAAAATAGTACGACCTAGCTTCCATAGATGGCAGCAGGAGTCTATTCTCGTAACTCATTTGTGCAACTTTTTTCTCTTACTCAATTATTGCATTAATAACTATTTTTCTCTTAGTTACAAATCAGTATTTGATCAAGATATAAAAAAAGATAAACATTTTTAAACGAGATGCGTGGAGATAAAAAGCTTCCCAGAAGAACAGAGAGCAGTGTATCTGCGTAAATACACGGAAGAAATAGGTTTTTGTAATTGTAAAGTGTTCATAATAATAATAACAATAATTATCATTATTATTATGTAGTAACAAATATATAAAATGTTCAATGAATAATTAAAACAGTTTTAGTTGCTTTTTTTAATTTTAAATATTAAAATAATCTCCATTTGATCACAATGTAGGAAAATAATTTTTTATTGAATTTGTTTCCTTGAAGTGTTACTTGAAAAGATTAGGAATAAAATATATTAAGATCCTCAAAAAAAAAAAAAAAAAATAACACCAGAAAAAAATATTTAAAGTTTTCGCATTCCATGTATTATTTAAATAAGTTGCTTTTAATTAAAATGTCGATAACGGCTTCTAGATGTGCCAAGAGAAAATTAATCAAAAACACTAAATGAAATTATTTTTGAGTTGAAATTATTGGAGTGAATGATATTGAAAAATGTCAGTCCATATGAAAATCTTGGAAGAATACTTAAAAATATGTGTTTTGAGAGAAAAATATATTCTTTTAAAAATATTAAGAGCACAATTCTCTAGATAAATTGTAACAAACAGAAGAAAAAAGAAAGTTAACACGAATGATTTTTTTAAGTTTAAGTTTTATATTTTTTTTGAAAATAATTAATTTTTTACATTTTAATGTTTATAAACCCCCTTATATGTATAATTCGATGATTTGTGTTCCACGTATTTACAAAACCATTTTAGGTGAAATAAAAACTTTATTTTATTTAAAAAAAACCATGCATATAAAGGTAATAAAAAATGAACTGCATTAATTTTTATAAATGTACATTTACTTTTACACATATATACTTTTTATACTTTTAGCGCAATTCATTTATTATAATAACTAATAATAGATCCATACGTATTTTTCAATTAATAACTAAAATAAGATTAGGAATTCACACGTATTGTCTTAATGCAAGAATAAAGAATATAAATTAAAAATATTAGAAATAACACATTTATTATTCGTCACTGCTTGTTGAGCTGTAAGTGTTTTTGAATACGGTAAGTTGAAGTGAAAAATTCTTCCTCTCTTCAAAGATCAACTCGTACGCAGTAAAGGTTTTCGTCCCGTAATGTCGTTTTGAGAAAATGAATTGATTTCTCCGAAATAACTTTTGTGTCGACTCTTTTATTAGAAAGGTTTATTATTTCAGTTAATTAATTAATTAATTTATTTATTACTAGCTGTTATACCCGTTCTTCGTACGGGTGAATTGAAAAATTAAACAATACAGATTGAAAGATAATGAGTTTTTAAAGAGTTAATTTTGCGTAAATTGCAAATTAAACAAAAAAAAAAAAAAGATTTTACATATCTAAGCTGAATAAAAAAACCATGTTTGTTAAGTTTTAAGTCTGTAGATCTATAGCTGATAAAAAGGATTTTTTTTAATATCTATAACTCATCGTAACTCTCTTGTGGGTCGATTTTTGAAAACACTTTCCTAAGCTGATCTCTGCTCAGCAAAAGTAAGATATTGTAACAAATTATGTGTAATGAACGCTTAAAATAGCATAAATAATTTATATCTGGAAATGTAATACGTTAATATTACTTTTTGTTGTATTTATTTTATGTTTAACTTGTAATCATCCTCACACTCCGCCTGTTCAAGCTTTCGCAGTTCCTGGCTCCTGGCGTAGACAAAACAAAATGCAAAATTTCGCTTCACACATAAAAGATAGATATATGCTGCCGCGGGCTTTGTACGGTTTCTTTAAAATTCATTCAGTTGTTTTTGTGTGAAAGAGTACCAAACATCCACACAAACTTTCACGTTTATAATATTAGTAAGGATGGTCATTGTTTCAGTTTTTCTTTTTTGCATTTATTAAATCATGTCTGAAACCAGTTAAGCAAATCTTCAAATCGAAATAGAATTTTCGGGTACGTTCTGCTTCTAAAATCTATCCTTCAAAACGATTTTCGAGTTCTGAAGCGAGTTTAATGTCCTCAGAAATTAGACTGCAAGTTAATCGATTATTTTAATATTATATATCATTCTTTCGCATGGCAAACATGAATCATTTTTCTTAAGAGTAAACCAGTCTTGTAAAAAAAGAGTTGAGTGTATAATATACAAAGTGTCTCAGAACTAAACTACTTCAAGTGAGCACGAGATGAAAAGAGGGGCAATATGGGTTCTGGAGGGAGAAAAATTGCGTGTGTGCTTATGACCACACGATAGAATTGAAAACTTCTGATTTATTCTGGGCAAAAGAATTCAATTGTTCGGATGTATTAAGTTCTCATTAATGACATTTTCGCATGCAGGTGTTAAGTAGTTTTCTTTTTCGTACTCATTCATCGGTGGATTTTTTTATTTCATCCATTATCTGTAAAGGGCAATGTTTAAATATTTATGCATTCTTATGTATTTATATATGAGTATATAAGATATATATATATGTAAATGTCAATAAGTCTAATTATTTAAAAAATATTTCTATGTAAGTTACAAATGTAGATTATATTTATATAAAGTATATGTTTATATGGTACTTATGTACTTCGAAACAATGCCAAAGTTCAAGATAACTCAGATAAGTTGGCAACCTTAATTCCCACGTGGCGTTCGTTCTGAATTGGCAACCATGTGATTCATTACTTATAATGTCCCCCTAATACCGCTGCGATAATACCCAAGTACCAGTTATGTAACTTATTTTTCTCCGTTTACTATGTAAGGCTAAGAAAACTTATCCTGAGAGCCATCATTTACTTTTCTTTAAATTCTCTAAGCAAAAAAAAAAAAAAAAAGGAGAGGATTTGTACTGTTTCACAATTACTGCGTTTATATTCTCGTAATCTCTTAGTGGTCATCATGAATATAAACTAAAATATTGCCAACTTTCTCGCCAATTAACTTCCTTTATTATTCTTTAGGTACATTTTTGTGCTTAAATGCTTTTTCTACTGAATCAAAAAATAGATCCCCTGTTTCGTTTCTTCTTATCTGTGATCTACGTAAGAGCCATCTTCCTGCTCCAATTATTTTTGCTTTCATTTCTCTTCTTTCGATCCCTCGCTGGAGTAAGTTGAGTAGAAGGGGACGTCAGAAGCGTAATATTTCAATACAGAAAACAAAATTTTACCAAAAAAGTGCGCATAATATTTTTAGCTAAAAATAAATAAGTAAATAAATAAAAAATAACACGCCTAATAAGTTTTCAATTCAGAACTAAGTTCTCGTTGCTGGCAAGAGCACGATTTGCAACTAGAGCCGAAAACGGCCGACTGAACGTAACGCATCTGAACCTGACGCTTAATTTAAATTACCTCTTCATTGAAACGCTCCTAAAGAAGTTATCACTTCAAAAATTTCCTACCATATGGTTAAGCGATGACTAGCATTTTTTTGTAAATGTGGAAAATTGTCATCCTCCATATATCATTAGGTGCTGCGAACACACATTTTACAATTTTATAGTGATTTTTTTAGTAACGTTCTTTTACATAGCAGCGCTATTAATAACAGTCATGAGTCTGTCAAAACATTTGTGACGGGCTTTATCGGGTTTTCATACTAATCCTCTTGGGGAATCTTTGGGGCCAGAATTGAGTTATTTCATAGCCAATCCTCCCAAGAAGAAACCATGATATTCAGATTAGTTCGTAGATATATAGTGAAGGTTTTGTAATCGCGAGGAAGAAGGAGAAGAAAGCTGAGATGCTGAACTCCGCCGTGAGCTGATGGTAAGACATTAAACTTAATGATAGAACGGGCTCTAGCGAGTTAAAGATATTAAGAAGATAAAGACTCATAGGATAACTTTGCTTAAAGGTAAGTGGTTAGGATTCCAGGCGCTATTTACTTAGAATTTAGGAATATGTTACATCACTCCTGATTGCCTTCCTATAGTAAGACTTGTGTTGATCAATAGATTTGGAGAATAATAAGTTGGATTTATTATGGCTAAGTTGAGTGATTTTAATCCTTTCCTCCCACAAATCTAAGTTGCGTATATGAAGAGATGGTACCCCCAGGCAGGGGGTATCACACACTTTGTAGGTTTGCGGTAGCCCAGTGGTAAGGGTATCGGATCATGGGAAGCATGTCATGAATTCGTGCCCAGTACCACTAAGGACTCGCCGTGTAGGGCAGCGATGCACGTTAAATCTGTCGGAATCGTCCTCCCGTTGGTGTGTTGTGGTAGTTAGGAGAGGGGGTGCTAGCTCAGGTGTCATCCACCTCACTTGATCATGGTTCAAAATTACGTGGTCCGTTGCCAAAAGCCCTCGTGTAGTTGAACAGTGCGACGTTAAGATTCACTCACTCACTCACTCATCACACACTTTGCTCGTATAGTTACAATTAAAGTAGTTTGAGTCGGGATTTGAGAGAAAATGATGTCACCGAATGAACTCTTCATATAAATAAAAGTATTGTATACTACCCTAGACAAGTTATTTGAAAATATAATCCACTTAGTTAAAATTGGAAAACGGTACAACACTAGCTACTTAGTGACGGGCGCACGCGTCTTTTCAATAACATGTCCTTTTGGGTTCTTTAGACCAGAATTAATGGCAACTCTTTTCCAACCAAACCCAAGAAGTGAAGTGTGAATGAAAGATGCAAATGAACAAGCTTTTAAATATCGGAACTTAGAGTAAGCGAGATGGCAATTTGGGGCAGTTGATGGCAAGTAGAGGAATGTTAATATAGTTTGTGGTTCAAGTTTGGATAAGGTTACGTGGCGGTGATTAGAAGTTATAATTGATAAAGATATAGAGAACCAAGGTGCATACTAGTGCATAGAAGTAAGTACAAGATTACCTTTAGGATATTAGTGATTGATTCTCCAGACTGCAACAAGGTAGGATTCAATATTTAATATTAGAATCAGTGATTGTATTAGAATTGAGTTTAGGTGATTCAGTTATTAATAGTGGTCTGAATTAGATTAAGTCTTATTATAAATATATATATTGTGTGTTGTGTATTTTGCCATCATAGATTCTACCACATTAATTATTATAATTTAATTTGTTAGAAGTTTAAGTTGAAAATCTTAATAAAGATATATTAAGATTATGCATGCCTTTAGTTCTTCTGTTAATCCTACACCTCTAGCTCACGCTGATAATCCGAGAGATATTCTCCCAAGGGGGAGATATCACAACTTTTATATCGATAACAATTATTGACTTTTTTTTTATACAATAAGATATAGTTTCAAAAACCTCAATTTTAATTGTGTTTTACTCAAACTAAGCAATGAATTTAAAAATAAACCTGAAAACATTTTTTTTGTGATTCATGAATTAAACTTTCGAAATGTTTGCTTTCTACATGAATGCAAGTTCTACATCTTTTTAAAGATAATCGCTTGATGAGTGGTGAGAAAATTGCAAAAAATTATTTCTTCCACAGCTTCAGCAATCTTATGACATAGTTTTATGGTTACATTTGCGATTAGCTTGAAAGATTGAACATTTAATTCATTAAAGTATTACAAAAATGTTTTCAGTTTTATTTTGATTTTTTTGTGCTTAATTTGAGTTTTTATAAATTTAACCATTTTGTAAAAAAAAGAAAAACAAATGGCAAAACTTGTTATGGATTGAAAAGACGCAGGTGTTGTGCCATTTTAGAATCTTAACTGAATGGGTTTTTTCTTTTGAAATAACTTGATAGAGTAGTATGTAATGTCATCGTTTCATGGAGAGTCAAAGTTAAGTGTCATCATTTCTTCTAACCCAGACTCAAATAAACTACGTTGATTGTAACTAAACCAGCAACTCTGATCAATCGCATGACTATGATCAAAGGCATGGCTATCTTTGACCACGTTAGTGGAAAAGTCATTATGAAATTTGTGGTCACAATAACTGATGATGTGATAGAGAGTGACAATTTTCCATATTTTTAAAAATATTCTGGTTATCGCTTAACTAAGTGCTAGGAAACTTTTTTTCTCAAAACTGATATGAATCCCCCCCCCCTTTCATCCGTTGAATTTCGGAACACCTCGTAGATATAAACTCAAAGCCTTTTCATTGAGCAAACACCGAAAGAATTCTAAAATTTCATTTCAGCGAGATCACAATATATTTGGTTAGGACAAATTTAAGAAATAAATAACAGTTTATTTGATAAAGACGTTAATACCGCAAAATATTTAGGAGAGTAGCCATTTACTCAATTCGTCATTATTGGAAGAAAACCATTCTATTCCAGCCTGGCGGATGAAGGATAGCTTTGTGGGGAGGAGCAGGGTGATTTTATCTCATACAGGGACGTTTTAAAGCATGGGCCAACTGGTCCCGGGCCCAGGGTCTTGGCTACAAGGAAGGGGCATCGTCTTGTTCTCGACTAAGAATTAAGAAGATCACGATTCGAATAATTTCACAGGTCAAATGCTATTTTCGGTTGTATTCTCCGAAAAACTGGGAATTTCGGACGATATGTCAACTGGCTATATGTGATGACATCATCATTACTCATTCAATTAAAAGGCGGCAGTCGGCTTAGCCGGTTTGTGCGAGTGTAAGTCATGGACATTTATTTGTTTCGGTTTATTGTTTATACGCGTTTTTGATAACGTATGCTATATTATGTCTACTTATAAGGGTTATAGGTGGGGCCTACATTTGTGTAAGGGCCCAGGGCCTCAAGAAGTCTTAAGACGTCCTTGATCTCACAGCAAACGAATGCATTTATTATCAACTAGTAGCGACAATGAATAATGAATTAACTATTCTAGATATTCAAAGTTTTTATCACACATTTCTCTCTGTCTCAAAAAATTTTTTTTTCTATTTTAATGATGTTTTTAAAATTAAACAAAGTTCTTTATCTTTCACGGTTTAACGTAAAACGCATTCGTCTTTTTATCACACAAATCATATCCTTTTTGCACAGTTTTTGAACGATTTTCCCAGGAACGCATCCGCGTAAAAAATAGATAAGTACTCATATTTCAAACCACATGCAGAATAGTAAAGCTCATAGATTAACTCCAGGAAGAAGTTTTCGAATACTGATCCGAATAGTTATTCTTTTCTTTTTCTGTATACTCACGAACGTATAAATTTCTTTTTCATGCCAATACATTGTACTTCCTTTTAAAAAAGGATATTTACCGGATCAAAGGTTATTTCTGTGGTGGTATGATGTCATTCATACGTTATATTCTAACATCATTTATGTAATCAGCATGACGTTACTCATTTCCGTTTTCATAATCTAAAAATGAAGGACATTTCTGTTCCTGATTCTTTTTACTGCTTTTACTTAACTCAACCTAACACAACTTGCGTTTTCTTTGCGATCAAATAGTTAAGAAATAAATTTTTTCTATGAAACCTCGATTTATAACATTTTTATAAGTTTTCTTTTTCGGTGTGCAAGTTCTTGTTATTGTTGAACTCAGTAAAAATATGTTGAATGTAGTGCTTTCATAGTAAAAGTATAAACAAATTACGAAATTCATATCTTGAAAAAAATCTAGTATTTACGATTAAGTTCTGTAATAAACAATTAAGGTAGTTAATATTGATATTTATTGATTCAAAATGTAGAATTAATTAAGATTTTCGACAACTTGTCTTTTAACGAACGATTTTCATTCGAGAATGTAAAGTTACACGAAAATGATCATTAATATGTCATTGTAAAGATAAAATATGAAATTTTGAGTTTGTAACATTGGTTTTGTCAAATAGGTGGCAACAATGTAATTGTGAACGGAAGTGTAACTGGCGTCTTAGCGGGGGAAGGCATTTTGTTTGCTCTCGTTTGCAAAAAGTCTATCAATAATCACGGTTCAGCATGAATTTCGGAGAGAGTACTATAGAAATGTACTGACAATTAAGATTCTAAGAAAGTGGTATAAACAGTTCCAGAAATCTGGGTGCCTATGCAAAGACAAAAGTCGAGGACGACCAGGTTCGCAATGATATTATACGGGTGACTAAAAGAAGTCACATTGAACACACACATTTGTGAACAAAAATTTTACTTTACGTCAAGAAACGTTACTTAAGAAAAACATTTCATATTTTATCTTTATAATGACAACTTAATTATAATTTTCTGTGTATTCATCTGGGAATTATTAAATTTTGTAATCGGGCCATTCATTTGTGATAACCCTTTATACGTTTAACCCTTAAGGTATCCGATTACGTTCGAACCGTGATTTTGCAAAAGCGTATAAATGGATAATATTTGTGATATTTAGTGTAACTTAGATGAGAAAATGTATATAAAATTGATTTAAGAATATTATTGCAACAAAAAATTATTTAAGTACAATATTTAGACAAAAAATGAACATAGAATGACACATTTTCAAAATATTCTCCTTTTCTGAAAAATGCTTCTATTAGAATAATATTTTGCCTGTATATAGATCAGACCTCTGCACAGAGGCTCAACTGGAATTTTTGAAATATATATCTTAGAAGTGGGTTCATCCATGTTTTACTACAACAGAGGGGAAAAATTTAAAAAAAACACCGATCACATTATTTCAATTGGAAGTTTTCTGAAAATAATGTGAATTTTTCAACAAAAAAAATAGTTCAGACTCTCTGGGGAAATCTTTACTTTATATAAGCAAAATATTATTATTTTAAAAGCATTTTTTATAAAAGGAGAACATTTTGAAAAAATGTTATTTTAGGTTAATTTTTGTCAAAATATATTGTATTTAAATAAATTTTTTTTGTCAAAATGTCCTTAAAATTTTATACATGTATTCTAATCTAAGTATCCCTAAATATCTTGAAAATTATCCATTTATGCGCTCTTTTAAAATCACGGTTCCGAACGTAGTCGGATAAATTAATGTAATTTTCATACTAAAAGCAACCGAAACGTATTGTTGGGCATGAGTGAGTAGTAAATGATAAGACTGAATTTTGCCACTGACGCATGATGCGAAAACTGAGAATAAGGAAACAGATGAATTCTTACAAAGAGTTATCTTTGATTCGATCAAGAGGACTGGTTTTATTCGAAGCACGTAAACTCCGTTTCAGTTATTAGATGAAGACCAGATAACTTTTTACTGATGAAGTTGAGAAAACCTTGCCTATCTCTTTTCTAGCTAATTTACCTATTATTTAGTACTCGAAATTTGCGAGAAGCTGCTGAAATATGTTCAAGATCTAGTTATAGATTACATTTCTCGAACACCTTATCTATTATTTATTAAAATCTTTTCCAAAAAGTATTAATATAATTATCATTCAAATATTGCATATTATACACTAAGTGACATTGAAAATGAAATACAAGTAGAAAAATGGCAAAGAAGTTTTGTAAATTTTAGAGTAGGCCGTCTTCACCTGACAGTGTAAACCGTAGCTTCCCGGCACGTGTTGACAAAGATATAAGAAAGGGCAATATCCCTTCCTTAATTTCGAATAAAATAACAGTGATATTTTTGTTTTTGTCTCAAAGAACACGTGTGGTAGAGAAAAGGGAATACTAAGCCACAACCAAAGGAGGTTGTTGTTTCTAATGCCACCTGCCTGACGCAGTCAGATCGAGACCCACGAAATTCATCGTGGCAAGGGGCTAGAAGTACGCCTGCCGTTGGACTTGGCCACCATACAGGTGACATTTCGAATTAGCTCGACGCAATTCCCCGAAGAGATGACAGATGGCGACACCATCGACCTCCACAGTTTAGGCATGGTACTGAAGGGGAACGAAATATTTTCCAGTCCCCTGCACTCGTGATTCAGCTCACAAGACTTTCGGACCCACTGATTTAACGAGTACGTACTCCGTGTGCACTCGAAGGGTATTTGATGGCATCGGGCATCGAACCCAGGGCTTCCAGTCTGGAATCTGATGCTCTAACCACTGGGCTACCAACGGACCTACAACCAAAGGATGTAGCTCTAGCAAACAGATGGCAGTGGTATCTTATGGGTTATGGTCACGAACTCGTGGACGGCGCGTCACGAGTAGGAGACCTGGTGCCACCGAAGATCCGTCGTGTAAAGAGGGATGATGCACGTTAAATTTACCAAGATCAAAGTCTTCCCGTTGGCGTGGTAATTTGGAGAGGGAGGAACCAGCTCAGGTGTCGTCGTTACTTGACCAAGACTCAAAAATACGAGGTGCGTTGCCAATAGCCCTCATCCTACTTAACAATGCGACCTCACTCACTATAAGACACATGATTTTACGAGGAGCATGTTGATTGAACTGAAGGCTGGTTGTTTCATACGTCAAATCTCAGACGGCACCCATCTACACGCACCATTTCGAGGTTCAAAACACAGTTGAAATAAGGAAAAGAGTGTCGATGCTGCGAAACAAAACCTCTCTGCGCATATGAATCGACGGATTCACTGGCAAGTGTTGGTTGCCCTTTGCATCCTTTTGGTATGTATAGTAGTCTACACCCAGGACGTCCCTTAAGAATACCGTTGACCCCATAGCATAATGGTGCCGAGCCAGAGCGATGGAAGCAACGGAATGGTGCAGAGTCATGACAACATACGCTTTACACATTTATGTGCCCAATAATAGTTGCCGAATGCGAGTGGGGCACGAGGAAAATTCCAATCCGACTGCTGTAGAATGCTCTGCCACCCCACAACGCAGCATCAGGGCTTGAGGCGCCAGCGCGTACTATCATAGATTACCTTTTGGTTTGTTTTCAAGGTACTAGGACGGTTCAACATTACGTAGATTAAATTTTGTAACCAGTAGCACTTCCAATCTTTTGAGCATGCCCAATTCTCTGCCGCAGCAGGATAGCACGATCACGCGTCTTGCATGCATTAGCAAACGTTCTCTGTAAAATATGCAGATGCTTCCCCAGTCACCATGTGTGTGTGTGTGTGTGCTTCCCTTATTTCTTACCATTAAACATAAACGAGACATGATTGAGCACAATTATGGAAAATAGTCAACAAAGATTAGAAAGTTATCCCTCAGAGCTTTGTACCTAGACGTGTTGCTTTGTGAATCACCGTACAACTTACTGAACTCTGACATTGTTTTCTCCAGTGGCGTAACGTACACCCCCGCATTGCGGGGAAGGGGCAGGGGAGCCCAAAGCCCGTATTCACAGGAGGGCCCGAATATTCTCCGTTACACCACTGTTTTTCTCTCTGCACTACGTGTAACACTGTAAAATAAAAATTATTTGTTCTTCATTGTTGTCTCTATTTGTTTCACGACGAACTTCCTAACCTGTGCTGCAATTTCATTGTTACATAGTGTATTTCAAATGATAAAAGGCAGTTCCGTAATAATAAGAAAAAGTAGAAATCTGACCGTTAAGAAATAAAGTTTTAAGTAGCTAAATTAAATTTATTATAAAAAATTTCACACTATTAAAATTCAATTCAATTAAAATAATTTTGTCAAACTTGATAAAAACTTATTCAATAATGGAAATCAGAGCAGTATTTAGTGAAAGGGCTTGGTAGAAAATGTGATCAGTTATGTAAAAGCTAAAGACTGAAAGAGGAATTAAAAAGAAGTGACAATTCACAGCAATATCAAAAACGTTTGACCCCAAAACTCGCGAATAAAGGTATCAAATTAAGAAGTAATTTGAAGATTTCAAATCTAAAAAGGGGGCTCACAACTGTCTTGAAGTTTAAAGTAATTTTATCTCGTTGTCTGTACTATCTTGAATTTCTGTTTTCATATAAATTTTGTGTTGTTGATGACGATGCTCCACAGACTGATAAAATCAGAACATGAAATAGTTGACCTTTAATAAAGCGAGCATATAAGATACACGTATAAGAATGATATATTTCCTAGAAAGACCCATACAACTCAAGATATGATCGGTAGAAACCTGGTGTACCTGATAATGGAAATAGATGGCAAAAATCTTGTTTTCTGAGAACAATAGGGACTTGTGTGTGATATGACCACTAGCAAGGCGTGAAAATGTATTTTAGAGTCTATCCCACTCGCAGGCCAGACAGTGTCTATTATCCACATACCAATGATAATTAATAGTAATCTCTACTCGACCATATTTTCTGATTCCACCATAATTCAGAAAGGAAAGGGAGGAAGAGAAGGGATTTGGAAAACCACAACCTTCTTTTGCTAGTTAGTTATTTCAATGCATTAAAGGTCAACATGAGATGGGATCTACTGAAAATGAATATCGTATGTAACGATATAAGGTGTCAGTTTGTGTAGGATAGAGAAACAGATGTTTTCACCAAAACAAGGAGCCAATTGTCAGATTGTGACGAATCCATACGGAACTTTATCACTGATATTCTTGGGCGTTTTGGGGGATTGTAAATTCGCGTATATCTCCAACCAGCTCTAAAAGGAGGAAATGGGATATGCAAATGAATCAAAGTATATAAGGAGAGTGTTGTAGGTTAGCGGAAAAGGCTATTGGGCCAAGAGATACTACATAGACGGAGCGCTAAGAAGATCCAAGTTGATTGTGTGATTAGTTTCTGGCTGATTGTCGGGCGACGATTTACATTCGGAAAATTTGAGCCGACTGGAAAGGAGTGAAGTAGTTAAAGTCGGGTTATATTTAAAATTCAATTATCGGATAATAAGATTAAATAAATATTAGAGTTAGATTCGAGTTAGTGTAAAGTTAATGATTGTTAGTAATTCAAATTGCGTATATCTCTCGGTCCTCTTATTCCGGTAAACCTGTTCGATATTGAGTTTAATAGTTGATTAGCATCATATTTCGTGATTTAATTTAATAGTAAAGTTCAATCCAATTGACGTAGACATATTGATTTATATTTGTATTTAGAAGGTTAATAATTGATTCAAGTGAATAAAAATTATTTGTTATTGTAAAAATGTCGTCTGGTAATTCTTTGCCTCAATTCAATCTTAGTGTCCAGGGTGAAACCCAGGGGGTTCTACAAAGATGTTATAATGAACCACGGTTATATTGGAAACAATCGGAAGATCTTCGTAATTCTTCTGGGTTAGGATAGTCGCATCACTGGCTATTAATTTACTTCTGAAAACTGAGCAGAAATCCAGATTATATTTTTTAGTCAATTTTTCCAGAAGGGTATCAATGCAGATACCGGTACCTACTTTGTCAGATATTTTAGTATCATCAGTATAAATCTTAATAGCTGATGGCTCGTGGCTTTTGAACACTGAAGAAATGCTCTTTGTTTAGTGGACTGTATTTGCTTATTACTCACTGCTCGAGTTCTCTCTCGTTGGAGTATAAGGATACATTGAAGCACTATGAGGGCTGGGGGGGCTTTACCCTAATATGCACGTATACCAGTGCTTCTCAAATTTTCAATACTTACGACCCAATTTTCAATCATAAATTTCATCGCACCCCTTCCATACAATAACAATGTATTGAATTCAATAATAATGTATTTGAGTAAGCTACAATATACGATTTTAATTGTAAACCGTTCAAATTATCAAAATAAGTATTACACTTTGTATTTAATCTACATATAAATAAAAGTGAAGTATCTGTTTGTAATTTGAAATTAGAAGAAATTAGCTTTTTACTTAATGCATTTATAAGTACATACGGTACTTATATGAACAAATCAATTTTTAAAATTTTTGTCTAATTGTCTGTCTGTTTGTTCCGGCTAATCTCTGAAATGGCTGGACCAATTTTGACGAAACTTTCACTGGCAGATAGCTAATGTTATAAGGAATAACTCAGGCTGCTTTTATTACAGAAAAAAATTAGGGTTCCGTGAAAATAAAATTAAAACCAATGAAATCGTGAACAATATCCGTTTCTAACATGGATTGTTTTTATTTCAATAGAGATTATTTTTATTCAATAGGGATTGTTTTATTTTGCGAGCTTTCTGTCTCATCGTTCCTAGCAGTCATACACGATCAAATTTTGTGTGTGATTAATGATTTTATAATCATTTATGTAAATGCAAAAGATGCGAATAAAATTTGTAATTCAAGATAAAAGCTAGACATTGGAAGCTCTATATTCATAGTTAGTGCGCATTGAGTCGAATGACTTCAGCCATACAGAAAGCCAGCTTTACAGGTAAATTACTCATTTATTTTAGTCGAAAATATCAATGAACACCTAGCTCACCTGGAGACCTGGTTTTCCGTGTGGAAGATTGCTTTAAACTCTTCCAAAACGGAAGCGGTTTTCTTTTCAAAAAGGAAACCTCCCCCTGAAATTACTCTACAAAATCAAAGAATACCCTGGTCTCAACACACCAAGTATCTTGGTGTAATCGTTGATAAAAACCTCACTTTCGTTATATTAGAGATAAATTTAAAAATACTACGCGTAAACTTTACTCCCTTATCTGCAGAAAGTCTAAATTGAATAGACATAACAAACTGCTTATCTATACTCTGATCATGAAACCATTACTTACCTATGCCTCCCCTGTATGGGGACATGCAGCAAAAACTAATATAAATTTACTTGAAACTGCTCAAAATTTAATAATAAGACAAATTTGCATGTCATTGGTATATGCGAAATAAAGATCTAAGAATAGCTTGCAATATACCAACTATTCGAACCATACGAAAACTTGCTATCAACTTTTTCAATAATATAGACGACTCAATAATGCTGCTATTAATGAAATCTCCCCCTACTTCTCCCACTTTTCTGTAAAAGACCAGAGACATCTTGGTCAATCCATTCAATTAATTTATTTACTTTATTTATTTTTCCCCAAGATCACTTTCCCGCCTTTTCTGATAGTCAGTTTTTGCTGCACTCGGATTGGCTAGGATAACTCCGCCCGCTTTTCTCGCATTTTTCAATGATTTTTTCACTGTTTTTAAAGTTAAATTTTTAATAGTTATTTTAATCTCACATCCAAGTAGCTTAAATTTTTAAAATCTACGGAACTTTCTCATTATTAAACTGATTTATTCCTAAAACTGGGCAATGGTAGAACTCGTCAAAGGCATCTCAAAATTACCTGATAGGAGGTTAGAGGCCGACAGGCCTAGGCACTCCATCCAGTTCATCAACGATGATGATGATTTAAATAGGATTTTTTACATTAATTTCTGGGAAATTTGTATCAGAATGGTGCAATTATGTTCTAAAATATATGCATGTTTGAAAATAAGCATAGAAAAATTCACATTTTTTTTATCCACAATCCAGAAATAAAAAGAGCCTGGAAGAGGTTAAAAACCTCCCCAATGTTGTAGTGAATGATGCCACGAAGTATCAGTGAATAGGGGCAAATTGATAAGAGAAACTTCTGAAGTTGGTAATTGTCTACTTGCGAGATTGACTCAGAAAAAGGTTTTGAGTAAACCTGTTTGAGAAGAGAGTAATGTTTCTTTGAAGCTTAGCTGGAAGTTTCATTTACAGTTAGTGTTACAATTTGTCAACTCCCTTAAATTTCAGTTTGGTGCCAAAACTATCACAACAAAAGTAAATTGAACACTGCTGAGAGAGTGGATAGCATATGAATTATACTAATTTTCATTTTTTGTTCATGGAACTGTTCTTGGCTTAGATCTAGTTAATGAAATGCATTTATTGAAAAAATAATTGTGAATATTTTTTCATTCTGCATTTTTGATTGGGAAACAAACCATTCTCTTTAATTTTAATGAAATGAAATTTGGAATTAACCTTAATTCGAATACGACATAAATGTTACATACCAATTCGTGCAAGTAAAAAACCAATTCAAAAGTATTCGGAAAAAAAACACATTTTATTTCTATATAAATACAAATGTAAAAATAAAAATTGTACACCAAAGAACAAAATGAAATGCTATTTAAATTGATGATCATTTAATTTATGTCAACACATAAATACATTTTTTCACGTACATAAAATGTAAATACACATAGCAAGAACAATCATATATACATTGATGTAAAGACAAGAAATGTTTTTTGGCAAATTCCATCATCATCATCAATTAAGCAAATGCTAAAAATTTGGGGAACCCTCCCTTCCTTCAAAGCAGAGGACTTAGACCTGCGTCTATGGACACTTTGATGTTTATAGAAAGTTTCAAGAATGTCTGTGAACTTGAACGAAAAAAACCTCTCTTTTTTATTTTCAACGACGATTAATTTGATCTTCTAGCATTTTTCCATAAATATATGAAACAAACTACAATAATAAAAACTAAATCGTTATTTAATGATATTAATTCCTGATAAGTGTAAGCACACTTTTATTGAATTCAAAACTGACATAAGACTTGTACTTTATATTGTACTTGTAAAATTCAGATACAATTTAAAATTTTATAATTTGGTAAAGATGTCGAAATAAGATTTTTCCCAAGACCTTTTCAAAATAAGAGAAAAAAAACTCTTACACTTCACTGGTGCCTATGTGCGCTATAATTGTTAAGGAATATGGACTTTTTAAAAGAAAGTATCTGTATAAGAAGCAAAAATGGCAACGATGTGGAGCAAAGCTCGAAACACGTGACTGCATTTATCACGTCACTATTGCACACACACACACGTCACATGAATTTCGCTCATTATCTTACAAAAATAAACAAAAGTACTCTTAAGTATGAAATGCATTAAGGAATACAAAAATATTATTTGAAGAGTCTTACACATTGTGACTTCATTTGTAAGTATTATTTTACTTGGGATATTAAATATTTTTATGTATTACTAAATACAAAAAAAAATAATGCATATAGGCTTATTTTTTTATTAAGAAAGCACATAAATTGTAACACAATATTTTTGGTACTATATATTTTCAGTACTGATTTTACAGATACTGATTTACACAACTGATTGTACACACATGTATACCCCAATTCATTTACATAACGGAAGGGTTCAAAGTCCTTTAATGAGAGAGGTCAACTAGCTACTAAGAGCATCTGCTTTGATTGAAAGAGAGAAAAACATGAAAGAAACAGCATAATGATATATAGATAATGTATATGTACAGGCCATCATCACCATCTTAATTTTTTTTATTGTTCTATATCAAGTATAACAAATTACTTATGTGGATATCAGGTACCTAAGAGATTGCGAGTAAAACATCTATAAGCATATATATATATATACAATATATTAAATACGTAAAAGTGGTTATTAAAATTACAATGCAATATTTACTCGAAATTATATTAATTAATAAAATAATAATGTTGAAAATTATTTTAATTTTTTTTAAAAATTTAATAAAAATTATTGCCAGAAATGTCTGGTAATACTAAATTCAACAGTCATAAAAATCATTTTAAATTTCTTCATAGAGATAAAAAAAATATGTAAATATTTACGTGCATTCATTTCTGTATTTGTGTGTGTTTTCAATATTGCGTAGTTATAATGTTAATTTTTTTCCACGCACTTCGAATGATAACTAAATAAAGAAAACATAAAAATATGAAATGTTAAAATAATCTTCCAAATATATTACATTAAAAAATGAATATCCTTACAAATCTCTAACCAATTTTAGAGCTTGGCCTAAGGATTTATTAATGTATTACTGTGGCTATTTTATAGTCTTATACTGTTTAGCTACTTTCTTTCATATCCTTTTTTTCACATGTGGTAGCGAAAGAGAAATTTTAACAAGCCTTGAAGATGGAGTCAGCTGATTCTCAAAGACCATGTTGGCTACTTAAGCTTCATTTCAAGGTGTGAAAAAGGTGGATGGGGTGAAAATGATATCTACTACACATTTTTTAAATGAAGATTAATTTTCACTGTCCATTTCAGATGATGATTTGATGACTGAAAAAAGCAATCGTCTCATAAAGTATTTATGGGACTGGATTGGCAACGGCACGAGCTTGGCATCCAAAATGTATCTTTGGCGACGGAGCCATTGTTGCTCAGAAACACCATGTTGACTGGTGAGTAGAACTGCGTGCAGTAGATGCTACATTCTTCGCTTTTACTGAAAGAAAAAAATATCAAATCAGATTTCTATATTTCATCCCTCCACGTTTTTGGGAGCAAATACAAGTAACAATTTCTAGACATTTTACTAAATTCAAATATTATTTAAATGAAAGAAAGACGAAAACAGAAACCAATAAATGATTACATTAAAACCAAAAAATAATACATTCAGGAACATTGAAAATAGCGACCCAAGAAGAAAGCACCCGATTGAAATGAAATTTAATACACATAATGACACAGACGAGAGATCTAAAAACAAGACAATTAAACAAATACAGGGTGTGCAACGATACAAATACTGGGCAACTTCAATAACGCGTTGGACTACCTCCAGCTGCAATATATGCTGCCACACGGTCCGGCATTGAGATGATTAGACACCTTATGTTGTCCTGAGGCAGATGGGCCCACAAATCTTGAACAGCCAACTCTAAATCATGTACAGAGTGACACGATGGCATCTGCCGTTTTAGCTGATTTTACACGTGATCTACAGGGGACAAATCGGGGGAGCGGGCCAGCCATGGAAGAGTCTGAAAATGACGTAGGAAGTCTTGAGCAACTCTTATCGTATGCGGACGAGCATTATCTTGCTGGAAAATTGCCCCTGGGAGACCATTTAGGAAAGGTCCTACATGGGGTCGAAGAATATCATAAACGTAACGTTGGCCCGTTAAGGTTCCACGCATCACAATTAAAGTGGACCGGCTATCATAGGCTATGGCGCCCCAGACCATTACACCAGCTGTGTGGGCAGTGTGACGTAGAACAGTGTGGGGAAATTTACCGCTCACCAGGGCGCCTCCACACCCGTACACGGTCATCATCTGTCCCCAAAACAAACCGGAATTCATCACTAAACACAACCTTTTGCCAATCTGTGACATTCCACATTGATCTGGCTTGGCACCACTGTAGACGTAGTTTCCGATGTTCCGGTATTAGAGGGAGTGCACGGAAAGAGCGCTTGGATTTAAGATTTGCTTCTGCAAGGTGTCTGGAAATTGTTTCTGGAACAATTGCTACGCCTACGTTTGCTCGTATCGTTGAACGAGTCACTGTGGGGTCCACAAGTACTTGCCGCACGATCCTTCGATCCTCTCTCCTCGTGGTCTTCCTGGTCGCTCCAGACCCGGTTTTCCGCGCGTGGGTACCTTCTCGTGTCCACTGCTCCCAACAATTTCTAACGGCACACTCCGAACGATCCACCTGGCCAGCAACACGGTGCGCCGATCAGCCTGCAGTTTTCATCCCAATGACCAGGCCTCTGTCAAACTCACCTAACTGTGAGAAATGTCTTCTAGCACGTTTACCTGGCGTGTTTCGCTTACCAAAGTCTTCCTACAATCGGCGGGTAATCGTCACGTTTATGAATCTTCGAATTTGCGCTGGCTTATATATCACCCTCTTCCTGATTGTAGCGCCATCTCGGCGTGTGTGAGCATGCGTATTGGCACAAAACTTGGATCATTTGCATATCCCATTACGCTGTACTTATTTGCAAAGTTTCGCGATTGTACTTAGCTTCCTTCTTGTGTCGCTATTTTCAATGTTCCTGAGTGTATTTCACAATGAGAAATTAAACATTTTGGAGAGTTGGAAAGAAAACTGAGAGAGCCCAAATGAAATGATCAATTAATTTGATAAATGGGAAATAATTAATAGGCCTCAGGGGTGTTAATTTTGTCTTGAGGGGTGAGATTATGAACAATTTTCAAACAGGTATAATTCTTTTAAATTTAAATTAAATAATTCGTATCTTTTACATATCATTTTCAGAAGACTATGGCTTCAAAAAGTACAAAATGTTTGAAATATAATCATAATTTTAAAAATTATAAGCATATGAAAATAAGAAATATGTTTGGAATAAATGTTAAGTAATTTTTGTGTTGCGCACGCTATTTTCTAAAATAGTAGCCTTTGAGGTATAAAACTTTAAAGAATTATAAAATGTATCATACTCGTTGAATCCTACTTAATTTAAGAATATGTCTTTTGTTTTTCAAAAGAGTTGAAAACTATTGAAATTAAAAAAAAAATGAAAATTTAATTTTTTAAAAATATAATTTATTATTTTATTTATATAAAATACTACAGCGTAATAAAGATATATTTAACTATATAAATCAACTTATTGATAGTAATTAAAGCTACTATTTTACAAAATAACATGCGCAATGTAAAACTTAATTAATATTTCTTATAGAAATGTTTCTTATTTTCATATGCTTATAATTTTTAAAATTATTATTATATTTTAAACATTTTACACTTATCTGAAGCTCAATTCCTTTATAAATAATTTGTAAAAGATTCGAGGTATTTAATTTTAATCTCAAAGAGTTATATATTTGAATATTGTTTATATTTTCAGCCCTCTAGAGAAAGTTAACACCCCTGAGACTCCTCAAGAAACTTTTGACAGGGAAAAGGTTCCCCGTCCCCATCAATTTATTTTATGTATTGCCGTAATTTTAAGTGATGTCCCAGTTAATATAAATAAGTCATGTTACTTGTTTAGATATCTTGGCACAACAATGTACATTAACCCTTTATCTACCGAGGGTACTTACAAGTACCATTTACTTTAAAATTACATAAAATAATCATTTTTACGAATTCTCTGACAATACTTAGCAGGAATATTCTTTGAAATCCACTCTTCAATCCAAGAAAAAGTTGTACACAGATTTTTGTCAGACAGCAATGAAAAAGTATATGGGACAACAATATGATGAAAAATAACCAATCTTAAAACATTTTTGTTTTCAAAGAATATACGTGTTTCATAAGTTTCAATTGTCATTCGTTCCTGTGTTATCAATTAATATTGCTTTAAAAACCCACAAATAAAAAAAACTTGTAATACAGAGGCAGTTGTTAAATTATATTTTAATCAAAAGGTGAGCCAAGAAATAGTATAAGTATATTTTATTATTTTCTATTTTAAGTTTTCAGCTTATGTTACATCTTAAATTATTCTCTCAAGATTTGGATATTTACTACACACATTTGTGTTCATAGAAGAAAACGGAATTTTTCCGTAATTCAGGTTTTCTATAAATATCCTTGGAAATTCCCGTCCCTCAAGCCATATGATTAACACTCACGTGATCCAGTTTATTTTTGAGGATGATTTAAACTTAACATTGTAACCGCAACCTCCTTGGATTTGGGTTTCACAGTCTGCAAGGTCACTGAACCCGAGGTTATGGGTTGCATACTCTTTGAAAACGAAACTTAAAAAAGTTTCAGAATAGTGAGGGGAAAAAATCGAATATTAATTGAATAAAATCCTATATAAATTCTTCATCCAACTTTTGTTGAATCCTTTTTTTTTCTTTATCGTCCATGTTATTACTAATCCTTTGTTTAGAAATAATTTCGACTAAATCCGTAAGACTTGTCCGAACAATTTGTCAAACGACCAAATCTAGTTTACTGGTGGAGGTAATTTTGAAGAAAAAAAATTCTTCTTGCAGATGTTTTTTTTTGTTGCCCCATTTGCGGTTTCGCGAAAAACATTGTGTAACATTAGGTTAAATGGCCCTGAAAAGTCTGAAAACCCAAATTAACAATATTATATATTTCACGTAGATTTGCAAGAAAAAAAAATGTACTTATAACAACTCTTATGCAATGGCTTTTACATTTATACATAATTAGCCTAAATTTAGAGATATGTATCAATTATAGTAAGATTATTCTTAAACTAGGGCCGTGCTTCTCGTTACGACCTAATTTTCATTCATTATTTTCATCGCCCTCCCCATATATAGACAATATATTGAATGCAATAGTGGTGTTCTTTGATGATATAGCTACACTATAACATTAATTGTAAGCCGTGCAAATTATCAAGATATATATTACTTTAATTTATAGATATTTTAAGTTAAGTACTTTAAGCATTATGTTATTTTTCCTGTCTACATTTATAAGTATATTATATCAATGTAAAAGCGTATTTTATTTTTTATAATGCCTGAATATATTTTGGTTTGCTTAATTTCAGTAAATTAATAATTTTTTTAAATAATATTTTATTTTCAACTTTTACAAAATATACATACACATTTAAAGGAAATATAAAATGCATATATATAAACACAAAGCAAGCTTTTAAAGACAACACTTATACACGCATAGCTTTTTCCACAATCGCAATAAGGCTGAGTATAATGTGATAGAATAAGATCCAAAACTCAGATTACTTTTTTACGTAGAAAAATTCTCACATATCGATATCGAATTCTGAATTTCGCAAGTTACAGATAACATCACAATTTATGATTTTCTGCTATTTTCAATTCGTACAAAACTTTTTCTCTCCTCAATTTAATTTTTCTTTCGTCTAAATGTTGTTGCTTTTTTCGAGCTGTTACACGGCAAATAGGCACCCTTCGACTACATGTATTCACGTGGGCTGGTTCTTACATTCTAAAAAAGAGGTCGACTAAAACACAACTAGGCCCTATTATACGGATGGCGAACCAATGGCACGCGACACAATATTTTGGACACGTCACCGATCAAAACGGTTTGCATTTTAGTTCAAAATAACAACGTTCACAATGAAGTGTTACGAATAAACGCAAGTGATCAGTCGCGTTTTTACAGACATATGCCAACATTTCAAAGAAATGAACGTAAAATCTCAAGACACAAATATATATATATATATATATATATCTTCAAGAAAGATCTCAATGCTTTTGACGCTAAATTGTATGTTTTCCGAAACGATATTATTACAAGAAACTACAAATGCTTCCCAAACTTGTAAACACCAGACGAAGAAAAAGTTATTGAAAAACTTATTTCCATAATTATATTATGTACCCTGATGTGACTTCATTTGATAAACTGAACTTGTCCCAATTCGATTGGTTGAAGTTTGAAGAATTTGAAATTGATTTCCAATTTAGTTCAATATGGATTCAAATATTTATTGAAACAAGGAAAATGTTGGAATTGATTGAAACAAAAAATAAACAAGCAATATAAGTAAAAATGCCAGTAACGAAATTTTGGAAACATATAATTCGATTTCAGATACATTTCAATGTTTGAAGAAGTTGGCTCATGCTATTTTAACCATATTTTCATATACATATATAAAGGGTGTTTTTTTAGAGGTATAGAACTTTAAATTGCAATAAAACAACGATGTATTATTCGATTGACATGAATTTTTTTTATTCGAAAGATAAGCTTGTGGCATTACATTTTATATATGCTGTCTGACATAGGACTGCCACGGCTGGCTCGGATGTAGTCCAATCTGGACGTCCAATTTTCGATGACTTTTTCCAACATTTGTGGCCGTATATCGGCAATAACACGGCGAATGTTGTCTTCCAAAGGGTCAAGCGTTTGTGGCTTATCCGCATAGACCAATGACTTTACATAGCCCCACAGAAAATAGTCTAGTGGTGTTAAATCACAAGATCTTGGAGGCCAATTCACAGGTCCAAAACGTGAAATTAGGCGGTCACCAAACGTATCTTTCAATAAATCGATTGTGGCACGAGCTGTGTGACATGTTGCGCCGTCTTGTTGGAACCACAGCTCCTGGACATCATGATTGTACAATTAAGGAATGAAAAAGTTAGTAATCATGGCTCTATACCGATCACCATTGACTGTAACGTTGTGGCCTTCATCGTTTTTGAAGAAGGATTCCACCAGCCCATAAAGCGCACCAGTCAGTTTTCTGGATGTAACGGTGTTTCGACATACACTTGTGGATTAGCTTCACTCCAAAATGCGGCAGTTTTGTTTGTTGACGTAGCCATTCAACCAGAAGTGCGCTTCATCGCTAAACAAAATTCGTTTATGAAAATCGGGAACAATGGCAATCTCGTTTTGGGCCCATTCGACGAATCTACGCCTTGCTTGATCATATTTAAAATGTAATGCCACAAGATTGTCTTTCGAATAAAAAAAGTCCATCTCAATCGAATAATACATCGTTGTTTTATTGCATTTTAAAGTTCTATACCTCTAAAAAAACACCCTATATATATATATGCCCGAGAATAATTATTTTCAGAGATGAATAACATTTAAGACTCACTTAGAAACCATTGGGCAGATGACTCTAATTAAGCATGCTTTCTGCTAAAAGTAACATCTTACATTCCGAATGTAAGTTATTTGTCATCTGATCGGCAACAACAGAAGTCACACAGATGTTACTTTAAATGGAATTACGCGTACATCTAAAACATTTACTGCAATACAGTGCAAAATGTATTTTTAATAGTAAATAAAGAGTTTTGAGTTGTTAGTAATTAGTTTTGTTATTTTCCCAAAAATCACTCGTCGAAATTATTTGACAGCGCGTTTATACCTTATTAAACAATTTTTGAAAAAATGGCACGATGATCCAAAAAGGTTCACCACTCCTTCCCGATAAGTAATGCCAAGCGATATGTTTGGCATCCGACATTTTGGGTGCCCATAAACTTCGAAAGCGTCGAAACTCCATAGACTTAAAACACATCCGTACCAGTTTTATATCAATACAGATGTTTTTCGTCCCATTTGGGATATATAAAGTCAAATAGCTATCAATAATTTCATCTATAACAAATATTGTGTCTAAGTGGGAATGAGCCATAAAAAAACCCCTCATGAGAGATTACACTTGCTTGCAGATATTCTTAAAGTGCTAAACAGCAATTATAGACCTTAAGTCATCCTCTAGACAAACTAAAGAGTAGCTGATCAATAATTCTAATTTTATATTGTAAATATTAAGTACGATAAATACCATTTTTATTTTTAAATATGATCTGTGTGACAAAATTTAATTTAGGAATAAGTTTTTTAAAATAAATGTAATCCATTTATTCAATGCAACTTGCCATACTAATACAGAATCTTTAAGTGCCCTGTTTGTAAACGGAAAATCAAGAGTTTATGGAATAATCATAAGTTTAAAGAACAAAGCATGACAAATGGATTCTTGATCTTGTGACATTTTCCTAGGAAAAAAATTCTCAACGTGGTTCAACTGTAAGTTTAAAAACATACTCTTAATTCATGTTCTCTGAATAAGAATAGAAAACAGCCATAAATTGTAACAGTAAAAACCCAACTTACTCGCAGATCTGCACTTTTATCTTCTGGTTGGTATCTGAGAGTTCGTCTTGGACAATAATTCTCCACTCTCCACCGCTGCTGGCAGCCAGTTTAGGCAACGCTGTTTTGTGGAGGATGGGGCACCTCTTGGAGAGTTCCGGAACAGACTGGTTAGAACTGGATTTGTCGGTGACCGATCGGATGTTACGATTGTGACTTTCAGTTTCGTTCTCTGGAACCAACAGTTCCTCGTGCAAGATGAATTCTGGAGGTTCTTGCAAACCTTCTCTTTCGTCTGTGAACAGATCGTCCAAGAGGAAAGCCTTCGACTGGAGAATTTTTTGAATGGTTTTTCTGGAGGAAATAAAATTATTTCAATTGAGAAGGTCCAATTTGAGGAATATCACAAGTTAGATAAGAAATCTATAGGAAATAAGAAACATTTCTCAATTCCTACTATTAGCTCACACTCTCTCTCTGTTTATTTATTTATTTATTCATCTTAGTGGAATTTTCAATCGTTAATAAAATACATTTTAAAGCGCTCCATTAAACTGAAATTTTGTATACAGGATTATTTTGGACGACAATACAGAAATTTAATTATAATTAATAAAAATTAATTGATTAAAACTAATTATTTAAAGAATTACAAATACAGCTACGTTGACATCATTTTGGGTGACGTGTCAAAACTTGAAAAGGTTTTTTTTTTCTCACGTTTTAAAGAATTCAGTCAAACTGAAATTTTATAGACACGATTTTTTGGATGACAATACGAAACTTTAATGATAATGAATAAAAATGAATTACCAATTAATGTTGTGATTCTGTCCTATGTATATACATATTTATATTAATTGTAACTATTTAATAAAAAGTAGCTAAAATAAAATTTTTCTTTGTTGATCTAAGTAGGAATTCACTTAAATTTTTTTTATATTACTTGTGTGTGTGTGTGTTATTTTTATTTTTACATATATCTAAACTTATTTCAAAAAGAAGTCTATAAACCAGTGATTCTCAACCACTGTGCCGCCCAATTCTTGAAGTGTGCTGCCAATTTTTTTTATAAAATAAGTAATTACACTTTGAGAAAAAAATAAAATCCGAAACCGCGAATCATTAGGCCGTTTTATAGAAATAAACTAAGAGTATTCTTGTTACATTGAACTTATTATTTCGTGGATTGACGGAAGTGTATTATATATATAGACAAGTAAAGTTCTTTTAAACTTATTTTATTGTAAGTGTGCCGCAAAATTTTAAAATTGTTAAAATTGCACCTCAACAACAACAAAAAGGGTCGATAATCGCTAGTCTAAACGAATTACAATGGTATAATTAATATTTTTTTTGAACATCTGAGCATCTTTTAAAAATTACTATCTTGCCCCATTCAAAAGAAATTTTCCCGAATTATTCCTTTCAGAACCAATTCATGTAGAATTGATGATTCTGAATCAGACGATTTATTTACATTTTTTTCCAAACCGATCAAATCTTTGCAAAATTCAAACAAGTTAGCCTTATTTTATTTTTTCCTTCAAATTTAAATCGGTCATGTTTCTACACTGTGTGATTCATTATCAAGAAATAAAATAAGAAAATTATTATATTACTAGCTGTTATACCCGTTCTTCGTATGGGTGAAACGGGTGAAAATTAAACAATACAGATTGAAGAAGTTTTTAATGAGTTAATTTTTTTTAACGTAAATTGCAAATAAAACAAAAAAATCTTTTTGCATATCTCACCTGAATAAAAAAATCCTGTTTGTTAAATTTTAAGTCTGCAGATCTAATAGCTGATAAAAAGGATTTTTTTTACCTATAACTCCCCGTAATTCTCTTGTGGGTCGATTTTTGAAAATACCTCCCTAAGCTGATCTCTGCTCAGGAAAAGTAACACATTGTTACAAATTTTGTGTAATGAACGCTTAAAATAGTGCAAATAATTTATATCTGGAAGTGTAATATGTTAATATTACTTCTTGTTGCATTTATTTTATGTTAAAATTGTAATCATCCTCACACGTCGCCTGTTCAAGCTTTCGCAGTTCCTGGCTCCTGGCATAGGCAAAACAAAATGCAAAGTTTTGCTTCACACATAAAAGATAAATATATGCTGTCACGGGCTTTTTTGCAAATAGCAGACTTTTTTCCTACTTACTTGACCAATTATCGTTATATTTTGGACACTTCACACGATATCTTTATAAATTATAGCCTTTGTGTTATTCTGATGTATAAGCTATATTATTGTAAAAGTTTCATTAAAATCCATTCAGTTGTTTTTGCCAGGAAGAGTACCAAACACCCACACAAACCTTCACATTTATAATATTAGTAAGAATTTTATTTGTAACATTTATAAAATTAGCTGAACATTCCTGAAATAAAAACGATTAAAATGCAACTGGGTTGATGGAGATCTACTGGACGAGATGGCTTTTCGACATTTCGTAACATGTTAACCCTATGTTTAGTATAAAAACTTGGCATTACCAAAGTCATAACTACAAGACCCTCAAAACTCCTTCATGAGATTTGTCCTCACAGCAAATGCCACTTGAGTTCTATTGAAGGGAGAGGGCGAATCTGTACATCCGAGATTATTTCTGAGTGAATAAATAGCAATAGTGTGCTTTGTGGTTTACAGAAGTATGACTAGAAATCCTTCTACAGAAAATTTCAGGCAGTGTGTATGGAAAGACAGATGAGAGTGAAAGGGATATTTAAATACTGTATTTATGTTTCTAAGTCCTCTTTGAGATTCTGAATTAAATAATTTGAGGTAGTAAAACGTTTTAATGCTTAATAATATGTGTTTATAGAACTTACCCAAGAGCTAAACCCGTATTGATAGTAATAACTTCGTTTAGCAAATGATTATTATTTCTTTTCCATAAATTACATGGCCAATGAATATTTTATTACAATTTTTTTTAGATAATAAGGAATAAATATTAAACTTCAAATAGCAAAATTCGCACGGCATGTTTTGTTCAGTTTTTGATTTTACATTTTTTTTCTCGTTTGCGAAGATGAAATTCGTACTTAAAACGTAAACATCCCAGTATCAATATACATGATAAATTTTCTAAATGTTGGAATAAATAAATAAATAAAAACTGATAAAATGAGATTTATAGTACCTTATTATTTATGCATTCATAATAAGACAAAATATTTTTCATCCTAATTTAAGATAATAATAATATAAAGTGTATAAACACAAAATTATGCACAAAAAATCATTCTCAATCATGTACATTTTTATAATGATTATGCACATTGCTAGAAATATCAGAGAATCCATATAAATATATTTTTTTACTACTCAACAGGTGGTTTTCGTCATAGATATTTTGAATTGTATTTGAAATGGAAGAATGTGAAAAAAAAATAACTTCTCAACTGCTGAATGTGAAAAAAAATCAATGACTTTAAAAATAGTATAACCTCATTTAACACTCTGAAACACACACAGATAGGTAAACTACGACAGCATAATTTACTCTACTAGCATAATAAAAATGCTGGGTTGATTTATTGTATACGTCAGAAAGAAAAACTTAGTGACATGCAGCTGCGGATCAATTTTACTCATTCAATAACTTTATTTTCGGAAAATAATAATAAAAAATGCACAAGAGATGGAAAAAGGAGAGAAAATATTGTTCAATAATAGGGAATTTCCGCAAATTTTGCGGGTATTTCCAGCTGCTAGCATTCTTGAAATGCATCTCGATCCAATCGACACGGTTACGGTTAACGAGTTTTAGAATTTCTCGAAATTTATCTTCTGAGAAAAAAAAAGTTAGTGCACGTCTGAGTTGATTGTTACGCATAGCAGGTGCGTAACTACGCGTTCGAAGGTTGACAAACGAAGTAGTCTGTCTTTTTTTAATCAAATTTACATAAGTGTTTAAGAAAACATAAGTTGAAGACGTAATTGACACGTGTCTTACGGCAAATTAAAGTGGATAATTAACTTTATTTTTATCTATATGTAGATGTTGCTTGGCACTTTAGATGAAATCGTCTGAATTTAAAGCAGAATGTTTTTTTTTAATTTTAAACTCTTATTCATTTGGTTAAATATTAGTTTACATTTAAAACATATTAGTTACGAGCATCTTACAGACAAGGAAATTTCAAGATGAAATCTGAACGCTTAACGTTATTTTAAAAAATTCGAAAAATTCTTTATATTTATTTTTTATATATTTTTCCTTATTGCATTGTGATATTAAAATATAAATAATTTAGAAGCATTTTATCTACACACCTACATTTTATCCTGTGGATATATAATTTCCTTAATTTAAATGATTAAAATTAAATTTCTACTTTGATCTCTAAAGTATTTGTTGGAACACCTTTGATTTAATACATAAATTTGGTGTCAGCTCAAATGCTAATATTACAAAATAAATAAATAAAACACCTTAGAATTTTTTTTTTTCATTTAATATGATACTTTTAAGCATCACTATTTGTATAAAAACATTACTCATTTAAAGTATGTCTGAAAATATTCTTAAAATATCTTAAAATATTTTTAATTCGTAGAATATCATAAGAATTTTTTTAAAAAAAAATTTCAAGTGCATTTCAGTTTTAAGGGGACACAATACGATTCAATTGACCAAAATCGGTCAAAAAACCAAATTTAATTTTTTTAGCCTAAATTATTTTTTATACACTTTTCTATAACCTCACAAAATTTGAAAGCTCAAATTTTAAAAAACGCAGAATTATGATAGCTTTCCCGTTCATTTTTAATACTTTGAATTTTTTTTTACCTATTTCTAATAGCACATGTAACAAAAGTTGGTATGCATTTTTGAATCAAAGCAATATTTATTTTTTTAAAAATAATTGAACTCAGAATTTATATATTTTTTAAGGAATTTTCAATAAACATTCATTGTATGAATACCAATCACGTAAACGCAAAACTCATACCAACTTTTATTATATACAGTTTAACGTACTTGTAAATCAAATGTCATGCATGTACGTACATTTTTGAAGCAGTAGCATTTTAAAATCACTCCACAAATTTTAAGTCTTTTCCTTAAAAAATTACATGGCTAGCTTTTTATGAAGTTTTTAGCACAAAATCTGTTTAACATAGTATACATACATATGAGGCAACCAAAAAATTTTTTAAAAATTCTTAAATTAAAAAATTTTGCGTAAATCGTACCATGTCCCCTTAGACTGAAGATGAGTGGCAACGATAAATATTTAAATTTAATGGCTTCTACTTTGTTATTGGGACAACTACTTTCATGTTAAATAAAGAAAATAATCAAGTAATTAGCCCCCTTTCTAACTGGCTAATATTTCTCAACGTTATAATTTTTTAAATATTAAATGCATAGTTATCTGTTTCTTCTTCATCACTTTTAGATGACACTTTAATAAAAATGTATTATAATAGTAATTTTTAGTTTAAAAAATTGTTTGTTTCAAAAAAATCATGTGAATGTTGAAAGCAAATATTAAATTTTAATATGCTGTAACTTACATAAAATTCCTTTTTTTTTGTTCACGTATGTTTCTTAATCTTCTTTTTAATTGGTTAATTTATCTCAAAATTAACCAATTAAAAAGCAGTTAACCTTTTGATATTAAGACATAATTATTTGTTTTTCCTCATCATTCATTTTCAAAAATTTCCTCACAATAGTAACTTTGAATTCAAAAATTGTTTGTTTTAAAAAATGATGCTTGCTAATATTCAAAGCAAATTTCAAATTTAATATGCTGAAACTTTATAGAATATTCATTTTTGTTAAGTTATGATATATCAATCTGTTTGGAATTATTTAAAGTAAGGTCTTCTCAAAAACTGAAATACCATAATATTTCTTCATAACTCTAAATTTCAAAAATACAATCCGAATCTTTTGTAAAAGATTTTACATGTATGATTGTTTACTTTTCAACCGGTCATGGGCAGAAATGTAACTCTTAAAAATAAGTATAATTTTAAATTTAAGACTACACAGTATTCTTTTTCAAAAAATTTTTCTGGAGACAGTAACAGCAAAAAAAAAAAATTGTGTTTTATATTCAGATTAAATTACTGAGTTGATTCTGAAAGTAAAAAGTCAGTTTGACCAGCCTTGTTTTACAATTTTAAAAAATCAAGAATTTTTAAAGTTTTTCAAACTTTTATAAAATGCTCATTTTTTTAAATTTTTTTATTCTTTTTAAGTTATTTATGTTTCTTAGGTTATTCCAAACAAAAATTAGTATGGATTTGGAAATCTATATTCCCTTGTTGATTTTTAATAATTATTTTTCTAGAAAAACTTGGAAAAAAAATTTTTTTTTTAAATAGTAACTTTAGCCTTTTAAAAAATTACTAGAGATATCAGCCCTAAATCCATACTAACTTTTATAGAACATATGTTTGGGAGTATATACAAAAAATTGCAAGGCTCTATAATGAACAGAAAAAAAGCCTTAGGGATTAGAAAGCACTTATGCTAAAAAGATTGAAAGTCTGAGAAAAACGCATTTAAAGTTTTTAAATGCATAAAACAAAAACTTATAATGCCCTTAAATCTATAATTTTTAATATGTTATTTTCCAATATATGTTCGATATTAAAACACTATTTTAATTAAATATTACTGAAAATAATTTTTTTTATTAAAAATATATTTTTGCATAATATTGATAGCATTTGTTGCGACAACAGTTTATTCCGCTTAATCTTAATCTAATATTTTCTCATAAGTTCTGAAACGCAAAACATTTTTGTACAAAATAATAATGATATTAATTTAAGCTAAAAGTAAACATGATTGCTCATAAAATTTAATTTTTCTCCGTTTTAAACTAGCAGTTTAGGAAATTTTACCTCTTGCAGTACGACTTTAAAATATTAAAATATAGTACTACAATATTTTTAGTATAATGTAATTTGGTGCATCAATGAAATATTCAGTTTGTTTGCAATACTTGAATTATGAGGTCTAATTGCAGTATAAGCTAAGGACTGAATTTCAGATACGTCATTTTCAGTAGTATTCCATCTCTTCGAAATATTGTTTCTCGCCGCAACCTGAGAATGTTTTGGCCGTGGCATTTTCTCAGCAGAAAAAATAATTATAAAGTTTCTAAGTTATATAAACTTTTTAAGCAGAAACTGGCCTTAAAATCAATTTTAATCAATTGATTCTGAGAATTCAAAAAACTCAAATCATAATAAAGCAGAAATGATTTTAGTAATGAAAATTGGAATTAATAAACATTTCACATTGAAAGAGTGGATTGTGCTCAAAAATAATTTTAATTGATTCACTTTAAGAGTGGAAAAATTCTTTAAAATGAAACCGAAACCAAAACCATAGCTCAGAAAACTTCGAATATCTTAAAAAATGATTTGCTAACAGATCTAACATTTGGTGACAAGCTTTTCAATATTATAAGCCACACACACAAAAAAAATGCAAATCTTTTTTTTTTTTTTGTTAATTTGAAATTTGTAGGATACTGTTAAGTCTTAATACTAATGCACTCTTTCATCAATCATATATTTATAGCCTACAGGAAATTAACTGTTTTCCTCGCCCTAGAATTGATGTTGCTATATATCTACAAGGAATTTTGGCGGCAAACCGAGTCATTTCGAACTACGAGCGCATTACGAATAGGAAATTTATGAACTGATCTCAGAAAATTCTCTCAGAAATTTTTAGCAAGTTTAGTCAAGCTCAACTTCTCATTCTAAGTACAACAACTCCTTTTTGAATCTCATCTCAGAATTTTGGCGGATTCAGGACCTGTATATGCAATTCTTTTAAAGAACGATAAGCATTTTCCAAAGAATGCATTCGAATATACTTCAGAGAATGCTATGATTCTTCGTTCAGAGAATGGAATCTGAGATAAATGTTTCACATTCCAATCCCGCTTTATATATCAGAATTATCAATTCACCTTTCGAATTAAATAAGAAAAGTATGGGCGTATAATGAAAACACTTCTTCAGCTGCAGTACTTCATGTTAGAATATCCGTATTGATAACCCCTTAAACAAAGAGACTGCAGGATAAGAACAAAACACGAAGACCCTTTCTTTCTAGAATGTAGAAAAAAGAGAACACAAAGGGATGAAAATATTCGACTACACCCTGACAAGAACAATTTTCAGATCAAATCGCACCTTTTTATGTTTTTCAGTTGACCTTCGCCGCGAGAAATTTGATTTATGTGGACAAATTTTTTTATTTCATTGTTTCTAAACCTGTGAATAGAAATTTTAAAAAGGCGTGCGGTTTAATTCCACGACGTGTTTTAACTGGGATTGCTCAATGCGTCGGCTTGTTTATATATTGCGGAGAAAGTATTGCAAAATTTGTGAGGATTAAAAATTTCCAAATAAAATTAATTGTTGACACTAGAAGCTAGAGTTTAACAGCAAAATACTAATTGCATTCGTTTTTTCAAAACATGAAAACATGTTTGGGGTTCCCAAGTCAATAAAATATGAAAATTCTAAAATAAATACTACATTTAATGGGTATATTTAAATAAAATCAATGGGGTGTATGTTAATTATGTCTTACATAAAAAACTCCAATAAATAATACTCCAATGCTGTTTTACTACTTTAAAATGTGAAATTTAAAAAAAAGAATAATAAGTAATATAAAAATAAATTTGTACACAAGTTTTGAAACTGCGCGATAACATGAAATAATTATAAATAATAGAGCTGTACGTAAATAGCATAAAGTAAATTGGGTTCTCAGGGGTGTTAATTTTGTCTCGAGGGGTGAAAGTATAAACAAATTTCAAACAGGTGTAATTCTTTTAAATTTAAGTTAACCATTTCGAATCTTTTACACATTATTTGCAAAGGATTATGGTTTCAAAAAAGTACAAAATGTTTGAAATATAATCATAATTTTAAAAATTTAGGCATATGAAAATAAGAAATAATTTTGTAATAAATGTTAAGTAATTTTTGCGTTGCGCACGCTATTTTCTAAAGTAGTAGCCTTTGATGTGAGTAAAACTTTATAGAATTATAAAATATATCATACTCGTTGAACCGTACTTAATTTAAGAATAATATATCTTTTGTATTTCAAAATATTTGAAAAAGATTGAAATTCTTTTTAAAAATTTGAAAATGTAATTTTTTTATTTTTTAAAAAATGTAATTTATTATTCTATTTTTATAAAAATATTACAGTGTAATAAAGATACATTTAACTCTATAAATCAACTTATTGCTTGCAATTAAAGCTACTATTTTAAAAAATAGCATGCGTGACGTAAAATTTAATAAATATTTCTTATATTTTCATATGCTTGTAATTTTTTAAATTATTATTATATTTTAAACATTTTACACTTATCTGAAGCCCAATTCCTTTATAAATAATGTGTAAAAGATTCGAGTTATTTAATTTTAATTTCAAAGAGTTATATATATTATATTTGAATGTTGTTTATATTTTCAGCCCTCCAGAGAAAGTTAAAACAAATGAGACCCCTTTTAAAAATTATTTATTCTTCTGAAATTACAAGTTAGAATCAAGATATTACCATACGTGCTCGTAGATATTATAAAATTCATGTGATTTTCTTGTGTGTGTGTATTATATAAATGCATCAAAACATATATTGAATGCGACCTTACTATAAACATATGTTTCATTAATGATTTGAAATTTTAAAAAAATTTAAAAAATATATATTAGATACGTTAAAGTACTACTGAAAACTAAATTAACTCTTATGCAAAAAGGAAAAATTTAATTTTTTTCCTCTTTATATTGCCTATTGCGTCTATGATAATGCATAAAAATATATATAAAACAAAAGGAAAAAAATTGAAATAACTTTTGATGGCCGACAAATTTTATTCAGAATATTTCCTGCTTCTTCTAGTAAAAACGGAGCTAAATGTATGAAGATAAATGATTAATTTTTCATCGTAAAAGAAATATTGGGAAAATAATTTTGTAACTACAGAATATGAGGAAGCTTTATATAAAAAAACATTTTTTAAATTAAGATTTTTTTTTACAGGCATGTTATATAAGTTAGCATTTACTTTCATGTTATATGTTAAATAAGAAAATAAATACGTAAAAAGTGATATAAAGGAAAATAAAAAAAATGAAACAGTGATGGTAGTGAGAATTCTTGATTATAAAGTATTTAATAAAATGATAGAATTTGGTTTTAAAATATTCTCTTTCCCCTTTTCTGAAATTCAAGGTTAAACTCTGCAACTTTGTCAGAAAGAAAGAAATATAATTCTATTAATGGAAATAATTACCATGGGAATTTTTTTCTGAGAACTATTTAGTGGTTTTGTGAGAGAGTTTTAATTTTACGAAACAAATTTAGAATGTTTTATTAAAAATTTCCAAACCATAACCACAAAACTTATAGCTTGACATTATTCTGTAAATAATGTAAAAATAACTTGAAATTGTTTGGTAAAATTTATTTAATTTTTAATTTAATTTATTTTTTAAAGCAAAAAATGTGTTTAATTAAATGCACGAAACACAAAAATAAAATTAATGTTATAAAATTTTTTTAAATATTTAAAATTATGATTTAAAAATTATACAAAGTATTAATTTATTTCTACAAATCGTACACAAAAACTTATACAAATTATTTGAACTTTCTGAGAAAAAGTTTATTTTGTATATTTTTTATCGATCAATGGTTATATTGCTTCAGATATATTTTTATGTATTTATCATTATTACGCAAAATGACGGAAAATACGGTAAAATGTGTACCTAAAATTTATTTTTGTTGGTTTTTGCATTCCACATTAGGTGAAACTTTGTTTTGAGAAGAATGCCGTTTCCGCAAACATTCCAACTTTGCATTTTGTAAATGTACGATAGGATATGAATTGAAACGGGTTATTACACAGGTTCATGTAGTTTGATTTTAATTTTAAATCAAAAATTATTCCCCATTTTTATAATTAAACGAGAGATTTCCAATGCCGCCTTAATCTTTCATAGTCTCTGAGATTTTTAGATACATAGAATTTCAATTATAGATCTAAATAAACGAGCACGATAACAGAATGTAAGGTAAAAATTACTTAAGTTCTAATTGGTTTTAATCTAATATCGGAATTGTTATTCTTGCATCAAAAACTAATGTTAAAAAAATCTCCCCTTTCTGCATTTACAAATTATTCATCCTAATATTTTTCTCAAAGTAAATTACCGTAAAATCATCCAGCGTATAACGCGCACCTATACTTTCAAGCTGAATTTTTTAATTTTTAGGTATATTCGCGCCGTATAACGCACACCCCCTTTCTTACGAAAAAATCTGAAATATTAGTATACATTGCTCTTAAGCTTTGGTGCTATTTATTTGAGGTATTACTTCAGATTTTTGAAAAAATTGTATACTTCTCGAATTACAACTGTTTTAGTTCATAAGGAAAGTCATTTCTTTTGAATAAACAGTATTTCTATTCATATAGAAGTAAATTTTTATTTTATGCTCATCTCTGTTATTATTTTTAAAGCTATCGTTCTTATACCCGGCATAGAACGCGCCCTTTTTTTATCTTACTTTTTGAGTCAAAAGTGCGCGTTATACGCAGGATTTTACGGTACTTTAATTAAATAAGGCAGCGTTTCTGAAACTTTCGATCGCTACGGCCCCCTTTAGGTAACAACCCCCCCATGAGCTTTCGAACACCTCTCCCGGAAACTCAACCAATAGCTGAGTGATTTCATTGCAATCGTTACCGTATTGGCACGATATGAATCCAGTTAATTATTTTTGTAAAAAATGTTGAAAGTTACAAACAGTAGGGAAGGGGATCGAAATACATGTTCTAATAGAGTTTTTTTTTTCATTAGGGGCAATTTGGTGATGTAGTTTAGGATGGACGTCTTTGAATTTTTCCATGAGGCCTTTCAGAAGAAACAGGAGGAAAATATTAACATTGAAAAAGAGATCTTCGAGGAACCCGGGGGTCTACGGACCACAGTTTCTTACATAAGATATAAAAGGTTCAAATCCAATTTGGATTTGTATACGATTATGAAACAAACTGCACAGTATCTTTTCGGTAAAAGAAACATTTTCATCCTCATTTTGTAGCATCAGCAGGTTTTGCGTATTTTAGAAAATGGATGCAAAAAGCAACCTAATTGTCAACCTATGTACAAGTGAAAGAACTTGAGAACACATGAATATTATACAAGCTTCGTATTTTATTTGTCATTACCCTGACTAGTGGCATTTTACTCAGGTATGTTTCTTTTTGGCGTAATGAATCGTAATTTGGGGCTGTAGAAGAGGTGGGGAACCTGCGACCTTCATAAAAGCTAGTACTTGTATTAATAGTCAATAATATAGATTAGAACAATTTTCTAATCAATAGCGTTAAATAAAGAATGGCATGAACGTATATATGTATGTGCCAATTAGACATGTTGTGTGTGATCTCTACTCTCTCTCAAAAACTATTTCCTTACTATAAAAGTTGTGACTGATTCCATGTACGTTAAAATGTATTTTTTGCATGAATGGCATTTAAACATTAATTTGAATATTCATGAAATGTTTTATTTTAAGTTTCTGTTGACTGAGATAAACACGTATGTACTAAAAAAGACACTGGTTGCTTATCTTGTGTTAATCTGGTAATGTGTGTGTGCTGTTAATAGATTCGTCTCGTGTTGCCATTGTAAAAATCTAGTTATTTTTTTTACTTATTATGTGGTTTTACTAGTACTTTTGTAAATATAGCATCTCTAGTAAGTGTATGCTTTCATAGAGAAATTATTTAATATTCTTTCCTTATGTGAATACAAAAACATTCTATATTGTAACTTTTTCTGTCAAATAATAAATAAATAAAAATTCAATTTTTTTTGTGTGATGCTTCTGTATAATGCACCAAATTGTTTAAATTGGTCAAAAACTATAATAATTTCATAAAAGTCGCATTTATCGGTCATTAATCTGTGCGGCCTCCTTTATTACTACTTAATTTACATGTAGCCTCTAATGGTAAAAAGGTTCCCCACCTCTAGGCTATAGTATCTTATAAAAGTTGAAAAAGATACTGAGTTTTCTTGGAAATAATGGGGTTGTATAAAAAAACTTAGTATATACTTATATATTACTTAAGGATGTACTTCATTGCATTTTGCTATTTCCGAACTGAATGTTATCGTCCAACATACAATTACTAAAGTTGCTTAGGCATTGGTGAAACTTTCTGAGGTTAGATATAATCAGATAATTAAAGTTAACTTATTTCGAGACTTGAAAAATGAGCATAGAAATTGTTAAAAGCGATTTATAAATCAGTTCTACAATGTTTGTGTTTTAAATTCTCAAATACAGTCCTATTATTATCTTGAGGTTTCTAAAGAATGCTATCCTTAAAACCCTGTAAAAGCTTTAATTCACACTAAATTTTATAATTAGAACTATAACTCGCTGTATTCTAGTAAATTTAAGAACTCTAAAGCAGGTTTCATGTTCAATAAAGCACTTTTTATTCATCCATGAGATTTCATATCTCTTCCGATCGCTTCTGAAAATATTTTTTCCTCTAGATTTCTTATGTTAAATTATTTTTCCTCTTGTTTTGAAAATTCTAAACATCACTCCCTAAATCATTAAAATATTATTTATAAATTCATTCAGATTCTTCAGAAATTGGCATTTGCAACATAGGTGAAAAAGTTCGAAGAAGCCTTTCGAGGAACCTTCACACTTTTTAACGAAGGATGAGCTTTAATTATTATATCACTAGCAATTTCTAGGTTTTTGTCTAATTATAGATCTATTTTTCTTCCTTCCGCATATTAAACATTTCGTCTTAATTTTCACACGGGAATTAAATAACATCAGAACATTTTATACATTTCATTAGTTCATTTAGTAATTTCATTTGGTTATTTGTAATAACTGTTATGTATAACATTCTTATTTGCTTTATATAAAATGAGTTCATGCATAATAACACTCTAATTAAATTTAAATAATAAAATTAACTTTTCATCTATTTCATTTACACATAATATTGAATAATATAAGTTGATAATCATGTATAACTAAATGAATAATTTCTTTTCAAAAATTAAATTATGATCGATTATATATCTTTTCTCAAAACGATTTATTGGCGGCGTCCTTGGACCTCGTCCAAAATCTTTTCAATTTCTTTATCTTTACTACATTATTTGTCGAATACTGATCAACCTAAGTTAATGTAAACATTTTAGCAGAGATTTGAGCACTTTAAAGTGTACATTTTTAGTAGTAAAGTATAAGTATTTTTTATACACAATAATAGCTAAGGAAATATAAAAATACCATCTATCATATTGAGTTAATTAATCAAAATGCTACGTATTAGAATAACACAGTAGTGAAAGCCAAAAAGGGCAATTCTAACTCTTCATTTTTTTCACCCGGAAAACACATTTATGTTACCCCGAAAAAAAGGGAATTTAACACTTAAAAAATTTCTCACTTGTCTTTTAATTGAAAATAAGATTTTTTGAAGCAATACTCACTCCTCGAAAAAAAACTCTGATATTGTATGCCCTTGCAAAAGTAATTAAAAGAAATAGAATTTTTCTAAATGTTCTACACATATTCTTTCCCTCCTCCCCCTTTTAAAAGACTCAAAACAAGTACCTACTCAAACAGTTAGAATTTATTTTAAATCGACACTCCATTAAAATAAGATTAATTAATTGTAGGTTTCATGCCTCCAATTTTAATTATATTTTACAGCTCTCTCTCTCTCTCTTTTTTTCTTCACACAATTCGAACTATCCAATATAATCTTTAGTAATACTACAAAAGATTTTCAAATAATACTGAGCAAATACTAATTGTTAAATATTAAAATATATCAAGTTGAAACGCGTAAAAAATGAGAAAAAAATTTATTGTCATTAATTTATGCGTAATTAAAGGTTATCAAATAAATTATTACAATAAAAAATTATTCTATTCAATGTTTTTAATTAGCTGTCAAATAAATATAGAAAGAGAACATCATCAGACTCACTCACGTGGGATATTTGTCCACTTTTTCACAGAACGTGGCACTGTTCATCGCACAGGGGGGTCTCGAACCCGGCGGGGATGGAGTGAACGTCTCATCCCGGAACAGAGGCACGCCACCGACCACCCCCAAACAGCAAACGATCGCCAACCGGATCATCCCTATCTGAAAACCGAATTCCAAAACAGCACGCACAAATGCACAAGTTGGCTTTTTATACGGCCTCATGACGTCATCGCAAGTCGTCCAGTTTAGGGTGACGACCCTTTTCTATCCCAGAATCGTTTTGGCAGCGTGAGGAAGGGAATTCCCAGAGAGCTCGGGGATTCTCCATTTCTTAATCTCCCATTCTCGTTTGGTATTTTTCGACGAATCAGATTCACCCTTTCTCGGAGTGTGTGTTGTTTTGACGTCTCAAAAAAAATTAGATCTCTCCGTCCGAAAAAGCATAAATGGATTTTTAAAAACGTTTTCTTAAGGTTTGTTTAGTTTAGCTATATCTTTTCTTTTTCTTGGCAAACGATTATGGAGCTGAGATGTTTCAAGGTCAATGGTGCGTTTTAATGACCAATTGAATCTTCGTAAAAGTGTTCAATTGGAGAAGTGGAACCTTGAGCCATTTTTTAAAATGCTTTGTTTTTGAAAAGGGAAATGGATAGAGTTCACAGGGGCATTCTTTTATTCTTTGTTTTTTTCCCTAAAAAGACAATCTATTCTTTAATTTAATTCTAAAAAATAAATAAATCTCCTGAATATTAATGTTTTGAAGGGAATGTTTGAGATTGTTCTGATAGCAAACAAAAAGTAAACATTATGTTTTGAAATAGGAACAAATCGGAGTAGAATTTTAATTGCTTTTGTCGTACGAGTCAAGTTCAACAACTTTTTTTTAAATATTATCTACTTGTGAAATCTTTTATCGAAAACTGTTTTAAAGGAAAAGAAAATATGAATGGCCTTTTAAAGAAAATTAGCGTTTATATAAAGACTGTATTTTGGAAATAAAACAGGATTTTTTTTATATATCAGATATAAACAGAAAATTGTTGATTTCTTTCTCTCTTTCTTTCTTGCCTTTTTTGAATAAGAGATATCCAATTTTTGAATAAATCTCGTTATCATATCGTGGCATAAAATATAAATTGCTATATATTTTATTGGTTACAGTAAGCAGGTCTTTATAAATTGGGTATTGGTGGAAAAACCTTTCCAAAGCGAGCCAATTTAATTTATTGTAAAATACAATAAAGACTAAAAAAAAGGTTTTAATTTTTTTAGTATTAACATTCAATGTATGAATCTGTGACTGCATTTCTTGTTTATTCAACTGTTAACTAAATATGAAATGAAAAAAGTATTTTTTGATAATTTTAAGTATATTTATTAGGATGAGTTCAGTTTTTTCCCTATAAAAGTTTTTTTAATCAATTTGTATTTTTATACATAAAAAAAACTTGAGATCCTTATAGAAATTTTTAGATATGTAAAAAAAACTTGCCGTTAAATTAACTTTTTAAACACTTTGAAATTAGAAATTGTTATATTTTTGTTTGTAAATCTGCGATGAGAATTGTATAGAGCTTTTAAGGGTTTCGTATCGGGTCTCGACTCGTATAATTTATTCATCACTCCAGAAGAGTAATCAGGTACAGTTCAATAAAGTAAAAGAAACTTCGATTTTTTTTCATAACGCTATTTTTTAAAATGATTTCTTTGTTATATATATTATGTTTTAGTTAATCAAGCATATAACAGTTCTTTAGTTTTAAGCCGATATGTTTGACTATTTAATAACTGTTAATGTATGATAAGCATTTATTTTAAGTGTTTGACATTTTTCGAAGCATCTTTGTTCTATCCTAAGAGCTTGTATTTCAAACTATGAAAAAATATTCCACTCCTCTTCCGAAAATAAACACGAGTTTAGTTGCAAAGGAATATCTCTTTTTTTCTTGTTTAAATGATTGTAAGTAATTTTTTTTCATCAAATACTTTTTATTTATATTTTAATTACTTAAAATAATTTATTAGAAAGCTGTAAATGTGTGTAAGTAATGAAATATATTCTTTAAGAATGTAATGTAAATGTAAATATATTCTTTAATTTTCTTACTCAAGTTGTTGAATTTTTATATGAGAATTACTTTATCTCAAAGTCTATCTTATTTTCGTAAAATTCATATGCACCTGGGGTTGCATATTCGATTTTATAAATGAAATATAATGAAGTACAAAATTTAGAACATAGTTTTGGCATACGTATTCAATATTTTATCATTGTTTACAATAAAGATCTTTTCCACTCAGTCATTGTAAAATTATTGTGTGGTTTAAGGCAAAAAAATCATTATTTCTGTTTAAAAAAATATTTGGAAAATCCGTTAATCTCTCAGGAATCTTAAATTGTTTTATTTTCATTTTATGTCTTATATTTTTAATTTATCTGTATTCATATTCGAAAAAATACGTTTCAAAATATCGTAAAATTTTATTACTGAATTCCGTTGCCAAGTTTAAGATTCGTATATTTAGTGAAAACATTAAAAAATCTAAGACAGTGAACCCTAACCTTTTTATTGCCGTGCACCGATTAACGTGAGATCATTTTACCACGACCCGTTGAAAGCGAGTCGCCAGTTGCTTATATTTTAGATTGCTTTAATAATTTTAATTTAATTGTACTTATATGTCTTTAGAATAAAATATAGTTATACCCAAACATGAATATAAAGTGATTTACCGTGGAATATAAAGTTATTTGCATGGAAAGTTGCACAAACCCGTGAGAAATATATCAAACTAAATAAAATGGAAATAATTTAATGTTCTTTGGGTGACCGGTACCATTTGATCCATGGACCCGTACTGATCCGCGGCCTGGAGGTTGGGGAACACTGCTATGAGAGACTTTTCATTTAACGAAAAAATTTCGACCTTCGACATACGATCTTCACCTCTGAACTACTTTTTTAAAAAAAAAAGTGTGTTAATCGTTTACAGATAATAAAACACACACTTCTATGTTGTAGATTTTTTTCATTTGTTTCATGTAACTTTTTCTTCAATAGAAAAATTTGTTTTTGTGAATCACTGCGAGAATAGTTTTGTCAACGAGCACTAGAACGCAACTCGAGGGCTATCGACGACAGACCTCGTAATTATGAATCTAGGTCAAATGACGAGGATGACAACTGCGATGGCACCTCCCTCTCTAAATTACCACATCGTTCCAACAGGAAGACATTGAGCCACGACGGATTTAACATGCATCTGGCCCCTCCAGTCTGTGAAGCACAGTGAAAAATCTCACAAAAATAATTTTCAAAACAATATTTTCCCAGAAAAATAGCTTCACACAAACAACCAAAACGCAATCACAAACAAACAAGCTATAGCAATGGGTGGTAGCAAAATACGTTCTTTGTTCAAAATAACGTTGTTTTGGAAAACAGAGAATGTTCGAGGCAGGGCAGCCTCCCGCGTTAATTTATTAATCCGACGCAGCGACCTTGACAATTGAATCTTTCATTGACAGGTAATCATGCTCACGGGATAGATTGCGGTTTAGGGATTGCTTTTGTTTTGCGCATAGTCACCCTGAACCTTTTCTAATGACCAATCATCTCATTACTTGACTCAGAACACGTATGCCATCTGGAAATGTTATTGGCATCTCAAAGAACTTTTGTCAACAAACTATTCAATCGTTTCGAGAAAGTGGAAATATATTTAAATGATTCACGCAAAATTAGGTGTCTTTTTGAGAAAGTAAAAGAGAAAAACATATTAAAATATTAAAAGAACACAAAACTCCCAAAACGGCTAAATGTGCGAAAATTAATTTAGGGTTGAAAAAATTATAACTTTATCATTAACAAAAATAATTAATAACGTTAAACTATTTTTTCTAATGGTAAATTTTTTGAATGAGAAGTTTTAATACCTTTTTTAATGGATTTAGGTTTAAATTACTTTTGTCTTATCCCATATCTTGTTTAACTCAAATTGTAAACTTGTATAAAAAAATTTGAAATATTTTAAGCAGTTACATATCATTAGCAACAAAATTATGTAAAAAAATGTCTTATCTTATGTATTATTAAATTAAAGGATCTAGTACTCTTTATAGCTCTGGTTTCTATTCCATGCAATTTTTCCACTCGAAATGAAAGGTTTGGCATTCAGAATGGTTCTGAGTAAATATAGGTCAGACACACAAGCAGGTGTGCAGCTCGTGCACCGCAGGCGGGCACCAAAAATAAGAGCGGCTGCAGGCCGTATATAGTTCTATCAATCAAGAAAATTATTTTACCAATTTCTCAAAATAATTCTTATAATACACTGGTGTGCAAAAATTAAGGACGAAGTCGAAAAATTAGCATATCAGCTGAACGAAGAGGCAGAGCGGACAGAAAGACCAATCAGGAGATTAAGTAAGGTGATGTACGGTAGCACATGCGCAGATATGCAGGTAGACGTAATGGGGGAGTGTCTGAGTAGTATAAAGCATGTTGTCGGTGTAAGATCAGTATTTCTGGCAAAGAGATTGTGCACGCCGTATAGCAGTTAAAATCACACCGAGTTGCTGCCTCAGCGAGAAATGGCGAATAATCAATCTGTTAGACGACATCTGGATGCTTTGACCCGAGGTCGAATCATTGGGAAGTTGGAGGAAGGCCGCAGTGTGACAAGTATGGCTGCAGAGTTCGAATTGCGCACAGCATCGTTTCACGACTTTGGAGACAATTTCAAACTACAGGAACATCTATCCGGGGGTTCAGTAGTGGTCGTGCACGAGAAACCACACCCGCAGATGACCGGTACATTGTCTTACAGGCCAGAAGAAACAGGCGGCAGACAGCGGGAGAAATCGCTAGACACACGACACAGGCGACTGGACGACCGATATCGCGTTTTACCGTGGCCAGAAGACTGCACGGTGGTGGTCTGTTTGCACGACGCCCTGTACGGTGTGTACCTTTAACGCCTGCCCATTGGAGAAGGCGTTCTCTGTGGTGCCGGGAACACCGGAATTGGAGAGACAATGAATGGGGACGAGTACTCTTTACAGATGAGAGCAGATTCAGTTTGAGTAGCGATTCTCATCGCATACTCATCTGGAGAGAGCGGGGAAGCCGCAATCATCCCTCGAACATCATTGAAAGGGACAGGTATGGAAATCGCGGTGTTCTCGTTTGGGGAGGCATCATGCTTGGTAGTCGTACAGACCTTCACATCTTCGACGCAGGTTCAGTCAACGAGACCCGTTATTGTAACGAGATTCTTCTTCCATATGTGCGTCTTTTTAGAGGCGCTATGGGTCTGCAGTTCCTTTTCATGGACGAAAATGCACCATGTCATCGCACAGTAGCTGCCGAACAGCTCTTAGAGAGTGAGGATATTGAACGTATGGATTGGCCGGCACGATCTCCGGATCTCAATCCCATCGAGCATGTATGGGATTTTCTAGGCAGACGCTTGGCAGCTCGTACCTTACCACCAGTAACGATTCGGGAGCTTCGATTGGCGCTGCAAGACGAATGGGCAGCAATGCCTCAACAACTCATTGACACCCTCATTCTCAGCATGGGCAGACGCTGTGAAACCTGCCTATCAGTCAGGGGAGATCATATCCACTACTAAAGACCGGATGTTTCTTGCTGGACACCCATCACAGGGATGTTTCGGCCTTCAGTCACATTGCGCTCCATGCTACTTTTTCAATCAAGCTTCTTTTTATCCCTCTGATTTCTCTTTTAGTAAGTGTTGCTTACATATTACACATGTCCTTACGTATTGGGGATCTTACGGTATTAAATGTGTTGATTTGGAAAGCTTTTGTACAAAGTTATATTGAAAAAGCCGTCTCGTCCTTAATTTTTGCACACCAGTGTATGTCGATGCTGAATTTTAAATAGTCATTGAAAAATCTACATAAATCCCGATTTCCCGATAGCACAGCATAGTTTAAGAAAAATTGAATGTTAGAGCATGATGTGTTGGTCCCCACACACATTGTCCATTACACACATCCTTCCTTTGATAGCAAAATTCGTGGTAGAATCGGCAATACAGCAATGGAAAAGATTTTCTTGCTTATCAGCGGCACTCGAACGGCGCACTGTGGATAGATTCTGAACAAATGCGTCTCAAAAAGGATTTTTGCTTTACTAAAACATCTAATAAGGTTAATATTAACTAAGACAAAGGATTGTTTAAATTCCAATATTTTTCTTTCAAATAAGAGAGGCTGAGGATTAGTAACTATTGTTGCAGACCTAGTGCATTCTCCGGGAGCTGGTATCCCTTTTTAGTGTGGTATCATATAGGTGGGCATCAATTGCCGCAGTGTAATTTTGACGCCCAGTTTCTTCTCCAGAGGGAGGCAGCTAAGCACTGATCATGCGAATTGGTACCAGGAATTTAATTTTGCTGAGAGCATCTAAGCCAAACAGCCACTCGAGGAACCTTTACATGCCGCATAATCATACGACATGGGCACTGTCAATTTTCTCCATCATGAAAATCACCTGACTTGGACTAGGGTCGAGCCCGCAACTTTAGACGTACAAGGCCAGTGCCTAGCTAACTACGCCGCTCAGCCGACAAAAATTCAATACGCATATGGGGAAATTAAAACTTTAAAAATTGAATAATAGCCTTGCAATTTAGAAAAACAAGATAGATGAAAGAAGGGATTTGGGGGTCTGTTTGCGTTTTTTTTATTAATGGTTTACTTTTCATTCTTATATTTCGTGATTAAAGGGCGCGTTAATGCGTCGGATTTTACGGTATTTATTTTAAAATTTCATCCTTACATTCCTCAGTATCCTTCCTCCCCTCGATGCTTTTTCCTGTCTATAATTTTTTCTCATTCCCAATTTCCGGCGGCATCTACTCTCTGTAAGTATGGAAAATTTTATAAAAGGAATCCTTAAGAATAAATTTCCCCGAATGAAAAACTTTTGTTGAGTAGCCTCCTCCATATTTCATTATTTAGGGAAGCTGCAATTAACAATAGAATTTTGAATGATATTGCAACAGCTCCCATTAATTGTTCTACGGGTGAGACGAAACGCAGACGACCTCTTTCCCATTTAAAAAAACTTCAACTTCAAACTTCTAGGTCAGATGGAATTCTTGTGAGCCTTCTCCTTCACTGGTGAAAGTGGAACTCAGAGGCGTGACCTCCAATGTGACCAGTTTTTTAGGTTGCTTCTCTAAAGGAAATTACTCTTTTTATTTATTTCTAATTCGTAATGATACAAAAGAATTGCTTTTTTGATGTTCTCGGAATTTGATTCTTTCTTCTTTCTCTAGGTGCTCCCTCCCATTTATTGTCCGTGAGAAGACATGAAAAGAAATATCTTCGTGTAAGCATGATCCATCATAGTTGTGGTGTGCAATATATTAAATCAGCACATTTTTTAAACATATGAAGATCAAAGCATTCTAGAAGGCTTTATCATTCTACTTCCTGATGGGTTTGGGAGTCAAAACACCAGCCTTCGCTAACTAAACAGACCTGAACTACAGTTTAACAGTCGGACCTCGAAAAGGATCATATTTTAGACCTCTTCGAAACACTTTTGTCAATTATTCGTGCATTCTAAGTTCTCAAATGTACGTAGTACGATCCAAAATTTCGGGGACTGGTGCCCTTGCTGACGACGAAAGCAAATACCTAAAGTTAAACCACTTGAGTCACCCATCCGGTATAGTGGTTAGCGACGCTGACTGCTGTGCCGTAGGGTCTGGGTTTTAATCCCGGAGATGACATGGTTGGTTGTAAATGTATAATGCTTTCGTGGCATGGGGGTACTTAATAGCCGTCCCCTTAATAGCCGTCAAGTCGCAAGTTAGGTGTCTCGTGAAGTGGGTGGAAGGGGAAAAGGGGTGGGAAGCCCCTGACAACGCCCAGGGTATTCTCCTTCTAAGTTGGGGAGGAACCGAGATAAATCATTCGGTCACCTGTATGGTGCTCAAAGCTACGGCTAACAACATGAGTTACTTAGCTCTTTGCCATGATGAATTTCGTGGGCCATCATCTGGCCTTTGTCGATCAGGTGGCATTAGTAACAAAAGCAACAAACCACTTGAAATCGGTTATCCCGACCCTCCCCTTTCTGGCTAGGTTGGTTTAGTGCATGTCATGTGACCGAACCGCAAGCGCACAGCTGTTATCTTCCGAAACTAGTGATGGGAGGCCACCGGTCCCTGAGATACAATTTTAATTTTGCATTTGCCCTGGTTACAAGAAACAGGGATTAGTAAGAATGTGGGTGCGTCTAGGTTCAATGCACTTTATGGCCGGCAAGGTTGTATTCTTACGCGGCCTGTTGAGTCCAAACAGGGTGGTAGATTTGACGGTAATGAATCCGTAGCGGATCTTTTTCGAAAGTGGTGCGGTCAGCTTTAAAAGCACTGGCACACCATTTCTCGTGGCTTTTCCCCTTATTTTATACATTTCCAGAAGTACCTACCCGTCTAAAAGAGAACACCTTGCCCCGGGGTCACCCCCATCCAAAATCCTCCCTTCACTCAGATAAGTATCGTTCTTTTTAATATTGTTTTCAGTATGTTTTGATAGTAAATACAATTGTTTACAACTATATGACCGGACTTTTAATTTAGTGGTTAAGTTAAATTGATTAAATCGTAAAGTTAATTTGTTAATACATGATTCTTGTTTATTTTAATTTTTAGTCATGATGTGATGTTAAATTAAGGAATTAAATAAATTAAAAATAGTGCCGCATCATTTGGTGCCGTGACCAGCCGTCGAAAATTTTTTTTCTTTGCACCATTTGGTGCTGGGAACTATGTTTTTTTCTCTCTCTCACGCGCTTAATTTAGATGAGAATTTGGGTCACCCAATAATAATCTTTGTCCAACTGTAAAACATTTACGAATTTCTTTACTATGCACCATTAGGTTTAAAGCTGACTTCAATGTTATTTTTTTATTATGATCATTTATAAGTTATATATTGTTTTTCAAGGGTATTTTTTTAGATGCACAATTGAGTGTGAAATTGAGATGGACTCTTCTACTTTTTGATGGAACTTCAATAATTTTACAGGTACCGAATACATTTTCATTTTGTCAGTATATCAATTTTACATTTCATTTTGATATGTGTAGCTATGCGACAATTTGTAATAGTTATGCCATTAATAGATACAAAGAGTGTTTAATTTTCCGGGGTTTTTTCTCTGTATGGATGCTATATAATTTTATATTTTTTCCCTCCGCCTTCCAATTTAAGTTCTGAACATAAAAAAAGTTGTTGTTTTTAATTAAGTAACTGAATTAATAATAATTAATAATAAATCGTCACATTTTCTCTCATTCGAATTTTATTTAACTTATTATTAAACATAATGCCACGAACGCGACAAGGGGAGCCCCTTTGGCTCAGAAAGCGTTTGATAAATTCAATTTGTTAGAATTAATTCCTACTTACGAAGGCAGTGAATCGCTCAACACCGATAAAGACTTTGGAAATGCTAAGTAAGGTGTATGGTGAGTTTACCATGGCGAGATCCAAGGTTTACAAATAGCATCTGCGTTTTAAACATGATATAGTATCCATCGAAGACAATGAATGAGTTGCACTACCTTCGACTTCACAGAACGCAAAAAATATTGCGTTGATCCCTGAATGTGTTCGAAAAAATCGTCGCCAAACACTTGCACAAATCGCTGAGGCTGCACACTTCTCGACGTCACACGTCGTTTGACGGAATCCTTTCGTCGTAAACGGCCTCAATTCTGGCATAGTGATGACAGATATCTTCTGCACGACAACTCACCAGCACATTGATCCCAATTGGTAAAAAAGAGCTCCTCGCCAAAACTCGTACTAACGTGCTTCCACGTCCCCTTATTCACCAGACTTATCTCCATTAGACTTTTATCTGTTCCCATCATTGAAAATGTTTTACAGGGACGCTGTTTTGTGTCATCAGATGAGGTTCAAGTAGAGCATTGCAAGAGGCCTCACGAGAGGTTGCGAAAAAGCTCTTCCAGCTGTACTTCCAGAAGTTACACGAATGACAGAAGTGTATCGTCGCCCAAGGGGACTACTTTGAAGGTGGGTGTTCTTCGGGGCTGTGAACTATTTAGCGACTTTTCCATAGCTTGTCCCCGAACGTTTGGATCATACTATGTGGTACTTAGTTGAGGATCTTGTGAATGTAAGAAATATATGGTCTATGTATGAGTCGCAGGTATGATATGTCTTCAACGGGGAGGGGTATTCACTCCCAGATCACCCTTTAATTGGGCATTTTCTGAGCCTTACGGTCCGCAAATTAAAAATATCTCTCTTACCCTTCAATCTTGCTGCAGAAGTAGGACTTAAGGGGTAATTTGAGGATATACATTCATGTGAGTATATAAGTGTGTGTTCATTAACTTTGCACTTAAAGTAACACGAGGGGTATAGGCGGATCTTGTAATTTTGAACTATGATCAAGTGGCTCTACTATCTTAATTTCCCACCACGCCAATGTAAGGACTGAGCAAAGAAAGATTTAACGTGTATCACACGTGTAACGTGTGACAGATTTAACCTCTACATGGCTGTTCTTCAGTGGCATCAGGACTTGAATCCCCGATTCGAGAATTTAGACCACGAGTTCGTGACCATAACCACGAGGCTGCTTTAGCTACAATATATCAGGTGTCCCAAAAACAGCGCCCAAACTCTGCAGAGCTAGATTCCCCTTGGGAAGTACATAAAAGTGTTCAAAGAACTACCTGTACGATTCGTAGTTTACGAGAAAAATACGGTAAGTGATGATGAATGAATGATGATATGATGGGACATTCAAATGAAACCAGGTTACTAGGGGAAAGTAACGGCAACGATTTTATTCACTCAAAAATGTAGTTGTACACAGTACACCACATATTCAAAAACAGTCCCAAAAACTGTTGGCACATTTATTATGCAGGAAAATAACGCCATTGAGCAACATGCCTTGGCGTTTCGACTTGATGACTCGTCCAAGGTTCTGCAATATGGCTTAATAACACTGGACACTGATGGTGGTTCCCCGTTCCAGAAACTCGATAAGCGGTATGCAATTGTGGTGAAAGAGAAGGACATCATGACCTTACCAGAAATGGTGTGTATGGACTTTTTTAGGAGGTGCTGAAGTCGCACGTTTCCACTGCTTGCTTTCTGGTTCAAAATGGTAACCCCATGTTTCGTCACCAGTGACAATTTGCGACGGAAAGCCGTATTCCTCCTCATGATAACGTTGCAGATGACTCAAACTCAGCGCAATTTGATTATTTCACTGTTTGGTGGTCAGTTGGGTAGGAACGCACTGCGCACAATTTTTTCGAAAATTCAAGTGCTGATGCATTATGGTGTGAGTGGTGCCCACACTAATACCCAATAACCGATGGATCTCATCAATGGTGATTCTGTGGTTGTCCAAGACTAAAGCATTCACTTCCGCAATCATTTCCAGAGTGATGACATGATGAGCCTGTCCAGGTTGAGCATCGTCTTCCAAGGAATCTTTTGCTCCATTACACAACACTTTAACGACACAGACTGTATTCACCGTACACAGCCTTTCACGGAGGCATTTTACGGCCACCAGCTCCCTCCACTGCTAAAAATCGAATCACTCCTCGTTGTTCCTTCTTACTCGCTAGCATGTTCAGACGTGGACGATTGCTTGTAATGCGGGTTTCATTTGAATGAATCTAATACATGGTGGTTCACACACAAAAAAATGGGGTTAAAGAGCATTTCTGGCCAGACCACTAGATGGGACACGTGGGTTTGGTTCCATGATCGCCACTATCACCAGATTTCATATTGTTGGATTTTTTTCCCTTTGGGGCTATTTCATGGCATTGGAGTATCGAGACGAAATGACTACACAAATGAAATTAGTTACTCGTCTGTATGCTGCTAGTACTTCGGTAGACACCACTCAGCTGCGACGTGTGCACTCCTCCATTCCAGGGCATGCTCAGGTCACGGTGCACGGTGGACACTATGAACATCTGCCTTTGTTAATATTTGCAAATACTGCTGCTGATGCGTCCAATACCTGCTTGCACGGGCTGTGACATTATACTTCATTTTTCGCATTTTTCTCATAAACTGTGGATCATACAGGTACGGTTTGGGCATTTTTTATGTGCGACTGAGAAATCTGGCTGTGTAGAATTTGGGCACTATTTTAGGGACACCCTGTATATCTATATAGGGTGATTTTCTTACGATCTCATAGAGGACGGAAATGACATTTTGATTAGTTTCAAAATTTACCTAGCATTAATATCAGTGCGCGACCCCCTTTATTAATGAATCCTCCTGTAAATCTGTGCTGTAAAGCCAGTTGATATAAAAGCACTTATTCTGTCAGTGAAGGTTTATCGACATGACGTGTAACAAAATACTAGCTTTATTCCTGTATAGGGAAAAATGCAGACTCCAGGCGTCCACGTCCATTTGTTTCGAGGGGCTTTCCTGTAATCCTTCTTACCACTGGCGTAGCTAGTTTTGAGTGGACCCTGTATCCAAATTCCTTCGGGGCTCTTTTTTAGATATGAGAACCCTGTTAGTGGGAGATATGAGAACCCTGTTAGTGGGACTGTAGTTACACATGTTGGGGGCCCTGGTATTGGTATCGGAACGTGGCTTGGAGACCCCAAAGACTCGCCGTGTATCATTGATACGGTTGGTGTGGTGTGGTAGCCAGCTCGGTGTCGCCACGTCACTTGACCATGGTTCAAAATTACGTGGTCCGTCGCCAAAAGCCCTCGTGTAGCTGAACAGTGCGACGTTAATATTCAATCAATCAATCAATCTTACCCTTTTCGAGGCTTCCGGTCTAGGCACCGTCAGACGTACCATGACGATACTCCAAAAGCCTGAGCTGTTAACTCCTAGGATTCTGTACCTCATGGACCTTTGTCTGAATCCAATGTGGAAGTAGATGTGGAAGCCATAATAATCACTAACACGGGGATTTATCTGTAAGATATTTATTGATGAAGTAAACTAGGTTTATGTGATGAGATAACCAACTATACCGAACACAAAACTTGTAGGATATATAAAGGTTCTGGTGTAACCAGGAGGGGTGTAGGTTCACAATTAGTGCAACTCTCATGGACATAATCATGGGTCTCGTTGAAAGCTGAACATAATTCTTCAAAACAACAAACTGTAAGCAATAGACCAGGGGTTGGCAATATTTTCTGCGTAACAAACCGTGGAAACTTTTGAACTAGTGAAAGTAAAACAAAAACTTTTAAGACAGAGAAAGAGAGAAGCAGCGAAGGAGAACGCGAGAGGTGCGCGAGCAGGCGTTGGCAATATTTCAAACTTATCTGTAAAAACTACCTTTTAATTAATTTTTGTTTAATGTTCAAATAAAATAGAAGATAGACCAACGTCTCACTTTTAAATCTTTTTATCTAGCCTGCATATCATGTTTCCTTTGTAAAAGGCTGGTAGCTAAAAAAGTTCAATAACACATGGTTAATGAAAATATTGCCGTCATTTTTAAGAAGTAAACACCGCAAATAAGCCCGTTATAACCTATAAAATTGTTAATTGCTTATTTTCGCATATTAAAGGAAATTAAGAAAAAAATATCTAATTACCGTAAAATCCGGCGCATAACGCGCACCCCTACTTTTGAGCTGAAATTTTCAATTTTTAGGTATATTCACCGCATAACGCGCACCCTTTTTTTACGAAAAAACCTGAAATGCATGTGCACAATGTTCTTATATTTTGCAGCAATGTATTCAAGTTATTCCCAGATTTTTTGAAAAAACAGTATACTTCTACAGAGTGTTTTTTTTCCAGGTACAGAAGTTTAAGTCGGCATTACTTTCCAAGATGGCGACCGATTTAACAGCTGTCAAGTGATTTATTCTCAGTTGGGTTTGGCAATTCATCAAAACGATCATCAAGCAAGGCGTAGATTCGTCGAATGGGCCCCAAACGAGATGGCCGTTGTTCCCGATTTTCATAAGCGAATTTTGTTTAGCGATGAAGCGCGCTTCTGGTTGAATGGCTACGTCAACAAACAAAACTGACGCATTTGGAGTGAAGCTAATCCACAAGTGTAAGTCGAAACACCGTTACATCCAGAAAAACTGACTGTTTGGTGCGCTTTATGGTATGAAGGAATCCTTCAAAAACGATGAAGGCCACAACGTTAGTCAATGGTGATCGGTATAGAGCCATGATTACTAACTTTTTCATTCCTTAATTGTACAATCATGATGTCCAGGAGCTGTGGTTCCAACAAGACGGCGCATCGTGTCACACAGCTCGTGCCACAATCGATTTATTGAAAGACACGTTGGGTGACCGCCTAATTTCACGTTTTGGACCTGTGAATTGGCCTCCGAAATCTTGTGATTTAACACCGCTAGACTATTTTCTGTGGGGCTATGTAAAGTCATTGGTCTATGCGGATAAGCCACAAACGCTTGACTCTTTTGGAAGACAACATTCGCCGTGTTATTGCCGATAGACGGCCACAAATGTTGGAAAAGTCATCGAAAATTGGACGTCCAGATTGGACTACATTCGAGCCAGCCGTGGCAGTCCTATGCCAGAAATCATATTTAAAATGTAATGCCACAAGATTATCTTTCGAATAAAAAAAATTCATGTCAATCGAATAATACATCGTTGTTTTATTGCAATTTAAAGTTCTATACCTCTAAAAAAACACCCTTTATTATTACAATCCTTTAAGTTCATAAGGAGAGTCATTTCTTTTAAATATCAACTGTATTTCGATATACGTTGAAGTCTAACTTTCTTCTATGGTCAAATTTTTAAACAAATTTAAAGCTTTCATTTTTATACCAGGTGTATAACGCGCACCCCCAAATTTTGATTTTATTTTTTGAGTTAAAAGTGCGCGTTCTACGCCGGATTTTACGGTAAGTAACTAATAATTTTTGCTTAATTTCTAAGCTTCTAGTAATGAATACACTTTCTGGAATTGAAAATTTTAATGTAAGGGCAAAATGTGTTTGCGTGAAATGCATCAATAACGAATTTAATAAATTTTAAAGCCTTTAATCTAAGAGACAATTTAAAAAAGAATATAATAAAAAAATAACAAGTGTCATTTTTGAATTTTAGGTTTGTGGGAAATCCCGTCAGGTTTTTAAAGTAACTTTTTTTAAGGTTACGAAAACATGGAGTTAACAATATATTCAGGGTTAAAAAATAAATATTTGTGCAGCACACAATGTATCTAATTTACTAGCAATTTATCGCCAAAGAATAACTGCATGTCACAGATTAATCGCCAAATGTTGTGAAATCTTGTGTGATACCATCTAATAGTAAACATTTCCAGCGCAAACAAAAACTAGCTGAAATCCTTTAAAGGTCGGTTGAAATTTGCCAGAAGTCACAATTAGCACGTGGTTAATACTTTTAAAAGTATCAATACGGTTAACTGTTATGCATTTAATTATTTTATGATTTGTAACCAAGTATTGTGAGACAGAGTTGAGAAACAAATTTGAAATTTTACTCCACAAAAAAATAACTGTTTTATAGTAAATGCGACAAAAACATTCTTGGAAAACCGCAATTATTTCCTTTTATGGCGTTTTGAAGATTTGGGATGTGAATTTGAAACTCATCAGAACCACGAAAATTAGTGATTGAAGCATTAACCTACTAAATGGTTCTTGTAATCGATTATTAAGCGGTCTGAAAAACAAATCATTTATAATTTCGCACCACCAAAACAGCTGATAGAAATCATATATGTATCAAAGGTTTTATGGTGTTATTCTGAGATTAGTGCTGGTGAATTTTTTTTATTTTTTAAATACAACAGCGTTGCAGTAAATTGGCTGTTTACGCATTGCACAATAAAATAAAAGTATAATAGTATCAAAATATGTTTACGTTTATCGAGTGATGAGTTTGATTTCTAAAAAATCATTGTGTAGACGGCCTGAGACACGTTAAATCCATCGAAACTCTTGCCTTTCTGCTGGCGTGGTGTGGAAATTTAAGGAATTGTTTGCTAGCTCAATGTCAATCTTGACGCTTGAAAATAACTTAGAATTATTATATCTGTTGCAAAAGTAGCTTGGTAATGAGAACCTCTTGGACGACTTTGTGGCCAAAGTAATGGACTCGTGGCTGACGTGTCATGAGTTCAAGTCTAGTACCGCTGAAGACCATCCGTGTAGGGGAGCGATGCACGGGAAATCTGTCGAGAGCTCAAACGTCCTCACGTTGGTGTAGTGTGGAAGTTAGGACAGAGGGGGGTGCCAGCTCAAATGTCGTTCTCGTCACTTAACTGTGGTTAAAAATTATGAAGTCTGTCCCAAAAGCCCTAGAGTAGCTGAACAGTGCGATGTGAAGACTCACTCACTAGGCCGACTTTGTTCAAGCAGTGGGTACGAGTCTGACGAACTTTGAGTCTATCATGGCTCAAAGTCCTCTAGTTGGTGGGGTGTGCAAGTTTGGAGAGAGGTCTGTCATGTCTCATTTACGTCACCTGACCAGGCGACGGTAGCCAAATGGTCAAGGTTGTGAACTCATTTCCAGCGTGTCATGAGTTTGAATCTAGTGCCGTTGAAGACCCATTGTTTAGAGGGGCTGATACACATTAAATCTATCGGTGCTCAAACGTTCTCCCGTTGGTGTGGTGTGGAAATAAGGAGAGAGGGTTCCAGCTCAGGTGTCATCCTCATAATTTGATCAAGGTTCAAAATTACGAGTTCCGTCGCTAATAGCCCATGTGTTGCTTTAGATTGCGTAGTTAATGAACAATCATTCACGTTTCCAAATATTGGCCGCGGTAGCCTAGTGGTCAAAGTATCGGACTCGTGGCTGTCATGTCATGATTTTAAGCCCAGTATCACTGAAGATCCGCCGTGTAGGGGAGCAATGCACACTTAATCTGTCGAGAGCTTAAACGACCTCCCGTTGGTGTGTGTGGCAGTAAGGAGAGGAAGGGTGCCAGCTCAGGTGTCGTCTTCGTCACTTAATTATGGTTTTAAATTTGGAGGTGCGTCGCCAAAAGTCCTTGTGTAGCTGAATAGTGCGACGTTAATATTCACTCACTCACGCATCCAAATGGCCTTCGAGTTAAATTTAAGTGGGGAGTAAACAAGCAATCAATTATTCAAAGTTTTATGCAAGAATCATTTAATACCGTTTGAGATTTGATTTGTATTAATGTAATACCACTAAGCTATTGGGGATGAGCCTCGTAATTTTGAACCTCCGTCAGATGACGAGGAAGGCACCTGAGGTGGCACCCGGCCCTTAAAACTTCTACACCAGACGAAAGCGAGAACTAAAAGCTTCAAAAGATTTAACGAGCTTTAACTCATCTATATAGTGAGTATTCAGTGGAAACTAGTTCTAGTACTTAGACTTGTAAACGCCACGCAACAACGCCGGCCACGAATTCACACTAAAGCACTTGAGCAGGGGCAGACAATGGTTTCGGCCTCTTTGTGGTAGCGGAGAGCCGCACCTTTTTAACCCGTTTAGGACTGGCGTTGTGAAAACGCAACATTAAATTCTAATTTTTATGCTCATTATTCAGTTAAACTAAATTTTTAATTCTATTTTTCATACTTTAATTGTTGATTATAAAATAATTTCATTTTTAATTAGCAAAATGTTCCCACCTAGATCAAAATTTGATTTTTATGTTTTGAAGAAATATAATCTAAACTTGGCGGTCTGTAATGGGTTAAAAAATAATTGCATTCATTGAATCGTTTTGCATCTCAGAATGGGTATAAATTGTATCATAAAAATCTATTACAGTTGAACCTGTTTGTGTGTGGTAGATAGGAACTGTATAAAAATAAACGCACAAAATAAAATATTCAAAAATTTCATAAATTATTACACATAACAAACTAATTCATGGAAATACTACAAAATTTTTTTAATGTGGTGGATAGGGAAAAAAGTCGCATTTATAAAATATGTTAATTATTTACGAAATTTATGTAAGAGTACTTCCATGACAAAATCAATAATTAAATATTACACATAGAAACCTTTTTAAAACATATAGTTTCTCATTATATACACGGATAAGTTTTCAAAATGCACATACATAATTCATTGCTACTCAACGTAATCCAAAGCCCTGTGATGAATAAGTTCAAAATCGCTTTCGTCCCTTGAAGGTACAATTTGAATTTATTTAATTTTTGGCAACATAAAGTAAGAGATAAGTTTTTGTGAAGAAGGTCGGGTGGTCAATTGCTTGTAAATATCATGATACATGATTGAAACCCTTTTTGGAATTTTATACTCCTTCCTCAAAATTGGTATCTATTTTAAGAAAATGCTTTTCCAATTTGTTGGAAAGCTGGATTCCTGCTTATTTTTATCCGCTCTCAAAGAATCCGGTTCTTCTTGTCTGTCTTCATAATCTATCAAATTATTGATAAAATGTCACTGTCATTGAAAGTTTCGTCTTCAATCAAGCGCGGGCTGCTGGAACGTTGAGAGAAAGCAACTGAATGCGCATTGTCGGGAAACTGTTTATAACAAATGAACAGAGCGTCTTGAAGTGTCTAGATTTCAGTGGCGTAACGTACACCCCCACATCACGGGGGCAGGACTCTAGGGGCCTAAGGCCTGAATAATGCTAAATAACTATTTACCCAATTTATAAAATATTAAAGGCAAAACCTGAGTTTCTGGAAGGGGTGGGGGAGTTCTAACATTCTCCGTTACGTCACTGGTAAATAGGTAGAAAACGTTACAGTGGCACCAAAGCCAATGAAATTCATACACCGCAAAAAAATATCGCATATAAAAAATCGCACATAAAAAATCGCACAAAATAAAATCGCACATAAAAAATCGCACAAAACAAATCGCATAAAAAATACAGTACAAAAACAGATTTTACTGTACAAAGAAAAGTCATTAAACAGAATAGTTGCTTAAACAGTGCAGTGCTTTTTTTTGCGATTTCTTTACTGTGCAAATATCATACCTATATACAAGAACATTTAATTTTAGAATCAGTTTAAGAAGACAAAAGTACCCTATCTCAAGTTTCTACATTATGTTTGACACCAGGAGGGTTGAAATTCTCATCGCAACCATCTACATTTACTCTTGTTGATCTTCATGAAAAGAACATTTCTCAAAAATACATGTTGGCGTAAATATAGAGAACATTTTCTGTCTATTCCGCTTTCCGACTGTTTTGGCAGACCGAAAAAAAAACTCTTCTCTGGCCGCTATTTGCTCACCTCTGCTGTAGAGAGGGGCTGCGGTAGCCCAGTGGTTAGGGTATCGGACCATGGCAGGTGTGTCATGAGTTCGAGCCCAGTACCACTAAAGACCCACCGTGTAGGGCAGCGATGCACGTTAAATCTATCGAGAGCTGAAACGTCCTCCCGTTGGTGTGGTGTGGTAGTTAGGAGAGGGGGTGCCAGCTCAGGTGTCGTCCACGTCACTTGACCATGGTTCAAAATTACGTGGTCCGTCGCCTAAAGCCCTCGTGTAGCTGAACAGTGCGACGTTAATATTCAATCAATCAATCTGCTGTAGAGGAATGATTTTAAGTATACAAAGAAATAATAGAAAATATCTAAGTTGCAAAACATTATACACTTCATAAAAACAATCCTGAGTTCTGAATAGTAATATCAAAACTCTGCTATGTTTTTTAAAGTTCAAGTACTGTCTAACTATTAAGATCGTTGATTCATATTACAAAAATGTTCGTGGAATTAAAATAAAGTGAATAAATTGCTAACTGAAATATTTGTGGTATCCAACACCGACAAAGATAGGATGGAAAGATTAATTAAAATGTTGAGATTACGATAATATATAAAAGAAATATTCTAAGAAACGATTAAGGGCTATAAGCGAATATCGAAATGAATAACGCTAGAAGAATTATGGAATTCGAAAGACGATGTTCACAATCCGTAATATGCCGGATATTGCGGTATTCTTATTTTATTCTTATTTCAGCGGTCTTGCGAGAGGAATCTCGAAACTTAGAAGGGCTGACGAAAGTGAAATTTTGCGAAAAGGTAGTTCCAAGCACAAAAGGATGCAGGAAAACTTACCGACCCGAAATTTTTATTCTGAATTTCAAAATAAAGGATGTAGGGGGACCTTAATGAGCATTTGCTTATATGCATTCATGACGTAATGTTAAGGAATACATTGAAAAAGAAGATCGTACTAAGAAGGGTATTTCAATTTTTTTTTACTTGAAACTTTTCTAAGAAAGAATTTTGAGAAATGAAGCCAAGGTTTTGCTCTTTTCCTTTGAATTCTTACATTTTTTTTTCATTTAAAAGTTATTTTTCTACATAATGAATAATTTAATAAAATGAATTTATATAAACCACATTATTAATTGTTTTTCTTCTGGTTGTGACATTTGTTCATAAAAACTAATTTTTCCATAATTGAATAATTTACTTCAATTTTATTTCAATTTTTTCGTAAGTTAAAAACGACGGTATAAGTAACGATTTGAATCACTTGCAAGACTCGAATGTCATCGACGCTTGGCCGAGGTTCAAAAACAGGATGGCGGCTGCCAATAGCCCTCGTGTTGCTTCGGAAAGCGACAGATGGATTCATCGATTGCTTATAAACGTCGCAATTCAAAACATAACGAGAACTATTGGTAGAAGGCCCAAGACGACCCTAAAGAAATTACAGTCCTCCCATTCTATTGTTGATACTAATGCCTCCTGGTCGGCAAATGCCAGATCGAGGCCCACTAAATACATCAAGGCAAAAGGCTAGATTGTATGCCTGTCGTTATCCGTAGCTTTGAGCACCATGCAGGCGATGGTACGATTTGACTCGTTTCCACACCAATTTTGCGGGAGAGCACCCTGGGGGTGGGCAGGGATCCCCCTCTCTTCCCTTTCCATCATCTTACGAGAGTACTTGTGGCTCGACGGCGATTTAGAGTACCCCCTGCAGCAAAGACACTATACATTTACAAACATCCATGCCTTCTCCAGTTTTTGAACCCAGGCCTTACGACACAGCAGTCAGCGTCGCTAACCACAAAACGGGATGGGCTTCGCCTCCCCCTCTTCTTGGGAGCAATAAATTAAAAACGAAGGATAAAGGCTATTGGCTACAAACCTTGTATTTTTGATCTACCGTCATGAAACGAGAACGTCACCTGAGCTGGTATCTTCTCTCCAAGCTTCCACATCACGTCATCGAAAGGACTTTGAGTTTCGACTCCTTTAACGTGCATCAGCTCCTCTACACGGAGGTTTTTTAGGGGCACTAAGGCTCACATTCATGATACGTCGGCCATGAGTCCTTGAACATGACCACTGAGCTACAGCGGGCACTGATGTATTTGTGTGTGTATAGCTTGATATATCATAGAAAAATCTTTTAGTTCTTTCTTTAATTTAAATTATGAAGTTATTGTAATATATGGATAAATAGGAAAATAAAGGGGAAAATCAATATTATTTAACTCTGATATTGATAGGGGGAAATATTTTTGTTAAATTTAACTGATATTTATTTTAGGATTAAAATTTTAGGAAACTTTGTCAAAAAATTATTTTTTTCGAAGAGAAAATTCTGTTTTAATTTATATTTACTATTACAATCATTATTACTTACTCTATTGAGTCACATTTATAATTATTGATTTATTATATATATGATTGCCATTTTAAATAAATTAAATTTAAAAGAATTTTCGCACTATTTTTTTATATGCTACTCACACTGGCGTTGCTAGTTCTTAATGGGACCCATATCAAAACTCTTTCGGGACCCTATTTTAGAAATAAAAGCCTTGTTATTATACATGTTGGAGCCCCTGTAGCTTGGGAGCCCCGTTTCATTGATACGGCTGATACGGTGGTAGCTACGCCCCTGATTACTCATCCATTCAATATGACATAGTAATAAATATAGTAGTTAATTATAAAAAATGGTTGCCCCTGTCCCCTTTTAGCTTTCTTGTCACATATAAGAACAGCTGTAAACAAGTTATTTAGAGGGACACTAACATTAACGATAATTGATGAGCGAGTTGAAAAGGAGTAGAATTTGTGTTTAACACATTTCAGTAATTTAAAATTCACTAATTTATTATTGTATTTTTAATTATAAATGTTGAAGTACACAAGATGGTAACATCTAATAAGTGAAATGTTTGACATTTCCTTTAATATATTCGATGGAAGTAGCTGTCATTCTAAGTAAAATTTCAAAGTTCTCATCGGGCATTCCGGTTATTCGCGTGTTGTAAAAGCAAGCACTAGGAAAGTGAAGCACTGCTTCCAAATAGAGATAAAAACAAGTAATATAAAAAAAAAAATTCAAGTCAATTTCTACTTAGATCAGCAAAGAAAATTTTATTTTAGCTTCTTTTTATTCAATAGTTACAATTAATATAAATATGTATATACATAGGACAGAATCACAACATTAAGTAGTAATTCATTTTTTTTCATTATCATTAAAGTATCGTATTGTCATCCAAAACAATCGTCTCTATAAAATTTCAGTTCAACTGAATGCTTTAAGGCGTGAAAAAAAGAAACCTTTTCAAGTTTTGACACAAATCGCCATAAGGGTCGCAAAGTCGCCCAAAATGATGCCAACGTGGCTGTATTTGAAATTCTTTGAATAATTAGTTTTAATCAATCAATTTTTATTAATTAAAATTAAATTACTGTATTCTCATCCAAAATAATCATGTGTATAAAATTTCATTTCAATAGAGCGCCTTAAAATGTATTTTATTAACGATTGAAAATTCGATTGAGAAAAATAGATAAATATATAGAGAGTGTGGGCTAATAGTAGGAATTGAAAAAGTCTATTGTGAAGCGAAGAATGCAGATTGCATCGTATCGAAAACCAGAAAGGAGAATACGACTAATTTTTTTCAAAGTTGAGCGTCTGAAAGATAGAAAATTGAAAATGTTGTTTTGAATGTAACAAAAGTTTGATGATTTTGGCGAAATTTTTTTATACTCATTTTACCAATTTCCTGTATCAAGAGTAAAATCGGGAATATTTGTACTCTAAAAGAACCCCCCAATTTTTTAAAATTCATTTCTAGCAGCTGCACTTGATAAATACTTCATTCGCTGGTGTGAAAACTATCCGCGCAAACACACAAGTAGTAACAACAAATTAGGAATACAATAAAACAAAGAATCCAAAAACACCTGTTGTACCAGGGGAAAACTAGCCGCTACATTTGAAATTTGGAGGAATAACTCATCTACTTGGAAATTCAAATTATAAAATTTTTTGGTTCATTTGATGTGTGTCACGCCCAGTCTAGTTTTCGAAACAGAGTATTCCAGGTCATAAAAGGACATATATTTTTTTATTGAAAACAGTTATAGAATTCTCGTGCACCACAAAGTATCACACGAGGCTCACAGAAATAAGTATTAATCACACATTACAAAGAAAAGAAGGGAAAAAATTGAGGTCATGTAGGATTGCAGTTATTTACAACAAATCCACAGAATTTTTTAACAGCACTTCTGGTGGATAGAAGCTGGTGAAAATTCGGAGGCTAATTTATATTAAGTCTCTTAAAAACCAGTCTTATGAGCTTTCTCTATCTGGCATACTTGGAACTCAGAAGGAGCACATGTGTTCTGCATTCTCCTCGACACCAATATTACAATCACAGGAAGATGACGACGGGACTAAATTAAATTTGTTCAAGTAGCTTTTAAAGTTACTATGACCAGTGAGAAAGGACATCTAATGGTGCAGTAAATTCATTTCGACTCGTGCTGTTGTATTCGTTGCATCCATCCTCTCTGAATTATGCTCCGGAAAAACGTTTGCCAGTAATTTATCAACAAGCACAATATGACAGTGGCTTACAAAACCAGAAAGCCATACTCCAAGAAAATGAATGGTCCAATCGACGGAATGCGTAGTACATTATTTGTAGTGTGTACGGTTCTGGCAGAGGGGGATACAATAAAGTACAACTCAGCGACAGGCTCAGATGAACCACAGACAAATTCACGAAAAAGATTGAATAAACTACAGAACATATTGTAAAAAATTGACAACATAAGGGATGAGCATTAAGTCGATCACGATCCACGCCTCATAAATGTCGGGCTGTTGCTCCAAGTGGATTGACTGCGCCGTCTGCAGACATTTTGGGGTGACCGCCTTAGTCACTAAGACGTCAGCTTTAAAAAAATATGAAAATATTTTTGAAATACTATGCCAGTTTCTACGATTTTTTCTCCAATCACAAATTGTAGCTTTGCCAACATTAAACTCTGTAGCCAATTTTTTGTCACACCTTCACCTTCATCTAAACGCTTTAGAACCTCTAGTTTGTCTTTAAGGAAGTGTTGAGTGTTTACGCTTATCGGCAATTTTTACACATTCACAGATAAATGTCCAAAACACACAACAAACTGCGATTGAAATTACTACAGCAAATGGTTCGACAAATGTGTAGATGACACATGTACGCTCACATTCAACAAAATACATAGAACAATAGACCCGTACTCCCGCACGATGATGTGTTATTCCGGCTAACACGTTCACTCCCACTGTAGATGAAAAAAGCGTTTACTGAGATGCCATCAAAAAAAGAAAATATTTTTGAAATACTATGCCAGTTAGACTGGGAAATCGGCTTTTCAATTTTTGAAATTACTACAGCAAATGGTTCACAAATGCCAACTGAAGGGTATAATAAAAAAAAAAGCGTTTACTGAGATGCCATGAAGATCAATAAATGGGACAGCGCGGGATTGGCTACTGAGACATCAATCCCCTCCCTTTCTTTCCATGGGATTGGGTTCTCGTGATGATGTCATAACCCGTGATGGCGCGCGAATCGGCACCGGACAAATGTAAGTACATATATATATATATACACGCGCGTTGGTTTCAGATTCATCGGCGTACGAATGTTCTCTGGTCTCTGCTTTGAATACGTCCTCTCAACGTAGTCTAGCAGTCGCTCATAGCTGTTCAAGCATTCAACTTGTCTATTTTGTGTCACTTGTGTTTTTGTAATAAGAATAGTAATATGTTATAATTCAAAAAAGGGGCACAAAGTCGAAAATAAGTGTTAATAAAAGAAAACATGCAAGTTTATACAGAGTGGCTGCACCTATGCAACTGATGGACCGCAAAAACTTAAAAATATTAGAAGTAGCCCGTGCCCTGTAAAAGTCCGCCCACCCCTGTAGTAAGACATGCACGTTGTGATCTAATAACCTCTGTTACAAATATGCAGTGTGTAAACCTCTGTCGATCATTCCGTAAGTAATCATACTAGTTAGCAACGATTTTCCGACATGGGTCTAAATTCGATCAAATTCTTATGAAAATTGCTTTTAATAGCAATACATCGTCAAAGATTGTCAAATGAACGTGGTGCATCAAATATCACAAATTGGTCTTTACCGATTCGTTCCATTTCTGTCTTGGTTAAGATGATAATCGAATCTCTGAGTGAAGCAACAGGGTCAGCGCAGTTTCTTGTGCAAACTCACCAGTCCAGAAGACATGGTGTCATTGGCAAAATCGCAAATGATGCTTAATAACCTTGATGTTTATTGTGTTCTTTATGACAATCCAATGCTATTTCAAAATATCCTGTACCAAGTTACGTTCCCATTCTTGCCACATATATGTTCTCTTGGTGGCACATCCTTTTTTCTACTTTCGTCCCGATTTTTTTCTTGGTACATTTATTTGCTACTTTCGGTTGGCGTTCCTTTTCAGTTTGTTTGGAGTTCTTCATGACTGCACCCCTCTCCTCTTTCGCGCACTCTGTTGCCCCAATTGTTTCCTTGAGTTTGTCTAGCTGCTGTCTTTTTTTCTTGTTCTTTTTTTTCAAAAATGGAATAGAGGAAAGAGAGAAAAAAAACGAGAAAAAATAAATGAATCTTCAGCTTGTTTGATTTCATAAACTTTTTCCTTTTTATTTAATTCCCTTTTACGAGTGATATCCATAATTTTTTAACCGAGAACTTTCGCGATTCTTGGATTCTTATTAGTCGGATATATAACATCGATATTTTTAAATATAAACATATATACTTTTTCTATTTATTTATTTTTCGGCAACCGGTGAGCTGCCACTTTTGTAATGCATTTGTCTTATTGTGTTTTATGCATTTACCACCTATTCTTACGAAATTGTTTGGGAGGGGACCATTTTGTGTTTGTTTGTAGTTTCTTTTTTATATTAGTAAATTGCGCCGTTTGAGCCGATTTATCGCTCGAAACCCTTTGGATGAGATCAGTCCTTTCAAAAGGTAAGATAAATGCCATGCACACCAAAGCGTGTCTATAATATATCGATAACTTACCCCGGGGGCCATTAGCACCATCCTTGCCTCCGATCAAGAATGTACGAGACCCCATGTTGACGAGAAGTCACAACTCCACCACACGTCACGTAACTTCCCAGAACTACGTGCCGGGGTTCAAGTAGCATGAGATGGAATGTCACAAGATTTCATAAAGACCTGATGACTCAACAACAACACTCCTGGTATGTTATTATGTGCCATATTGAAATGATACCATTTTTTTGCATTTTTCACAATAAATTTTCATTTTTCAATCGGATATTTTAATCATTTATTCTTTTACAAGCCTTTTATTAACGTAAATTTCGTTGAACAGCACGTCTTTCTAGGTGTAACTTTTTTTTTTTTGTATTACAGTGCATATTTTCTATTTCAACATTTCCAAATGCACAATACTTTTTGTTTAAGTTTGAGACTGCCATAGTTTCAGTTCCATTTTAGAACGCCGTTATAACTCGAAATATTTCCCTCATCAATTAAATTACGCTTTGAAAACAAATGTTTAGCTCACAAGTGGTCAGGCCGTGGTAGCCTAGTGGTCAAGGTATCGGATCGTGCCTGGCTTGTCACGAGTTCGAGCTCAGTACCACTAAAGACACGCCGTGTAGGGGGAGCGATGCATGTTTAATCTGTCGAGAGCTCAAAGTCCTCCCGTTGGTGTAGTGTGGTAGTTAGGAGAGGGGGTGCCATCTCAGGTGTCGTCCTCGTCACTTGACCATGGTTCAAAATGATGACGTCCGTCGCAAAAAGCCCTCGTGTATCTGCACAGTACAACATTAATATTCACTCACAAGTGGTCAATTCTAAATAACCATACCGTAAGGAAACTGAAAAGCTTTTATTATTAGTCATCTCAAGTTCATAAATGGCCTTCCGTTTTTCGGTAAGTGAAGGGTCAACGCCGTCGCTGATGATCTGCCTATATATTTTCAGTCTCTAACTCCTTATTTTACAATTCACGCTTTCTTTTTATCTCACGAATTTAGAGAATTTAGTCTAAATCACAGATGTACGCGCACACTTTTTCATAAATAATTGAGCGTTTGATATAGCTTCGTCAGATATATCCTTAACTCACTCCCGACACTAAAAACCTTTAATAATTAAAAATAAATCCACCTCCGTTGTATAAGTAATATTGTCGATTTTAAATATACCATGCGGATGTCCATACGTCATATATATATCCTATGGATAGGTGGAAGATCAATTGAAAGACCATTGCACAACGTCCAAATAGCATCGATATCTAGAGTAAGGTAGATGGTTATATAGGACGGAAATTATAAAGGGTGTTTTTTTAGAGGTATAGAACTTTAAATTGCAATAAAACAACGATGTATTATTCGATTGACATGAATTTTTTTTATTCGAAAGATAATCTTGTGGCATTACATTTTAAATATGATTTCTGGCATAGGACTGCCACGGCTGGCTCGAATGTAGTCCAATCTGGACGTCCAATTTTCGATGACTTTTTCCAACATTTGTGGCCGTCTATCGGCAATAACACGGCGAATGTTGTCTTCCAAAGGGTCAAGCGTTTGTGGCTTATCCGCATAGACCAATGACTTTACATAGCCCCACAGAAAATAGTCTAGCGGTGTTAAATCACAAGATTTCGGAGGCCAATTCACAGGTCCAAAACGTGAAATTAGGCGGTCACCCAACGTGTCTTTCAATAAATCGATTGTGGCACGAGCTGTGTGACACGATGCGCCGTCTTGTTGGAACCACAGCTCCTGGACATCATGATTGTACAATTAAGGAATGAAAAAGTTAGTAATCATGGCTCTATACCGATCACCATTGACTAACGTTGTGGCCTTCATCGTTTTTGAAGGATTCCTTCATACCATAAAGCGCACCAAACAGTCAATTTTTCTGGATGTAACGGTGTTTCGACTTACACTTGTGGATTAGCTTCACTCCAAATGCGTCAGTTTTGTTTGTTGACGTAGCCATTCAACCAGAAGCGCGCTTCATCGCTAAACAAAATTCGCTTATGAAAATCGGGAACAACGGCCATCTCGTTTGGGGCCAATTCGACGAATCTACGCCTTGCTTGATGATCGTTTTGATGAATTGCCAAATCCAACTGAGAATAAATCACTTGACAGCTGTTAAATCGGTTGCCATCTTGGAAAGCAATGCCGACTTAAACTTCTGTACCTGGAAAAAAACACTCTTTAGAACTGTAAAAAACACTCTGTAAAAGCCGGCGTTTAACGCGCCCTTCTAACACAAAAAATAAGATCGAAATTTCAGCGTACGCGTTATACGCTGGGTATTAAGAAGAGAGCTTGAAAAATGAAAAAAAGATGAGCATAGAAAAAAAGAATTAGATTTTTATACCTATCGAAACACTGTTTATTTAAAATAAATGACGTTTCTTATGAACTTAAAAGGTTGTACTTTTAGATGCATACTCTTCTTTCAAAAGCCTGCGATAATAAATGGCTTCAAAGCATACGAGCATTGCATACATGCATCTTAGGTTTCTTCGTAAAAAAGGGGGTGCGCGTTACACGGCGAATACATAGAAAAGTTACAAAATTCAGTTCTAAAGAATGGGTGCGTGCGTTATACGCCGCATTTTACGGTAATTATAAAAATTCCACAGCTTAGTGAAACAAAATGTAAGTTTCTAACAGTTTACGCTGCTTAACGATTTAATCTTAATGGAATCCGACTCGAAAGAACAATGTGGATATCAAAATATGGCAATGAAAGAGAGAATGGTAATGAAAATGAAACCAAACAAAGAGCCCATCTTTCAAAACACTTCATTAAGCACAATCTGCAACCCTTCCTCATCCATCGCATTCCACATACACACACAGAAAAAATTTAATGGAACAAAAACTTCCAAGGCCCCACCAAAATACCAGTTCTACACAAGCACCCATCTTCTTATCAAACGCTCGCCTATTTGTTTTTATCAGCAATCATCGGGAGGTGAAAAAAACGAGCTCCCATCACTGATTGAAGTTTAATAACTGAGTGTAAAAACGTGACTTGGAAGGGACGGCAAGGTCAGTTGGCGGGAAATCACAATGGATTGAGAATTTCTTAGTCATGGCCGCTGGGAAGGACAAGGGTTCTCGGTCGAGCGCCCAAGTCCGTTCTTCGACGAATGGAGTTTCCCTTCGGAGGAAAGAAGGGGGACTTTTGGATGTTCTGAAAAGATTGCATCATTGCCCAATGGTTGATGAATGTCCACTCGAGGTTCTGAGAATGTGTATGGATTTCTGCGGTGACATACTAGTATGTCACCGGTACCAGTTCTGATCGCCCTCGGGGTCTAGGAAGTGTTTACAAAGTTACTAAATGGGAATTAGTTATGAAAAAAAAAGATTGCAGGATGGAAAATCTGTGAATGGTAGCCTTTCCTTGTTTTTACCATGTGTAATCCCGTAGTCGGAGGAAATCTAATTAAAATCCAGACATCGTTCTTTTCAAAAAGATTTTTTTTTAAATTTTAGATTGAGAAAAATTGTTATTTCCTGTCTATTTTCCTCAATGGCTATAGTACACATTATTGATGAATAGCAACAAAATAATTACGAAATGATGTATCGCACAATAAGCCTAGCTGATCTTTTCTTTGAACGATCAGTTCTTATCAAGATATCACGTCTCATGCTTCTTCACGTCACTGGGATATGGATCTGCAATATAGATCCTTTATCAAGATATTTTCAAGCCATTACTTTTATGATCATAATAATTGCTTACAAAATGTGAATAATTTAAATAGAATGAATTTATTGTATGCATTAAAAGTATTTCTATGTCGCCCATCCAGTATAGTGGTTAGCGACGCTGACTGCTGTGCCGTTGGGGCTGGTTCGAATTCCGGAGAAGACATGGATGTTTGTAAATGTATAATGCCTTCGCGGTAAGGGGGTACTTTAAATAGCCGTCCAGCCACAAGCCCTCTCGTGAGTTTGGTGGATGGGGAAGAGAGGTGGGAGGCACCTTATCACCACCAGGGTGTTCTCCTTCAAAATTGGGGTGAAACCGAGCTAAATTATTCTGTCACCTGTATGGTGCTCAAAGCTTGTACTAATGACATGCGTCACTTAGCCCTTCGCCATGATGAATTTCTTGTGCCTTGATCTGGCCTATGCCGATCAGGTGGCATTAGTAACAACAGCAACGACAAAAGTATTTCTGTATAAAATAAAACTTGCAATATTTTAAAACGGCCATTCACGTGAGAAAAAAGAGATTCAAGTGAAACTCAGTTCTATGATGGGTTCTTGTCTCTAATTTTTTTTACCTATTTACTTATCGGGTGAGTGAGTGAATATTAACGTCGCACTGTTCAGCTACACGAGGGCTTTAGGCGACGGACCACGTAATTTTGAACCATGGTCAAGTGACGTGGACGACACCTGAGCTGGCACCCCCCTCTCCTAACTACCACACCACATCAACGGGAGGACGTTTCAGCTCTCGACAGATTTAACGTGCATCGCTACCCTACACGGCGGGTCTTGGGCTCGAACTCTTGACAAAGCAAGCCACGGTCCGATACCTATACCACTCGGCTACCGTGGCCACATTTATTTATCGAAATAGCCGAGATAGATCATTCTTAAAACCTATATTCATTAAAGGACATATTGTTTGGATTCAGTGGCTTTATTGGCGCAAATGCCATATTGTATCGACTGTATATAGCACACATTAAAATATGCGAAGGAAAAAAACATGTTTTTTTCGTTAATATACAATATATTTAAATAAATGCAAAAAAAAAATGAATGGGAATGGGATGGAATGACAATTAAAATCGAAAATAGAGAAATATTCCAAAATTGTCCCTGGAATACACTCCTCACTTAACTGTGACTGAGCGCGCCATATTTTCCCGTGCTTCCTACCCTAACTGCAGAGTTACACCTCCGCTCCAGGGTATTATGACAGTGAACAGGAAACGGATCGGACGGACGCAAAGTCTTAGTCTGCAAACACAATTCAGACTCCAAGTTTAAATATCCGCTTCACCTTCAAAGGTGTGATTTACATACAGTCCCGCAGATTAACTATTTAAAATTAAGTGTAAATTAACTGTAAGTATATATATATATTTCTGTACTCTAAAAATTTATATTATCTCCATCTCTGGCTTTTACTCAAACACAAGCAACGTCGCTCGTCCCGAAGATACGTTTACCGAATAAAAATAGAATGAATGAGTGATAGTCTTAGTAATGTGTCGCACCACATAAAGCAACTTAAAGGCTGTTAGTAACGAAACTCGTAATTTTGAACTGTGGTCAAGTGACTAGGAAGGCATCTGAAAGAACATCCTCTCTCCTAATTACCGTAAAATCTGACGTATAACGCGCACGTATACTTTCAAGCTGCAACTTTTAATTTTTATGTATATGCGCCGTATAACGCGCCTCCTTTTTGTGCGATGAAACCTGAAACGTAATTCTCTTATGCTTTACAGTACGAGGGGATGTTCCAAGCTTTAGAAAAAAACAGTACACCGCTCGAGCTACAACCCTGTGTGTGTAAGTTCACAAGGGTGTTATTTCTTTCAAACCAACACTATTTCGAAATATATAAATTGTTTTTATGCTCATCCCTATTTTTTATTTTTATGTCTCTCATTTCCATACCCGGCGTATAACGCTCACCCATATTTTCGATCTTACATTTTGTGCTAAAAGCGCGCGTTCTACGCCGGATGTTACGGTACCATTCCGCGCCAACAGGAGGATTTTGAGAACTGGCGTAGCTACCTAGCTTGGCGGTGCTGAGCACGGGGGCCTCAAGCTCAGGGGGACTCGGACCCTGACCACTAAGCAAGCCAAACGCAATAATTTCTCCCATATTTAAGATCTGTAAAAGGTTGCAAGACAACTATAATCAGGGCAACTCATTTAAAAGTAATTTCGAACCATAGGGAATTCCTCCTAAATTCTTCCTTCAGTTGGTATAGTGTTGTGAACTATGCTTATTGAAAAGTTAACTTTATTTTTCATTTTTATTCATAACAAGCTATTTTCCTGTTTCAGTATTTCGTAATTTAGTATTTGCAACAGACTGATGTAATTTTGTCCCCCTTCCCTACGCTGCTCTTTCATAGGGGTTTTTTTAAAAAAATTATTATAATAGTATTTTGTATTATGTTTTCTTGTTCATGCTTTTCTTTGTATTATTTCATCCATATCATTTATCTATATAATTGAACCAGGGTAATGACTAAAGCTCACACAAAGAACTCATACACACATACATGTAACTTTGCTTTCCTATGTTCTGTAGAGCACGAGGAAGGGCTGTAGCTTTATGTGTATTTAAAATAGTAATATATTTTTACTTGATAAAACCAACCATTTGTTGTTGCCCCAGGGACTTTGGATACCTAGTTACGCCACTGACTTTGAGTCATGACAGATTCGACGGTCATCGGTCTCTCTACACGGCGGGTGTTCAGTGACACTAGGGTTCAAACTCATGACATACCGGCCACAAGATCGTGACCTTGACCACTAGGCTACCAAGAGTGAGAGAGGGTGAGTCAAGTGAGAGAAAGAAAGAGAAGAGAGATACATAGACGACACACACACACACACACAAATGATATATAAAAAAATTTAGGTCAATTCCTACTTAGATCAATAAAGAAAATTTTATTTAAGCTACTTTTTAGTAAATAGTTACAATTAATATACATATGTATATACATAGGACAGAATCACAACATTAAGTGGTAATTAATTTTTATTACTTATCATTAAAGTGTCGTATTCTCATCCAAAACAATCGTGTATATAAAATCTCAGTTCAACTGAATGCTTCAAAACGTGAGAAAAAAAATCTTTTCAAGTTTTGAGACAAGTCGCCAAAAATGTCAATATGGCTGTATTTGTAATTCTTTAAATAATTAGTTTTAATCAAGTAATTTTTATTAATTATAATCAAATTTCTGTATTGTCATTCAAAATAATCATGCATATAAATTTTCAGCTCAATGGAGTGCTTTAAGAGGTCACAGGGGTGTTAATCTTGGATTTTTTCGAATTTTCGAAAAAAATATACACTGGTGTGCAAAAATTAAGGACGAAGTCGAAAAATTAGCATATCAGCTGAACGAAGATGCAGAGCGGACAGAAAGACCAATCAGGAGATTAAGTAAGGTGATGTACGGTAGCACATGCGCAGATATGCAGGTAGACGTAATGGGGGAGTGTCTGAGTAGTATAAAGCATGTTGTCATTGTAAGATCAGTATTTCTGGCAAAGAGATTACACGCCGTATAGCAGTTAAAATCACACCGAGTTGCTGCCTCAGCGAGAAATGGCGAATAATCAATCTGTTAGACGACATCTGGGTGCTTTTACCCGAGGTCGAATCATTGGGAAGTTGAGGAAGGCCGCAGTGTGACAAGTGTGGCTGCAGAGTTCGGAATTGCTCACAGCATCGTTTCACGACTTTGGAGACAATTTAAAACTACAGGAACATCTATCCGGGGATTCAGTAGTGGTCGTCCACGAGGAACCACACCCGCAGATGACTGGTACATTGTCTTACAGGCCAGAAAAAACAGGCGGCAGACAGCGGGAGAAATCGCTAGACACACGACACAGGCGACTGGACGACCGATATCGCGTTTTACCGTGGCCAGAAGACTGCACGGTGGTGGTCTGTTTGCACGACGCCCTGTACGGTGTGTACCTTTAACGCCTGCCCATCGGAGAAGGCGTTCTCTGTGGTGCCGGGAACACCGGAATTGGAGAGACAATGAATGGGGACGAGTACTCTTTACAGATGAGAGCAGATTCAGTTTGAGTAGTGATTCTCATCGCATATTCATCTGGAGAGAGTGGGGAAGCCGCAATCATCCCTCGAACATCATTGAAAGGGACAGGTTTGGAGGTCGTGGTGTTCTCGTTTGGGGAGGCATCATGCTTGGTAGTAGTACAGACCTTCACATCTTCAACGCAGGTTCAGTCAACGGAACCCGTTATTGTAACGAGATTCTTCCATATGTGCGTCTTTTTAGAGGCGCTATGGGTCTGTAGTTCCTTTTCATGGACGACAATGCACCATGTCATCGCACAGTAGCTGCCGAACAGCTCTTAGAGAGTGAGGATATTGAACGTATGGATTGGCCGGCGCGATCTCCGGATCTCAATCCCATCGAGCATGTATGGGATTTTCTAGGCAGACGCTTGGCAGCTCGTACCTTACCACCAGTAACGATTCGGGAGATTCGATTGGCGCTGCAAGACGAATGGGCAGCAATGCCTCAACAACTCTTTGACACCCTCATTCTCAGCATGGACAGACGCTGTGAAACCTGCCTAGCAGTCAGGGAGATCATATCCACTACTAAAGACCGGATGTTTCTTGCTGGACACCCATCACAGGGATGTTTCGGCCTTCAGTCGCATTGCGCTCCATGCTACTTTTTCAATCAAGCTTCTTTTTATCCCTCTGATTTCTCTTTTAGTAAGTGTTGCTTACATTACACATGTCCTTACGTATTCGGGATCTTACGGTATTAAATGTGTTGATTTGGAAAGCTTTTGTACAAAATTATATTGAAAAAACCGTCTCGTCCTTAATTTTTGCACACCAGTGTATGTTGTTCCTCTTTTTTTTGAACATTTTGATACCAACCACGTGATAGTACTACAAAAACTTCGAAAGTTATTCGAAAAATTCCAAACAGCAATTTAGTAATAACAATGTTTAAATGGCCACATGCCACACCCACTTATTCTTGATTTCCGCATACGTTTTATTTTTCTGTTTTTAAAAAGCCTCATGAAATATTTTAAACACTTGGTTAAATGAGAAGGAAGCTTGCAACTCAACACACACTTTTTTAATGTGTTTTGATTCTGTTTTGGTAATGCTAGCACGTTGTTTGAAATAACTTATCGAAATTCAAAACAGCGTTGTTTAAAACCGTTTATCAAAATTGAAAACAAAATTCTCTCGATTGAAATGGAAAATACTCATCGTAGACCTTCAGGTAAACGTCCTAAGAAAATAAGATTTAGAGGGAACCAATTCATGAAGGTATGTCCTCATACATATGTTGCAGAAAGGAGAGATACAAGTAAGTGTGTGCTTCCAGTAATAAAATCTCAGGAATTCAGACTTCATTAAAGTCAAATCTTGTTAAGGTAAGTGAAAAAAAAACTCTCTCTCTTCAAAGGATATCGTATTTTTTATTTTATTTCAACTTTTAGCTCTATTTTATCAGTATCATGTTGTTTAAAATGTCATAAACCATTAACAATTAATGAAAAGTCCACTCGTGGTTTATGTTCGAATTTTGAAATACGTTGTAAAAACTGTGGGATTGTTTGTACTTTTTCAAGCTGTGAAAACACTGGGAATAAAAATAATGCTCCAGAAATTAACAGAAGATCTATTTTAGCAATGAGATGCATAGGCCAAGGTTTAGAGACATTAAAAACATTTTGTGCTGTAATGAGTCTTCCTAATCCTGTTGAACAAAAATCATATGATGTTATTAATAATAAACTTTCACGTGTTATGAAGGAAGTCGCTGAAGAAAGCATGAAAAGAGCAGCTGTCGAAGAAAATTCTTCGTCACCTGATAACCTTTTAACGGTAAGTGGTGATGGTACCTGGAAGACGAGAGGACATTCATCGTTGATTGGAGTATGTACTGTAATAGGGGCCGAAACAGGTAAGGTTTTGGATAGGGAAGTGTTGTCCTCATTTTGCAAAGGATGCAACAGTTATAAAGGGGTACAGTTTGGTATCAAGTACAACAAATGGCAAAGAGCGCATAAGATTTCATGTAGAAAAAATTATTCTGTCTCTGCTGGTAAGATGGAGGTTGACGGGATGTTGAGAATTTTTAATCGATCAGAAAAGCTTCACAACCTGAAATATTCGAACTGCATAGGAGATGGCAACACAAAAACATTCAATGCCCTTTCTGAAAACAAGCCATACGGCGATGACCATCTTATTCAGAAAATAGAATGTGTAGGCCATGTGCAAAAGAGAATGGTTACAAGACTTAGGAAGCTTAAATTAGTATATAGTAAAAAAATATCTGATGGTAAAACTATTGGCGGTAAAGGTAGGTTAACTGATAGTTTAATTGATAAACTTGCGCATTACTATGGCAATGCTATTCGATGCGATTCTACTAGTGTAAAGGAAATGCGGAAAGCCTTTGGGCTGTTTGGGGTCATTCTTGCAGCACTGATGATGAACCGATGCACTGGTTTTGTCCTACAAATCCAAATACATGGTGTAAGTATAATGCCGCAATTAATAATAATTTACAAAATTATAAACACAAACCCTCAGTTGCTAAAGCTGTTCGAGATGTAATTAAGCCTGTATTTGCAGACTTATCTCATCCGGCACTCCTGAAGAAATGTTTAGGAGGTAAAACACAGAGAATCCTAATGAAAGTTTAAATTCATTAATTTGGAAGTTTTGTCCTAAGACGATTGGTTCTAGTCTTCAGATTGCAGAGATTGCTGCAAATCTAGCAACCAGTGTTTTTAATGATGGAAATCAAATACTTATTACTATTTTAGAGAAATTTGGCTTAAAAATTAACAAAAATGTTTGTATGTCCCCCTGGCTGAACGTGACAATCGTCGAATCTTTACGTCAAGACAGAGGCGCTTAGAATCATCTTTTGAAGCTCGCAGAGCCAAGAAAATTAAAAAGAATAAAAAAATTGAGCTGTTTCAGGAACAGGAAGGTATATCTTATGATCCTGGAGCATTTTAGCATGTAAGTTTTAAGATTTATTTTCTCAAATTCAATTTTAAGACTTAAAAGCCCTTTTTCTCAGTTTGTGTTTTTTTCAATTACGCGCATTGCGTTTCCAAAACTATCATACTTTGATGTATAAAACTTTATAGAATTATAAATTCTATCATAATATTTAAATTCTAGCTATTTATAGTATTATAAATTTTTAATTTTTTGAAATATTTCAACAAAAAGTGAATTTTTTAAAAAAAGTTTTAAAAACTGTACTTTTTTATTTTTAAAAATATTATTTTTTATTCTATTTATATAAGATAGGCCACAGCATGTAATAAGGATATATTTGACTTTATAAATCAACTTATTGCTAGTAATTAGAATTATTATTGCAGAAAATATGCGCGTCGTAAAACTTACTATTTGTTTCTTACAAAAAATTTTCTTATTTTTATGTGCTTATTATTTTTAAAATTATGATTATATTTTAGATATTTTATACTTTTTGAAACTTTATTCCTTTATAATAAATGTGTAAAAGAATCAAATTATTTCATTTTAATCTCAAAGAATTATTTCTAGTCGAAAATTGTTTGTATTTTGTGCTCTCGAAACATTTTTAACACCCCTGTGACCCCTTAAAATGTTTTTTATTAACGATTGAAAATTCCACCAAGATAGATAAATAAATATATGGAGCATGTGAGCTATATAATATTAGGAATTGAAAAACCAAAAGAGAAAAGAAGAAAAGAGAGAAAGAAAGCAAAGGAGAATATAAAGAGTGTTTTTAACAAAATTATAAGCAAACTCTTTGATAAAAAAAAAGGAAAAAGAAAAATTAGTGGTGTACTTCACGTCTAAAGCCGTCTAGTCCTTGAAGGATTGACATCGATTTGTGCATTAAATGGTACTGAATTTCAAGCATATTGCGTAGTGGGATCTGAAAGATTTGAGACTAAAGCACCAATTTAAATACCTGAATCAAACGACACATACCGTAAAATCCAGCGTATAACGCGCACTTTTACCGCAAAAAAATGAGATCGAAATTTACGGGTGAGCGTTATACACTAGTTATAAAAAGGAGAGCTTTAAAAATAAAATGTTGAATAAAAGAAAAAAAATTAGACTTCTACATATATCGAAATACTGTTTATTTAAAAGAAATGATATTCTTTATGAATTTAAAGGGTTGTAGTTCTAGAAGTATGCTATTTGTTTCTAAAACTTGGAATAATACCTCGAATATTCAAAATATAAGAGTATTACGCGCGTATATTTCAATTTCTTTGTAAAAAAAGGGGTGGCCGCGGTAGCCGAGTGGTATAGGTATCGGATCGTGGCTTGCCTTGTCATGAGTTCGATCCCAGTACCACTAAAGACCCGCCGTGTAGGGCAGCAATGCACGTTAAATCTGTCGAGAGCTGAAACGTCCTCCTGTTGGTGTGGTAGTTAGGAGAGGGAGATGCCAGCTCAGGTGTCGTCCACATCACTTGACCATGGTTCAAAATTACGTGGTCCGTCGCCAAAACCCTCGTGTAGCTGAACAGTGCGACGTTAATATTCAATCAATCAATCATTGTAAAAAAGGGAGTGAGCATTATACGGTGAGTATAGCTAAAAATTAAAAATTGTGCAGCTTGAAAGTATAGGTGCGCCCGATTTTACGAAATGTGGGTTATTTGCCTGGTACACTTACAATTAAATCTGCTTTTGTGCGGTAGATAGTTTTGTGCATAAAAGAAATCGCACAGAAAAATATTGGAAAATTTCATATATACTTACGTATAAAAACAATTTTGTCGACATACTACAAACAACTTTTTTATGCGGTGGAGAGGGACCACGTAAAAGAAGTCGCGCCTAAAAAATAAGTCAGTTATTTACGAAATTTATGATAAAGTACTTCCACACAAAATAATTAATTAAATTCCACACGGAAACATTTTAAAAACATTTAATTTGTCATTGTATATTCAGAGAAATTTTCAAAATGATCATACAATATTCTCTTTTAATCATCGTAATCAAAAGCGTGCATCTTTCTGTGTTGAATTAGTTCAAAATCGCTTTCGTCATTTGAAGATAAAATTCCAATTAATTTATTTTTCGGCACCATAAAGTAAGTGATAAGTTTTTGGGACAACGGTCAGTTGTTCAGTTGCTTGTGAACGTCACGATAATCAGATATGCATGATCGTAGCTCTTTTTTTGTAATTTTTAACTCCTTTCGGGATAGTACCTGTGGCCGCGGTAGCCGAGTGGTATAGGCATCGGATCGTGACTGGCTTTGTCACGAGTTCGAGCCCAGTACCACTAAAGACCCGCCGTGTAGGGCAGCGATGCACGATAAATCTGTCGAGAGCTGAAACGTCCTCCCGTTGGTGTGGTGTGGTAGTTAGGAGAGGGGGTGCCAGCTCAGGTGTCGTCCACGTCACTTGACCATGGTTCAAAATTACGTGGTCCGTCGCCAAAAGCCCTCGTGCAGCTGAACAGTGCGACGTTAATCTTCACTCACTCACTCACTCGGGATAGTACCTATTTTAAGAAAATGCTTTTGCGATTTGTTGCAAAGCTGGATCCCGGCATATATTGTATCTGCTGTCAAAAAATTCGGTTCTCTTCATGTCCATCATAATGACACTGTCATTGAAAGCTTCATCTTAAAGCATGTGCGTGCTGCTCGTGCATTGAGAGAAAGCAATGGAACGTGCATTTTCGAGAGACTGTTTATAACAATGAACAGAGCATCTTGAAGTGTATATGTATGTACCTTGAAAGAAAACATTACAGGGGTGCCAAAATCATTGAAATTCATTACTGCATGAAAAAAAATATCGCACAAAAAAATCGTATAAAAATAAAATCACACAAAAATAAAATAGCATAAAAAAGACCGCACAAAACCAGGTTCTACAGTATTTTAATTGATACACCAGAATGTTAATTCATATGGATCTGCACGTGTGATATTAGTGTGTGGTGGTAGTTTGGAGAATGGGTAATACTCAGATTGCTTCACTTGATCGCTATTTGAGATTTGTGATGTCTGTCGCTAAGAGCTCTAGTGTTGTTTCGAAGTGTAACGTTAATTAATAATTTATCCATCCATCCGTACGTTGGATGAAGATCCGGTATGAATAGCTACTGGATAATGTGTGAGCTTTGTTAGTTTAAACCAATTAGTTATAGATCTCTCCTCTACACATACTCTATTAATAGTTAAATATTACAAATATTTCGATTTTTGACGGATTTTTATCTGTACATTAAGTGGTACTCGTCTATAGTTATTTCTAATAAGTTATTCCAATGTAGTGTATAAAAAAGTATCGTTGGGGCAAAGCAAAGCGTAGTGTCGTAATAAAGGTGCCATAGGAAAAACGCTCTAAACCTTATAACTCTGTAGAAATTAAATACCCTCCCTTGGCGTGGTGTGGAGGTTCAAAGAGTCGGACGCAGGCTCACTTTCTGGAATCAATTTTCGCAGTTTATGTAGAATCAATTTTACATGAACCAAAAAGTATCCACAGCTTAAGGGTAAAACTCACAAGTAATCGTATTAGGAAATTAATTATTTGATTTATCCCATACACGCATACCCTTTCACAAAATTTATAATTACACTTCTTAATTCGAGAAGATAAACTAAAGAAAGCTCCCGTTTGATACGAACATTGTGAAGATCTAGCATCTGGCAACAGGTCAAGCATATATGTGATATCTGGCAACGGATCGAACAAATATGGGACGATATGGCAACGAGTCAGGTATATATAGAGGAGAACCTGGCAACCCCAGACTGAACGAAAGCAGCCTGAACCAGATGAGGGAGAGGAAGCCAGAGAACGAAAAATGTGGTCGGTGAAGAAAGAACCAGGGAGAAAGAAACGATGGCAAAGGGTGTGTGTTTTCAATCCAACTGAATCTCTTTAAACTACTTGTTTTATTATACTATGTTCCTTAGTAAGATGAAAATAAATTATCGGGACTCAATGTTACAGTGATTATTTTTGCCATTTGAACATGACACCGGTCAAAAAAATCCTCAAAAAGAACCAAAAAGTTTATAAACATAACATGCAAAATATGAGTAAGGGATATAAAATATCAATTACAATTACTGTCATTAAATGGAAACACTAATTGAAGAAGCACTTTTTACTATTAACGTCAGTGTTGCTAATAAAATCCCATACATAAAGCTCATTCTCGATTCAGAAAGGGAAATCCTGAACATGGAAAAATATCAATAACCATTATTTAGGTAAAACTGAAAGAGTTCGAAATGTTTAAAAACGAGCGTTTATTTAATTTATTATTTACTCAAATAAAGAGTCTTCTGCTTCTCTTTTCAATAGCCTTTCGTCGAATGTTGCGTAAATTTCTCGGAATTAATTTTTCCGCACAGTTGACGCCTAAAGTAATCTATACAGAACGCTTCACTCGGAAACAAGGTACGAGATCCTTTCTCTGGGGATAAGGGGTTCATTTTGCACTGTGCGTCTTCATAATCATTCAAAATATTATATATGTTTGGCAAAATTAAAGTCTTTATTTTGTGGAGGCGTGTTTTGCTTTAACTAATCTCTGGGGTTTCATTATGGCGTTGTTCTCTTGAGAACCTAGCTTTGTGATAAATACAAATAGGCACATTACTATTTAAACAGATTTGTACAGAGAGAGAATGAGGAGGAGTTACTTGAACATGCTACAAAGTGGCAGTGGATATTAGTACAGTGAAGAGTAGAAGTTGCTGCTAATATCCCAAATTTGATTTGACTGTTTTTTAACATCCCACTCAAAAACAAAGCGTGGAAAATGACGAAGGGCATTTCACTTATGGAACTTCGAACAAGTAACAATGACGACATTCGAGCTATCACCCGACTCTCTAAAATTTCCACACGCCAACACGAGAACATTCAGCACGACAGATTTAACGTGCATCATCCCCTATACATGGTTAGTCTTACTTACCCTCAGAATTTTAATTAATCAACTCGGATCACGAGTTCGCTAGTATGATTACTGGATTTCCGGGGCCATAGTAATATCACTGAAAGATTTACGAAAATTTCCTGAGCAAAATATTGATTTTTTTAAACTTTTGAATTTTCGAATAATCTAATTCAGTTGTCAGCTATAAGCGCTGCCACACGCCTAGGCATAGAATCAAAGAGGCTGTGATGTCGCCCCTCGGGTGACCTTCTCCTTGATTATCAGCGTGAGCTAGAGGTGTAGGAATAAAGGAAGAACTAGGAGCCGTCATAATCTTAATATGACTTTATTAAATATTTTTTAACTTAAACTTTTAACAAATTAGATAATAATATATGTGAGAGAATCTACGGTGGGGTAAAACACACACACAATATATATATATATATATATATATATATATATATATATATATATATAACACCGAAATTACTTAACCCGGACCACTATCAATAACTGACTCGCCTAAACTCAATTCCAATACTATCACAGATCCTAATATTAAATAGTCAATCCTACCTTAATGCAGTCCTAAGTAACGATCACAACAATCCTAGCTGAAGTCTCTTATCCACTCGAGTGCAATGGTATGCACCTTGACTTAAGGGCTCTCTATTCCGTATAATTTCTGTTTGCCGCCACGTAACGTTATAAAATATCTATTCACGCTTGAACTACAGGTTATCTTAACATCCCTCAAATTGCTACACCACTTTATCTAACTTCTGATATTTAAAAGCTTCCTGATTTGCATCTTTCTTTCACGCTTCACTTCTTGGATTTGATTGGAAAAGAGTTGGCATTAATTCTGGCCCCAAAGAACCCAAAGGACATGCTAATGAAAAGACGCGTGAGCCCGTCACAAGGCTTTACATGTATCCTTGGGGTACAGCAGTTCACACAGCTCCCACACATTTCCAAAGTTAATTTGGTGCATCAGCGGGTGGTGTATCCCGGGCCAGTCGTTGTGCAAGCATGGACCACACGTTTTCGATTGGTGATAGATCGGGAGAACCACCAGGCCAAGGTTGCAATTCAATCTAAAGGGTAAAGAGGAACTCTTGAACATTGCGGGCCACTTGTAGCCAACCATAATCCTGTTGGTATATGGCTGATGGCAAGGGCTGAATGTAGGGGAGGACAACGGGATCCAACACCTCAGAGATATAACGCTGGTTGTCCAGTGTACCGGCAATGCGTACTAGATGGATGCGGCAGGAAAATACAATACCACCCCAAACCCTGATGCCAGGTACATAACCAGTGTGGGGATGCATAAAGCAACAGTTCAGCAGCCTCTCTCCCCGGTGTCTCCAAACTCGAATCCGACCATCGCGATGTTGGAGGCAGAAGTGGAATTCGTCAGTAAACACAATGTCGTTCCATTCCGCTGTCTATGTCCACCGTTCATCGTACCATTGGCGGTGCAAACGCCTGTGGTTTTCAGTCAAGGGTAAACGAAGCAATGGACGACATTCCACTCTGCTGCAAATGGCGCCGAATGGTACCAGAGGACACTAAATGATGCGTAACAGACTGAATGTGTTGTTCTATGGCTCTTGATGTGGCTGGGCGATCCATCACTGTCATGCGCACAATCCGCTTGTCATCACGGGCAGTGGTGTAACGAGGTGGGTGCGATTGGCCCCGTCGATCCGTCGTTTCCATCTGCATCCAGTGATAACAAATCCGTTTCACAGTTGCTTGGTTTCATCCAACAACATGACCGATTTCTCTGAAGGATAATCCGCAATCCATATATGCTACTATTCTTCCTCGGTTGAATTCAGAAACGGTTTAAAGACCATCGATGTTTTCCACAAGTCATTATTTTTCCCCAAAATAATTGCCATACTTCAAATCGCCAATCTGTTCACCCCTTAAACAGCGCTTGCGGGTGGCGCTACGGTCGCCCGTGATGTACGACTGCGCTATAATGCTAAGGATTTGCATATTGCATCGCCGCCAAAGCATGATGTCAATTTTACGTGGTTTTCAAGCTTTCTTCAGGGTGTTACATTTCGTATGGTCAGCAACGTAGATTATGTACTGTCGATAAAGCAAAACACAAAATCCTACAAAATGACGCATTGAAATTAACTCTCACAAATTTATTAATTTTGCTTAACTGACCTACCTCTTTCTAATTCTAAGAAAATTACTTATCTTTTTAATGCATATTTAAATATTCTCATTCAATTTCAAATGTTTTCAACAACAGCCTATACTAGATACAAATATCTCGTTTTCTTTCTTTCTTTTTTAAAAAAAAAAGGAGAAATTTTAATTTTAAGGAGCTATTTGTGGAGAAAAAATATGACGTTTTAAGTCAATAGCTCAAGAATTATAATCTAAACAATAGCATATTAGAAATTATAAAAAGCAAGTTATTACGGTTGAGACAAACTTTCTTAAAAAATAAAAAAAAAACCGTATTTTTAAAAATTTCAGTTAAAATTTTGCTTAAAAATGTTATTTGATTTTAAGAAATCAAAATATAATAATAAAGTAAATTATTAAAAAAAATAAAATGCTACAAATTTATTAATTATTTCGATTAATTCAGAGTTTAGAAAAGAATGGAAATATGAGGATCAATTTCATAAACATTGAAACTCCAAATGAGTACTCCGATAACAAGATAGAATAGCAAGAACACATCATTACTTCTCTAGCAGGAAATAAAAAATATTTTAAGAAGTAATATGTAAGTATTATAAAAGTTATTGTCGTGTAATTGTAAAAACAAACTTTTATTATTTACTTTTTATATAACATGCTTTAATTGTTATTTTTATTAAACAATTTATAGATACAAATAGTTTAATGGCTAAAAAATATTGCATTAAAATATTACGGTGATACTTAAACATTAATTCCATATTAATTATCTTCAGTGTTTTACTACATGCCATTGATTAATCTCAAATTAATTTTACTATTCGTGATAAGTTGTTTCAGTTTGAAACTAACTATTCCGGCTTTGTAGTTATATTTTCCAAACTATAATTCAACAAAGGTTGTCAGCAACAAGGGTTTAATACCCAAGTCCTGTCTAAGTGGGGTTTTTTAACTTTCAATTTTACATTGATTTAATTAAAAATGTACCTAGAAAGGCATTTCCAAAAATACTTCAGGTACTGATTCGCATATGGTTCTTCAACATTAGTATGAAATTCACAATTCTCGTGGTTTTAATTCTGAAGAACTATCATCTGGTTTCTAGAAGTTTTTACAACACAAAAGTAATTATATTTCTCTGGCTATTAGTGTAAATTATATTATATGAAGTTGATTATTAGTTATCTCATAATTCAAAGAATGAAACATCCAATGTATAATTTTCTGTATTGTATCAGCTGTCCCGTGAATATCTTTTGAATAGTATAATAAGTGAAAAATATTGATATATTTTAAAACAATTAAATAGCACTAGATTCGCACAATAACATCTATTTTTTCATAGAAACTTTCGAGCTAAGAATAATTTTTCTTAAATTTCTCAAAATGAAAATTGATAAGTTAGTTAAACATTTATATAAAAAGGTATTTACTTCCTTGTCTGTCTTGTTTGAATATCTGTGCTCATTATGAGCGATAAAAAAATATTACAGAAGAAAAGTAGAAAATTCTATAGGATTAGCATCCCAAACATTTTGTAAGGCAGTTCAATTTTTTGGAACTAGAAAATTGTTCCTCGATTATATGTACTCCGTGGCTATATACATTTTTACAAGCTTTTTTTGAAAAAGCTACATGTTTTGAAACTTTTTGAATATAGACGCATCTTTATTTTCTTTTTAAATTCATTCAATTGGTTTTTTTTTTTTTCTTGTTGCTTACTTAGAATTACATTAAAGTACTATAATTGTGAAATTGTTGAAAACAATTGATGTAATATAAATGATATACAAGCATGTAATTAAATTAATCATTTTAAGCGATTTAGAACTTAATAAAAAAATTGCGTTTTCCCATTGTATAAGATACTGAAAAATAACTTTACACAAAGACAGAGCATTCGAATGATGTTTTTAAACTTTGAAAGCGCAGTATGTGATATAAAATATATATATCATGTTATAATTATTTGGATTTTCATTTCGTGCTCATAGTTTTTTCGTATTTATTTTATGCTTTCCATATACGTGCAAAAACTTTTCCTGTATAATTAATACTCGTATATGCTAGAACTTTTTTATTTATCAAATAAAAGTTATTTGAATTTTTTAAAATTCTATCTCTTATCATTTAGTGAAGACAATCTTAAGGAGGCAATAAATTCTACTGTAAATGCTAATTTGTTATCTGGGAGGAGCATTAACATGCGTTCTTATCGAAATGCCACCAATGAGCTCATCTGAAGAAGCAAAGAAAAATTATGCGTTGACCAATAACGATGAAGCAAATTTTTGTTTACCAGTTTTGTTTATAGTATTTGAAAAAATATATATTGTGAAACAAATTGCCACTCAATAGATCGAGTCATATTTAATTTGAACGGCTTTTGAAATGAGTTTGTTTATTGATAAAACAACGTGCTTTTTCCGCAATGAGCGCAAGAATGATAAGATAAAATACGCGCTCAGAGTGCTTTTCAAGAAAAAGGGGAAAATCCCAACTATTACTCCGTTATCAAATAAATTTATCAAGAGAAAATAGTGCAACGGAATATTGATGATGTGAAATTAAATTCATATTTCATCATTGATTTAATATCTCTCTATGATTGCGCCGTTTGTATATTTTTATCATTTATTAACCACTAAACTGTTTCTTTTTGTTATCAACTAAGTCTAATGATATCACTTGAAATCCAATTGAAGTTTTATCTCAACAGAGATTTAGAGAATCTCTTACATGATGAAATTTCTACAAATTTTAGTTCTTAAAATTAATATATTGTTTATAAAAGTTATCAGTCTGTATATATATGTGATAAAATTCCAGCCCTTTATATGTCAGTTGGACTAAACCTCCAGCCTAGTACCCCTCAACCCACCTCCCACATAACTACTTTGACTTCGACCTTCTTCCTTTGCTCTAACCACGTCTACGAACAGCATTCTTTAACTGCTTCAGTACTCTCTCAAGAATATTAGCTCCCTCCTGCAAAGTCAGATTTTGGTCCCCAAGCCAGATCCTACAAAGAATTGCAAACCCCATATCATAAAATAGTGTGTTTTGGCCCTCCCTCGATGCGGGGGTGTACGTTACACCACTGGCCCGTACGTTATATCGACAAATTAATTGGGTAACGTAAGTGATGCATGTACAGAATACGGGGAAATTAAGTGACTAATAAGAATTAATAACCCTTCTTAAACGTAATTGACATTTATGATACGTTATTAATCTATTAATTTTGGTGAATAAATATTCGTATGTAAGATCGCTTAATATTTTGCGGTACAAATAATATCAGTAATTTATTTATTTTTAGGACAAGCAGTAGGTGAGATGAAACTACTCTTGCCAGGCTTCGCAGTGGACATACTCGAGCTCAACGACATGAGATGGGTGGGTCTTAAAGTTTATCCTCCTTGTCTGAAATAAAATGTGACCCAAACCGCTCCTGCCCACATCTTGGCTTCTATTGGTTGCCATAAGAGCCAGATGATCTCAAGTTCTGCTACAGTTCTTCGTTGTTTGAAAACTCACGGGTTCATGGACCTAATGTAGATGTTTCGTTCGATCGGTGAGATAAGATACAACAACATTTATTTATTTATTTCTGCTTAAAAGACTAATTTTACACAGTATTGTTTCTTTTATTTGAGGTATTAAGACTTAAAGTTGAGATGAGTAAACATATTCTTTAGACCATGTAAGAGCGAGTGAATGAAAACGTTGGTGGTGCGCCATTTTGAAGCCTTGATATTTTTTAATTCTTACCGGGTGTTTCAAAAGTCACGCACATCCACATGGTAATATTGTTGTTTAAAAACCAAAGGGGTTCGTTGAGATTTTTGTCACTAGATGGCAGGAGAGGCCCCACCATAAGAAGTTCTGAGCGTATCAGGCATTAGTTTCAAAATACTTTTGAGTTGTAGTCAGTTCAATACAACGGGGTGCATGATGTTTTTCCAAGAACAAAGAATAGCCATCGTGGAATTTTATTTCGCTATATATGATAATGCATTTTAGCAGAAATATCCAGGTGAAACAGCAACAAATGCATCAAGCATAACACTTTTAGTGCAATGGTACCGTGACACAGGATCGGTTGCAGACAGGAAGCGATCAGGTAGAGCGACCATAGTGACAACAAAAGTGGCAGATGTGGAGACCGCTTTACAAAGAAGTCCATTGAAAAGACCGTCCCTCTACATTAACATCATTACGGAATTTATATCCTTGATGAAAGTGATGGAAGGCTGGTTGCAGCAAGTCAGCGCAACATTTCACTCATCACGTGACAGTATGAAAGTTTTAACTTAATTTTTCGATGATCGTGTCATTTCCAAAGAACTTTGGCCACCGTGTTTACCGGACTTGTCAATTCAGGAATTTTTTATTTGGGAATATCTGAAAAATGTCACCTTCAGGAATAATCCCCATACGCTTGATGAACTTAAGAGTTATATCTTTCCTGCAATATCGGACATTAATTCTTACACTCTTCGTAAAGTGTCAATTAATCTGGTAAAAAGAGTTCGATTGTGTGTCCAGGAAAACGGACACCATTTTGAACATTTGCTGTTATTTTACTATGTCTGACACCTGACAATAAAGATAACCGTTCAATCTTTGTTTCTACTTTATTCTGTTTGTTAACATAATTCATCTGTCTTTAAAACTCAACCACAAAGGTTGATGTTTGGGACTTTTGAAACACCCGGTACATCACTTTAATTGTTACTGCAAAGATCTTTATTTTCATCATTTAAATTGCGGAGAATGCACTTCATTGGAAATAAGAGACATTTTTACTCAATAAAGATCAGCCTTGATCTCTTACCTCTTTATTTATATCTTTGAATAAAATCTTTTTCAAAATAAATTATGTAAACGATAAACTAAAATAATTTTTTGTGTGTCCCACTATGGATTTCTGCTTTTAATTTTTGTCACCAGCGATTTTTCACTTGCCAGTTTTTTTCTGTCACCATATTTAACTCTCTGTCACTAGCAGTGTGTGTGTGTGTTTGATTTATTATATAGATATCAATCATGAGTTCTTTTTCTGTCACTATACATACCTCTGACATCAATGAAATCGTCTCCACCATTGCTTAGCCTTTTCACCATTGTTGTTTCAATGTATGCATGATATGATATTATGTCATTGTTGTCATATGATCTTCTATCTCTGACAAGAGGTCTCAGGGGTGTTAATTTTTCTTCGAGGGATGAAAGTATAGACAATTTTAAACAGGCATAATTCTTTTAAATTTAAATTAAATAATTCGAATCTCTTACACATTATTTACAAAGGATTATGGCTTCAAAAAAGTACAAAATGTTTTAAATATAACCATAATTTTAAAAAATTATAAGCATATGAAAATATGTAATAAATATTAAATAATTTTTGCGTTGCGCACGATATTTTCTAAAATAGTAGCCTCTGATGTATAAAACTTTATAGAATTATAAAATGTATCATACTCTTCAAACTCTACATCATTTAAGAACAATATATGTTTTGTATTTAAAAATATATTTGAAAAATATTGAAATATTTTTTTAAAATTTTGAAAATTTAATTTTTTTTATTTTTAAAAAAATATAAATTATTATTCTATAATATAAAATTACTACAGTGTAATAAGGATACATTTAACTTTATAAATCATTTTTTGCTAGTAATTAAAGCTACTATTTTAGAAAATAGCTTGCGCAACGTAAAACTTGTCCTATTCTTTAATAAATGTGTGAAAGATTCGATTTATTTAATTTTAATTTCATAGAGTTATATTCATTTGAATATTGTTTATATTTTCAGCCCTCTAGAGAAAGTTAACATCCTTGAGACGTCTTAAATGCTATACATTGTCATTCTGATGTTTAATTGAAAACCAATAGGATATGGAACATATAACTGAAAATATTTATTTTGAATCGTTTTAAAATTTGTACATCTCATTTGTAATAAATACTACATGACACATTTGATGACATATGTTATACAAAATAAGACATCATTTTTGCATCATATTCATATTATTTCAAATTATATGTATAATACATACGAATGTATGCTTAAAATTTATTTTTATATGATAATATTTTCCCCTTCCATTTTCCAAAGAAATATAATATTTTATGCTTGCTCTGTGATACCTGACATCTTTTAAAACTCCCACACAAACAAAATATGGAGAATCAATCAATTAATGTTCATATCATTAAAAAAATATTTCGTGAAGTGCTTTCCCAAGAAATGTGAAACTAACTTCTGACAGCTGACAGAGACTTCCTCTGATAATCCAATCGTTCAACAATTGTGAATAAGTACTTGAAGTTTCATCTTAAACAGTAATTTATTTTTCGTGACGTATATTGAGGCAAAACAAATTGATTTTCGCAAGAAGCAGTAATTTTTTATAAACTGGGTATTCACATGGATCCCACATCAGTGTGATGACATAATTCCCTTTTCTTTATTTCGAAAACTATTTTGTGGTGTTATACAAGGCTCTAAGACCGCTATCTTGATGTCTATGAACATAATGGTAATTATATGTTGAACTGCTAATTAGATGTTTTAATCAAGATTGTCATGTTGGTTTGAATGAAATAAAATGCATTCGAAAAATTAAAACAAAGATAGTTTATATCTCTGTTTGTGTATTAATTTTTTATTACTTTATTTTTTCAAGATATTTTTGCATACTTTTTTATGATGCGTCTGCAAACTTTTTTGTCTTTAAAAAATTTTAAAATGTTTTCCAAATAAAAAAAAAGGTAACAATATATAATATATAAAATATATATAATATATATATATATATATATATATATATATATATACTATAAGGTAATTCGGGGGGGAAGACGCTACATTTAAGGATTTTTCGATTAGTACATTAAAAATTGAAGCGACAAGACCATAAAAAAATACGGTTTATTTTTCAATATTTAATTGGTTATGTGTACAAGTTAATTCTCTTCTCAGTATGAAAATAAATTAGAAATTTATTTAATTGGGGCATTTTTCCCGATACATGAGGGAAGATGCAGCAACACCACGGTAAATAAAAAATTAAGGTAAACATTACAAAATTACATATAAAGTAACAATATAACTGTAGAAAAACGAAACAAAAAATTAATTTTTTCATAATTAGCTTGTTAAAAATAATAACTGTACAGAGGTTCGAATGATAGCCTACACAACATTTCACTCAGTGCCACTGATTATCATTGCAATCTTCGTGCAACCATTTGTTGCATTCGATGCACTGAATCCAGTCACACTTGAGACCTTTTATAGCATAAAAGAAACCTTTATACACAACACAAAAATCGTCATTATTATCCTCATCAAAACTGTCACCATTAGTATCTAGAGGATTTTCTTCGCTTGAGGATGACAAACTGACACGTCTATTTCTTCTGTTTCTTCGAAGGTTTATTGTTATTTGTTTTGAACTTATCCGCCTTTTCCCGCATACTTCCTCTCCTCTCTCATTTAGTTAAGACTTCTGAAGTTAATTTTTTTACGCCCGGTTGGTTTGCGTTTTCTGACCAGAGGAATAAGGCTGTGCATCCGTGTTCTGTGCTGGTGGAGGAAACCGATGTGAATGGACCAGTCATCATTAATTGCATTTAAGTATTATTAATTATAATAATTATTATTAAATGCATTTATATTTTATAGAATAGTATACAGTGTTATAAAATTTTTTTTTTAAAAAAACTCATTTTAAAGTTTATTTCATTTATTTCTGAATCATCTGGCATCTTCCCCAAGCATGGAGAAAAATTGCCACACACGCTTATTTCCTTATTGCTACAGTGTTATGGCCGCCTCTACATGCATCGTATGTGCAACATTATGCGTAACTCGCTTGTATTGCTAATATCTTATTTAAAATAACAAATCTCGTGAGGTTGGTGGTAGGGGAAAAGAGGTTGGAAGCCCCTGACTACTCCCAGGGTGTTCTCCCTTTAAATTGGGGGTGAAACCGAGCTAAATTGTTCTGTCACCTGTATGGTGCTCAAAGCTACGGCCAACGACAGACGTCACTTAGCCCTTTGCCATGATGAATTTCGTGAGCCTTGATCTGGCCTTTGCCGATCAGGTGGCATTAGTAACAACAACAACAACAAAATAACAATTACATTTATAGACTTTAAATATGAGGAACGGAATATTATAAAAGTTGTACTAACCACTTTGAATGTTCAAAAGATCGAAAAATAAGGCCGATTAAAGACGATTCATTCAGATAAATTCACAAGCCACACTCAATGTCTGACCAGACTCTTCACACGTGGCTCAAAATTGCCATATATCGACGCATGAAAGTACTATTAACAAACTGGCATCTTTCCCTGAATTACTTTATGGTATTAACTACATGAATTCATTTATATTAGGTTGGGGAAAGAGAAATCCATTTTTTTGGTAGATGGCTGTAGTGTCGATATATCGTGAAGTATCGATCAAACAATTTCAAATTTATGCTCGTTGTCAAGATGACATTTCACACTAAAAAAATTAGTTTGCTCTTTTTTGTTTGGTTCATTCAGTTGTGAGTTACAGGGTGTTAAAAATGGAAGTCGACAAAGAGAAAATTTGGTTCTTTTTACAGTTTTTCTTTGATAAAGGCGAAAGTGCAAGCTAGATGGCTGAAATTGCGAATGGTGTATATGGTGCCGAAACTGTAATGGCTAATTACATGCAATTTTGGTTTCGTCGATTCCGTTCAGGTATTTTTGATGTTAAAGACGCACCTCATACAGGCAGGCCCGTCATCGAAAATGTCGATAAAATCAAAGAAATAATCGAAATTGATCGGCATGTTAGTAGTCGTAGCATCGCCCAGGAGCTCAAGATCGACCATAATATAGTTTTAAGACATTTGTGCAAAGTTAGATTCAAAAAGAAGCTTCCTGTTTGAGTGCCACACCAATTAACATGATGAATCGAATTTCCATCTGTGAAGACTTGGCCAAATGGAATGAAATCGCCCCATTTCTTAAGCGAATGGTGACAGGGAATGAGAAATGGGTCCCATACGATAATATTGTGACAAAAAGATCGTGGTAAAAGCGTGGTGAAGCAGCTCAAACGGTGGCCAAACCAGGACTAACGGCAAGTTAGGTTCTACTGTGTATTTGGTGGGACTGGAAAGGAATGATTTATTATTAGTTGCTTCCATATGGCCAAACACTAAATTCAGATATCTACTGTCAACAACTGGACCGTTTGAAGCTAGCGACTGACCAGAAACAGGCAGAATTGGCCAACAGAAGAGGAGTCTGTTCCATCACGACAACGCCAGATCACAAACGTCTGCAGTGACTCGCCAGAAACTCTGGGAGCTTAGTTCGGAAATTTTCATGCATTCACCATATAGTCCGGACCTGGCAGCAAGCGATTACCCCCTTTTTCTCGCATTGCAAAACTTCCTGAGAGATAAGAAATTGGGAGCAAGAGAAGATTGTAAAAATTGATTACTAGATCTTTTTGCCAATAAGGGACAAGACTTCTATGAGAGAGGCATTATGAAGCTACCTTTAAAATGGCAACAAATTTTACAATAAAACAGTGCATATTTGACCCCAATCGGACAATCGGAAGTATGTTAAATAAAGTCTTGATTTTCATGCAAAAATAATGGATTTCTTTTTCCCCAACCTAATATAATGTCTCCCATCAAAGTCTCAGTCCAAATATTTTGGTTAACAACGTTGATTAAAAACAAATATACATTACACGCTTGAAAAGTCAGTAAATATTTTGAAAACGTTTGCTCTTAAACACCTTGTTAAATTTCCTTTATTACAATTTGCAATATTCGTAGCTACAGTTTTCGATAATCAAGCGCCTGTATACTGACTCAAAAATTGCAATAAAAATATACAATAATAGTTTTATATAGAAAAAAACATCATTCAAATTAAGCTTAACAATGCTTATTAGCCGGGAGTGAAAAAATTGCTCTCTAATTAGCAAGACGAATGAGGAGTAATTTGTTGGAATTGATCACGAAATTGTTTTCAGTTGTTGCAGTGAATTTTATTCCTTTACAAATAAATTATACTATTAGCAAAAATCCCTTAAAGCTGCGGTACCCAAAAACAATAATTTTTTTTTCTTTATGAAATTTTTTGTAATGCACGTAAATATTTCCTTCAAAAAAATGTTTCATTTATAAAGATTCAGATGATCCTTTATAGTTAGTTATTATTAGAAATAAAAATTATGCACAAAAATATTACATATTTCAATATTTGAATAATTTTTAAAAAGCATTTCCCTTGCGTACGAAACTTTTCATTTAGAGAATTACGTTGCATAACTATATTAAACTTGTGTTTAATAAAACACAATGATTTTATTTTTAATTCATACAATTCTTCTTCAATTTAACTCCCACAATTTACGCATTCAAATTATGATGATAAACAAGCAATATAAAAAAATTATTTTTAGTTCAATTCCTACTTAGATCAACAAAGAAAAATTTTATTTTAGCAACTTTTTATTAAATAGTTACAATTAATATAAATATGTATATACATAGGACAGAATTACAACATTAAGTGGTCGTTCATTTTTATTGATTATCATTAAAGTTTCGTATTGACATCCAAAACAATCGTGTATATAAAATTTCAGTTCAACTGAATGCTTTAAAACGTAATAAAAGAAAACCTTTTCAAGTTTTGACACAAGTCGCGAAAAATGGGGCCAACGTGGCTGTATTTGTAATTCTTTAAGTAATTAGTTTTAATCAAAAAAATTAATTTTTATTAATTATACTTAAATTACTGTATTGTCATCCAAAATAATCATGTATATAAAACTTCAGCTCAATTGAGCGCTTTAAAATGTATTTTATTAACGATTGAAAAATCTACCAAGATAAATAAATAAATATATGTAGATAAAAAGAGAGTGTGAGCTATATAATAGTAAGAATTGAAGAAAAAAACGATTTGTTATTTTGTTTTGAAAGAAATGAAATTTTTAATCTTATGTTGAAATGAGGCTTTAGTTTCAGTATTTTATTAATAAATCATACTATTTGTGTTTTCGATATACATTATCGGTTCCGGTAGATAAATACTAAAACTGCTCTGTCAGTTTTATTATCTTTCGGTTTCGTGTTTTCCAAATTGTTTTCCATTTCCTCTTTTTTTATCAATTGAAAGATAATTTTAAGTTTCGATATTTCAATATTTTCAGAATAAGTTATTTAAATCTAATTAATATTATAAATGTTACTCTAAATGTATTTTTGATTGTTTGTTTATTTTTGAGTTACTAATAAAAGCAAAAATTATAAAAGCAAATTTATATTTGTGTTAATTAAACTTTAAAAAAACCCTTTTTTTTTACATTTACTTAATATACTTAGACTTATAAAAATTTCAAATAAAATTATATATTTTTTTATAAGTTTAAAACCAGAAATTTATTGCAAGAAATATTAGCTCAAAGCGTTATGAAAAGGTCACGTTTAATAGTGCGAAAGTTTCTGTGAAATTTTGTTTTTATAAAATACATTTATCAAATACAAATATTATGTACACTTGCCCCAAATCATTATGGGTTAATAATATTTAAAAAATGCATCAGAAGACATTTATGGAAACTATATCAGAAAAATCATAACTTTTTCTCGACATTTCTCATCGTATTCCCAAACGAAATAATTATTCAAAGCTAAAAAGGTTTTACATGAATAAAAGCTTATCCTTGCCGAAATTTATACAGATTTTGTATTTCAATATACCACATAATAACATTATACTTTACATAATGCACAAAAATATATAATAAAAGCTGTATATAATATAAAAATAAACGATGAACGATAAATACTTATTAGAGTAGAGATTTGAAATTCATTCTTTAATAATTTCCTTTTTATCAGTTAGCTAGTTTTTCTCAGTAGCGTTACGTTTTAAATAATGTTCAGCTTCTTGTATTATCTTTATTAGATTCCTCGCTATAGTGTTTTGTTTATTCACGACAGCAGCTTGCAGCAGCGTGTGGTTTTGGGTATCCCGTGCGTTCATAATCGCCAAACACTCTTCTGGTTTCATTTTTCGAAGCTCACTGACAACTTCACTGTTTCCTTTACTAACAACACACAAGAAACACCTCTCTATTAAATCTAATAGATTTCGCGCAGACTCTTTCTTCGAGAACATTCTTGGCGTTTCTTTTCTGTTATTCGGAATATCAAAAGCAGCACCATGTTTTAGTAAGCATTTCATCATTTCCGCATCACCTTTTCCAGCAGCGATGTGCAAAGCTGTGGTGCCTTGATCGGGTATTTTAGCGTCTACAAAATCTTGCAACTTTTTACAGTGAACGGATTGTAAGAACATCTCGACGATGCGTACGCATTTTTTCGAAGCAGCAACATGAAGGGGTGTTTTGCCTTCAACCGATACGTGTGTTGGATCCACGCCGACATCTAAAAGCAGTTTAGCTGCCGCCGTGTTACAACTCCAAGACGCTTGATGTAGAAGGTTGTGTCCACTGCTGTCTTGAACGTTCACAATCACTGGATGTTCCGATATCAACTCAAAAAGGTGTTCTGTTCTTCCAGCTTTCACGATTTTAAATGCGCTCTTTACGGATATGAGCAGCTCTCTCACTTCCTCGTTGGAACAGATTTGCAATGGAGTTTTATTGAGCGCATCTTTAACATCGTACATGGCACCTTTTGTTAGTACAGTTCAACAGCACTCAAGTGTCCTTGCTCACAGGCTCTATGCAAAGGTCTTCGAGCGTTTGTATCTTCCAAATTCACGCCTACACCACTCTCGATAAAGTTGTTAATTTTACTTAGATTGCCTTCTGCGGCAGCGGAATGTAATGTATTAAATTTCATCAGCAGTTGTTGCAATTTAATAATCAGTTCTGTCAGGATTAGAAAGTCGATGACTGGGTCGGTGTTGTTGACATCATACGCAGAATCTAATTCAACAATTTGACGTTGGTGTCTTAACAGAATTTCGATACCTTTAGACCGGTCGCTGTACTTTAGATGGATGAAAAATACGTAGCCAGTTCGATCTGTAGTCTCACAATCATGCTGTGTCGATGGCTGAAAGTTTTTGTAAATAATTCCATAGTGGAGTTTGCAACTGCATACGCTTTGGAATGATTGTTATTTTTGAATGAACTATCCATAAGGAAAATAGGAAATCCGATCATTGATTCTATCAGTTCCTCATACTCGCTGGCATATTTTAAGATAGCCATTATGTGATTCAAGCAGTTTTTGTCACGCACGTTGGAAAATGCCACAAAAAGGGCTTCTTCCAAAACAGCCATTTGCCTTTTCTGTTTTCTTAATATTTTCCGAACAAGTCTCTGTACTGATGATTTAATTGTAAATGTAGATTCAATACAAGCTAAGTCAACGAGAGAATGTTGGCTTAATAACCGAAGAGCAGCATTGAGTCTGATTGGATCGCATACAAGATGAACAAACATACCTGCACGCATTTTTCCTGATGAAAAATGAGCCGCGGTGTATAAAATATCCAAAGCTTCAGACCCATGATCGCTTTGACTCACACGATTGATTGCTTCTTTCATTTCTGCCTCCATTTTTATTCTGTTTCTTAATAACCTAAGCACTTTATATTTTTATAAATGATTTCTTTTGAACGAGAATGTTCGAACGAGATTTATTACATGTTCAAATCTCCATTTCTAAACCAACAATGATTCTATATATCCAATACGACCACCAATCTGAATTCCACTGCGTTTATCAGAATGGAAATGAAATGATAAGATGAGTATTAAGAGATAAGGTCTCAGAGATAAAAGAAAAAGCTATTTTTGAGAACAATGCACTGAAAAATTAACAGTATAAAGAGTATTCTTAGTTATTTTTCTAAGCTGTTATTATTTTTATAACAGTAATCAAGGATGGCAGAGAATTTATTTTATCATTGTGTGTGGGGGGAGGGGTGATTTATTTAATATTTAACAAAGCTCACTCACTACAATAATTGACATACTAATAACATGCAAAAAACTGTTAAATATTGTTACAAATTTATGTTGTAGAAAAGCAGCCGGGGACTCCAATTATTTGACTACACAAAGACAAATCGTACCCAAAGAAGTATTGTAACAGATTATTTACAATAGTGCATGTCGTCTTCGTCATTAACAAAGTTTACAACTTCCAGATATGGTTTTCTTGACAGTTCCTCTAGCAGGAATCAGACAGATAAAGTCTACCTCTTATCTCTCTCACAGCTGAATTTTCTTCTGAACTAACTTTACCTTTGTTTCAGGGGTCATTTATATAGCCTCAGGGTATTACAGCCTTCTCTGTGACATCTTGTTTTTCTCCAAATTTGTTGCCAAGGGCGATGAAGTCTCTCCAATCTGGCAACCCTTGTCACATTGTCCTGGGTTGCCGAAATATTAATTTTCGAGTTAACGCTGGCAAGCGAACTTTGTCTGTAAAACTCGATTTTCCTCTAAGGAGAGAATTCTTGCAGGAAAACAGCATACAGGTGTTTCAACAAATATTTGTGATGTTGGAATTTGAAAGAAGAAAAAATCAAGAACTACCGTTAAATCCGGCGTTTAACGCGCCCCCATACTTTCAAACTGCATTTTTTGATTTTGAGGTACATTCGCCGTATAATGCGCACCCCTTTTTTATGAAGGAAGCTGAAGTGTTGTGCAGTGTTATGTTTTGAAGTCATGTATTCGAGATATTATCCCAGAATTATTAAAAATAATATACTTCTGGAACTACAACACTTCAAAGTCAAAGAAATGTCATTTATTTTAAATAAACAGTATTTCGATCTAGGTAGAAATCTTTATTTTTCCTATGCTCATCTTATTTTGTTCTTTTTAAAGCTCTCATTTTTATACCCGGCGTATAACGCGCACCCGTCAACTTTGATCTTATTTCGTATGTTAAAAGTACGCGTTATACTCTGGATTCTACGGTCGTTGGATACAAAGACAGTCGGAACAAAAGGGAAAATTTGTCTGTGGTGATGTTAATACCTAAAATAGCTTAAACAACATATTACTATTTAAAAGGAAAAATAATAATGTTCTGTTTAATGAAATATTTTAAAAAAACATGAAACAAAAATTGGTATTTTCATATTTTTATTTATTATTTTTTATAATTTTAGGTTAATACCGAAAAAGAAAAAAAAATTAATGTTTTCCTATTTTTTCCCCTTTTATATTGCGATTCTCTTGTATTTATGAAGATAGAAGTGTGTTACAATAGAACAGAGAATATATATATATATATATATATATATATATATATATATATATATATATATATAGGATTTTCATTTGAAACATTTTGTTAAAACATTTTGGTTGAGTCATATCCTTTTCAGAGGACCATAAATCTCAATTTTATTTATTACTGCATTCCGAAGCAGCGCCATCTAGTGAGCTTTCGTAGCTCCGGCTTGAATAATTTTTCGGCAGAGGCCTACTAACCACTGCTTGTTCAACACGTCACGTCTTTACCGCATTTTCGCGCCCTGCGCGGCACCACCAGTCCTAACGTCCAAGAATGAGAAAGGTTTATTTCCCCGTCTTCTAAAGGTATAACTCAACTTTCCATTAACCTAATTCCTGCATGTCTTTCTCTTTATAAATATCCCCTTTTGTAAATATTTCCCTTTAACTTTAAATAAATTCTTTTTTACTTAAATGAAGTATCTGTGTTTAAATGACTTTGATTCACACAATTAATTCATCACTCACCCTTAAATACTTACCTCTAGACAAGCCACCTCGCCAATCTAAAATCCCGCCTTCTGAAGAGTCTGATTTTTATTCGAAGATTTATTCGGACTTCCACAGAAATAATATTTAGGTGAATAAAACGACTCCCGGAGTCACAAGTCACAACTCAAGATCTTACAAGATCGCTCGCCGAAACTACGTTATTTTTCTGCCGTGTACAACTCCATTTCAAGTCCAGTGAACACATCCAGGAGCCTTTTAAGTTTGTTTTCAAGTAATTAATCACACGTCGTCAACTGTATCAGGTGTGTACTGTTTTTTATTTCGTTTTCCTTGCAACAGAAAAAAAGGGAATCTTCAGAAAGGAATACGTGAGTCACCGTTAATTTGCTTAAGAAAAATTGTTGTAGTTGATTTCATGAAGTATATAATTTTTATATTTTTAAATATGTGTGTTTTTCTGAAATACTATTTTTCTATTTGTGTATAGAAATCGTATCAATTAAAATTTTCTACAAGTATATCTTTTAAAAAATTAAGCAAGTCGTAATATTCAAGTTTTTTTTATTTGTATCTCATTTTTCATGTGTGTATGAAAACTTTTCATTTTTTGGGTTACGTCATCGACCTTGAACTAAGAGATTAATGTCTTCCCATTCCTAAACATTTTCCGTTTCGATGCAATCGTAATTTCGATGACTCATATAGAGTAACATTTCTCTTGCAGCTGTTTAGTAATTAATTATTTTTTACGAGTATTCCAGAAATATATTTTGAAAGAATATGCTATGTTTTTTAGAATTGATGTGAATGATCATGTTATTTTTAATGATGTATTTTATCATTCAATATGTAAGTATTTTGAGCTCATTTTTGACAGAATTATTATGCTTTCTATTGAAACATGTGTTTATCCTTAAAATTTGCTGAAGAGATCCTAAAATATTTTATTTTTATTGGTGTAATAAAAAATATATATGAGATTTTTCTTAAGTAACTAACTTCTAATTGTTTGCTTTTTTCAGCAAAGAGCTTTAAATGATTAAATTTTCATATCACAATAAATTTAATCACAGTTCCTAAACAAGATTTATATTAATTTATTTTTTCTTTCAAATTCTTTTTGCATTTATTATAACGAAATGAGAACTGATATATCAAATGGTTTAAAAAAAAAAAAAGGTTTTGTTTTTTAGTTGAAATTAATGATTTGACTACTTTAAATTAAGCATTACGTATTTTAGCTCGCACTGTTTGTCTTTGCATATGTTACTGGTTTAAAATATTTCTAAATGAATGGAATTTCAATATTTCAATGTATGTTTAGTGTATTTTGATGCAATATCATTTTTAACTTGAGAATTTTTGTAAATGCAAAACGAGAATTGCCAATAGCAACATCATTGTTTTTGTTTGAACGCGTAACAATTTTGTTTATTCCTTTGGTTACTATCTAAACTTAAATTTAAATTTTAAAATGGCGTATCTTGGCAAAGGTCGACGCGAAGATTTATTTGTCTTAGCGACGGAATTAAATTTAAAATTCGATAAATCGATGACCATCGCCACACTCAAAAGATCTAATTATTGGTAGTGAAAATTATGACGAAGAACTGACCAAAAACATACATTCAACGATTGTTGGGGATCGCAAAAAACCAGAGAGAGAAAAATTACGCATTGAAGAGCAAAAAAGAAAAATTACGCATTGAAGAGCAAAAAGAAAAAAATTACGCATTGAAGAGCAAAAAGAAAAATTACGCATTGAAGAACGAGAAGAAAAATTACGCTTCGAACAATTGAGGTAAGATGAGCAAAAACGCAAAGATGAATTTGAGTTGAAAAGTTAAGAATCCAAACACAATCCAAGTTAGGCGCTGATACATCCAAAGAGATACTAAATTTCTCGTCAAAGAAGTTTCAAAGTTTATACATCGTTTTGATTTGAAAGAAGACATCAGTCTTTATCTAAAATTATTTGAACGTCAAGCTCAGAGATTGAATATTGATCAAGAAAACTGGGTTTCTCATCTGTTAGGCTTGTTACCGACGGAAGTATCTCACATCATAGCGAGATAGCCTGGCGATAAAGCCAACTCTTACGAACACGTTAAAGATTTACCGCTGAAACGCTTTAAACTAGCTCCAGAAAAGTTTCGACAACTATTTGTCACTCACCAAAAAGCACCTGAAAGAACATGGATTGATTTTTACCATGAGTTAAACACTTACTTCAACGGATGGATAGATGGATTGAAGATAGATACTTTCAACAAGTTATCAGATCTAATCATAACAGATCAACTCAAACGAAAACTCCTTTTGAATTTAAAGAATATTATCTTGATGAATGGGCAAATATGAACTCCCTGTTCAATTAGCAGAAAAACTAGAAGAATTCGAAGACTTTAAAAGGACTCTGAAACAAAAAATCTAGCAGTCCATTTTGTGAAGAAACAAGAATTCAGATTCACAGAAAAGAATCGCAGATATGAAGCACCGGAAAATTCGAGTATAACAGGAAAGATAAGAAGTTTCCAGCGTCAACGAATTACAACAAACATTAAGAAGCCCCTGTCACCAAGTACGAATCTGTTCAAAGTATTACAATAAAAATTACGAGAAACACTCAAATCGCAATGCTTCCAAGCATATGCTCAGACGAACTATTCAAAATCGCAGAAATTCAAAGAACCTCCAAAAGAAACTTGCACACTCATCGTTAAGGAAGGTTTACGTACTAAAGAGATATTTTTTGGAAAGGTGAAAATCACGGCGCTCATAGACAGTGGTAGTACCGTAAGTTTGCTTCGAGAAAACACAAGCAGAAGAATAATGGATCCAACAAAATTATCGAAGAACAAGATGCTTCTCACAGGTATTGGTGAAGCACAAGTGACAACTATCCGGTTCCTTTGAAAATAAGTTCAAAATAGATGATGAAAATTACTCGTTAACTTGGCATGTTGTACCGACTGATAAATTAAAATTCAGAAGCAGTTATTGGATCAGATCTTTTGGAACAAGCATCGATAAGTTTTTACTAAAGAAGGAGTTAAATTCAACAAATATGAGAATCATGCACAGCTTATGCAAATATCTGCTGAAAATCTTCAAGAAGAACTAGACCTACGTCATGTTGAAAATCGTCAAATCAAGAAGGAATTTGAAAAGTTAATTCAAGACTACAAACCAGAAAAACAGCCTCTATTGACGTCACAATGAGAATTATTCTAAAAGACGAAGAACCAGTCTGTCAACACCCTCGTCGACTAGCTTTCACAGAAAGACAAGAAGTAAAAAACAGATAGAAGAATGGGTCAACGAAGGCATTATACGTCCGAGTTCTTCAGAATATGCAAGTCCAATCGTAATGGTAAAAAAGAAAGATGGATCTTCGAGAATGTGCATTGACTACAGAAAATTGAATCAGAAGCTTGTGAAAAAGATAAATTTCCGTTACCCATAATCGAAGATGTTTAGACACTTTGCAAGAAGCAAAGGTATATTCTGACATTAGATTTACGCAATGGTTTCTTTCACGTCGATGTTGACGAAGATTACAGAAAGTATATCCTTTATCGTCCCAGCAGATGGACAACTTGAATTCAACAAAGTTCCTTTCGGACTAAGCACAAGTCCAGGAGTTTTCCAACGCTACGTATCAAGTATATTTAGAGATCTTACTCGGAAAGGAATTGCTAATCAGTTATTTAGATGATCTCGTCATTCCAGCGAAAAACGAACAGGAAGGTCTCGAAAAACTTAAAAATTATTTTTGAAGTCGCAAAGAAATACGGATTAAGAAATTAAGTTCAAGAAGTGCCAATTCTTAAAAAAGAAAATTGAATTTCTAGGTCACATTGTAGAAAGCGGAACTATTAAAACCATCTCCCACGAAGACACTAGCTGTCCGAAAATTTCCAGAACCAACAACAATAAAACAAGCGCAAAGTTTTCTTGGTTTAACTGGGTATTTCCGCAAGTACATCAAGGATTATTCAAAGATAGCTAAACCACTTAGCGATTTAACAAGAAAAGAAAACCTCTTTGTTTTTTTTTTTTTTTTTTCGGGACTCAACAAAAGAAGCATTTGAAAAATTGGAATAAAATCATGTCCGAAGGCCCACTCTTGCACCTTTACAAGTATGGTAGAAAAACAGAACTGCATACAGATTCTTGTAAACAAGGGTTCGGCGCAATTTTGTTACAAGAAGCCGAAGATGGAAAGTTACATCCCGTTTACTACATGTCGAAAAAGACAAATACAGTAGAAGAAAAGTATGACAGCTACGAATTAGAGGTACTAGCAATTATCAACGCATTAAGTAAGTTTCGTGTTTATCTTTTAGGACAACACTTCAGAATAGTAACTGACTGTTCAGCATTTCAGAAGAATATGCAAAAAAGGAGGTAATTACTCCCGCATAGCCAGATGGGCACTTCAATTAGAAGAATTCGATTATGAAATAGAGCACAGAGCTGGAAGTCGTATGAAGCACGTTGATGCTCTTAGCCGATATCCACGTAATGATGGTATGCAATGATACATTAACTTCAAAGCTTAAAAATGCACAGAGGAAGATGACAACATCCAAACATTGAAATCACTTCTAGAGAAGCAAGAATCAAGAAGAATTTTCAAGAGGCGAAGAGCAGTATACTCTACAAGTACTTAAATGGTCGAGAATTAATTGTAACCCCTAAAGCAATGCAAGCTGAACTAATTAAATTGATTCACGAAAATGGTCATTTCTCAATGGGAAAAACAGAAGAAATTGTGAAACAGGAATTTTTATCCCAAATTTATCCAACGTCGTTAAAAAGTAATAGTTAATTGTGTTCCATGTATCTTGGCTAATAAGAAAACTGGCAAAAGGAAGGGTTTTGAATCCTATTTCTATGAAAGCATTCCCTTTAAGTACGTACCATGTTGACTTCATTGGTCCTTTACCCTCCACAAACAAAGTTATCAACACATTTTTCACTAGTGAAGTGGGTCATTTACCAAATTTACTTGGCTATATCCCATCAAAACTGTGTCTGCTGAAAGTGCCCTCGAAAAACTAAAACTTCAGCAAGAAGACTTTTGGTAATCCCATCAAAATTATCTCTGATAGAGGTTCAGCGTTCACTTCAAAATTATTCAACGACTACTGTGATGAAGAAAACATTCAACATCTACAAATAGCGACAGGTGTTCCTCGAGGAAACGGACAAGTTGAACGAATTCATCGAACTTTGATTCCAGTTCTCACCAAACTATCATTAGACGACTCAACGAAATGGTACAAATACGTCGACAGATTACAGAGAATACTAAATAGTACTATAAGTCGCAGTACAAAATGGACACCATTCGAACTATTAGTGGAAATCAAAATGCGTAACAAGAAAGACATCCTAATCCAAGACTTACTTCTAGAAGAAATGGCGAAAGAATTACTAGAACAACGCGAATTTTTAAGAAACGATGCAAAAAAGAACATCGAAACCCTGCAGTCTGAAAATAGAAAGACGTATAACAGAAGAAGAAAGAAAGCTTCGTTATACAAAGAAGGTGATTTAGTAGCATACAAAGAACCCAATTTGGAGCTGGACTGAAACTAAGACCAAAGTTCTTAGGCCCTTACAAAGTAACAAAAGTTAATTCCAAGGATAGGTATGAAATGGAAAAGGTTGGTCAGCACGAAGGACCGAACTCTACCACTACCTCAGCTGATTTGATGAAACATTTTTATGCTTAGTTGAATTTTTTTTATTTGTTATTATTTTTAATTTTTCTCATATCCCTCTTGAGAAATTAATAGATGTTCTATGGTAACACTACTCGTTTCCATTAATCACTTTTTATATTCACTTGTAACATTTATTATATTTTCGTATTATTCATTATCTTTCTATTGATGCGAAGGGTTTTTTTATGGTTTAGTTAATTGTAGATCACAACATAGAATATTTTGTTTTTATATGCTTTATTTTTAGGTCCGAAATTGTGAATATTAGGTATACATCTTTTCATCTGTAATATTTTATTTTTTATTATCTTTAAGAATCGTATTATTTGTCTTTATTGCATCCACATTCCAATAATCATCAAATTTATGGTTGTAACTAAAAATAGTTTGTATTTAAAGTACTTTAGCTCTCAACATTTTGTAAGAGCTGAGAGACCAGCTCTGTCAGGAGGGTGATTTTGTAGGATTTTCCTTTGAAACATTTTGTTAAAAGGTTGAGTCATATCCTTTTCAGAGGACCATAAATCTCAATTTTATTTATTACTGCATTCCGAAGCAGCGCCATCCTAGTGAGGTGAGCTTTCGTAGCTCCGGCTTGAGATAATTTTTCGGCAGAGGCCTACTAACCACTGCTCGTTCAACACGTCACGTCTTTACCGCATTTTTCGCGCCCTGCGCGGCTACCACCAATCCTAACGTCCAAGAATGAGAAAGGTTTATTTCCCCGTCTTCTAAAGGTATAACTCAACTTTTTAATTAACCTAATTCCTGCATGTCTTTCTCTTTGTAAATATCCCCTTTTGTAAATATTTCCCTTTAACTTTAAATAAATTCTTTTTACTTAAATGAAGTATCTGTGTTTTTAAATGACTTTGA